>MCJB01024271.1:10361-187519 GCA_002018475.1 Nicotiana obtusifolia
GGTGGGGGTGGGGGTGGGCAGAAGGTGAATTGACTCCCGTTTATTTATTTTTTTGAAAGATAGTCGACTAGTCTGTCAATTAGTCAACCAATACTTTGAGCGAATGTAAACAACAAGCGCACAATGTAAAGTGCTGAAAGTAAATGACACCGATATTTTTATACTGGCTCGGATTCAATGTGAATCTTAGTCCAGTCCTCTTGGATGGTAATAGGGTTCTAACTTTAAAGCTCATTGAAATTCTTCCTACACACATGTTGATGAGTAGAACACCTACCAATGTCTTTCAGAGATAAAGTAAACTCTTAGTGTTTTGATACAATGCATCAGCAATATTTTCATTTCTTCTCTCTACTAGTTACACAGTAAATCAATTATAGATTACAATATTTGTTTAGAGTAGAATAAAGAGCTTGAGGCTGGCCAGATGAAAATATGTCATTATTATACTTGGCCTTCGACAATATATACGTCTTGAGGGATGATCTGTTATTTAAGAGTCTTGATTGGAACAGATCTTGAGAGATAGGCAACCGAAAGGATTTAATCCTTGGATTGAATCCTAATTGATTCCTTCCAAGAATAAGGGTGAAGATTTCGGATATCTAATATTGAACCTCGATATAACTGGTGTTGATACTCAATTTTACCATCATGATTGCCTTTGTGGATTGGTATGTTTTATAATGTATTTTGAGTATTATTTATAGAATGATTCCTGCATTATTACTCCATGACATGCTTTAAATATTAATTTATTTTCTTCATGGAATTTTTCTCAATTATTGTTATGGAGTTCTTATTTTTATTTATATTATGAGCACTTTCAACAGATTCCAGCATTTATAATTGATAAATAAATTATTTATTATTCTCTTAAAATTATTTATGAGTTACCACTTGACCAAATTAGATGTTTACATTTTTAGCATTTCTATGCACATTTTATATCATTTCTTGTAACTATATTGCATTTTATATGATTTATGCAGTATTTGCGATAATGGCCTATATAATTATATTATTTATGTCAAAATAGAATTTTTTATTTTTATAATCTTAACTTAATACTTTTGTGTATTTAATTGCATAAATAAATTTATATATATTTGTTAGTTATTCTTATTAATTTATTTTGCTCTTAATTTTGCACTTGTAAAAACAATTCAGCATAAACCAGGCCAAAATTTGGACCAAAAGGTCCAAAATGCCCAGGCCCAATCCACCTAAGCCCAAAATCGAACGACCCAATACCCAAACCTAGATCACACCTGCTACACCCGATCCTTTTAATCCTAAAGATCAACGGCTCACACCTTGTGCTCCTCTTTTATCTTACTAGACCCCAAACCCTAATACCATTTCACCTTCCGTTATATGCTCCCTTATCTCTTAGACTAAACCCTAGTCGACTTTGAAAATATTTCCTCACCCCTTTCCTTATACACGTTCATACGCGGTCTCACTTACCTTATTTCTCTCCTACTCACTTAGTTATGGTAACTTTCATTACCAATCCTTCTATGGCAAGTGAAATTCTCTAAAATCGGGCAGACACAATCACAACCTTAAGGATTTGGATATGCTTTTGGCTATATACATCTGGGACGAGGAAATATTTTCCCGTTTTGGTATATCTCCGACGATTTCTTCATGATTGGGGTTATTGTGCAATTTGCCCAAAATCTGGCTCCGATTAGGTTTGTATGGTTTGATTCTTTCCTTATTTTTTTTATCTGCTACAGGTATTGTTTAAACGCTTCCTTATTTTTTTATATGCTATAGGTATTGTTTAAACTCCCTTCCCTTTCTCCCCTAGAGGCAGACCTAGGTCACTCATACTCTTACACTCATAACCCGCACATATTGTTCTGTGTTCTTTTGATTTTATTTGGTTCTACTGTTTGGTTACTTTGTGGCTGGCAAAAAGCCAAGGCCACCGAATATTGATTCTTTAGACCTTTTCACGGCATAAGCACTGCTCGGGATCCCAAGAGGTACTTGTGAACTCTGACTTGCCGATATTTGAGGCTTTGGAGATACTATTGGGGCTCTTTGTAATTTCTGTTACTCGTTCTTATTACCGTGTTGACTGATTAGTCTCTTTGCCATTTTATTTTACTCTTGCCTATTTAATTATGAAATCCACTGTGATTGGCTTTCCAATTATGTTCTTGTCTTAGTATGCTCATGGGAAATCTTTGCCATTGTCTCACACCATGAAGTTCAATTGCTGATGTTTCTGTTAAAATCCTGACTATGCTCAATGTCTCTTTATGCAGTGAGACCTAGCTAGTCGAGTTGGATAAGCACATTGTTTGAATTTGGTTTTTATCTTGTCATCCTTTATTGACCGTACTGCTATAGTAGTTTTCTATTAAAGGATGATTTAAATCGGTTAGAACTGATTGAATGTGGATTGTAGGTGCATCTCACTCGCTGCTTAATAAGAGAATTCACATGTGTTCCTTTACTATGACAAGTCAGACCTTAAGTTTGCCTAATGTCCTGCTCTTGATGTTCTTAATCCTTGATAAGGCCTGAAACTGGAAGGCACTAGTTCATATGTGTTCATTGAGACCTGTTTCTTTCCTTGTAGACAGTGAACTTGTTTTTAAACCTTTGTCACTCGTGGTTCATTATGGCTTGGATATCCTATCAAATGTCAGTAACAAGTATAATAGGGTATAGTATACATGGCTTAACTTATCACGTGTGTTGTCTGTATAAAAGCCTTCTTTTTTGCACCATGTTGGTAGATATTTATTATAATAGATATTAAGCACTAGCACTTAGAGAGCCTGCCTCTAGGGGCGTATATCCAGTCGCTCCTAGTCCCTTATCTTGGCAAGCACATGGTTTGGTAAGCCCTGCCATCGAGATCAGTCGAATAATACCTTCAATTGTGTTTCCTTTCGCTCCCACTAAGTTGTAGTGCAATTTATGGGCCTCATTCGTGTTTTGGGAAACTCTGAAGGCCCAGATGAACTTGGGTTCACACTGTATTTTGTTACTATGTCCTTAGGCATGTGTCCAGTGTATTGTCGGCTTTCCTATTGGGCCTGCAATTATCTTCTTAGTTTGTAATAACAATAATGGGCATAATGGTTAAAAGGGGGTCTAAGATAGTTTAACTCTTGCATAACTAGGTAGACAACATGCCTACATGTCCAAATAACCTTGCCTATTACTTGTCAACTATACTCTATTTCCACATATTACTTGTTATTAGATATCATGCCCATAGGACCTCCATCTTTGCTTGTCTCGCTTAGAAATTATGAGCTTAGGATCTCAAGCAAATGGTAGTCAAACACCGCTTATGTGATTTGCAACGTTATTTAGAAACCATGTCTATAAAACCTACTCTGTGCTAATTTGTTCAACTATTTGTGCTACTACAATTAGAAGCCATGCCTATAAGACTTCTATGCTAAATAACCTAACAATTTGTGTTAAGTTATTTTAAGAACTAAATTTTAAGAACTACGTTCCTAATACCTTACACCTATAAATCATGTCTATAGGATTGCAATCAATGACCAATATCACTTGACCATTACATAACCTAATAATTAGAGGCTTAAATCATATAGAATCCTGCCTATAAGATCTAACAATAGAGTCTACTTGCTATGATATCCACGTAGAAATCATGTTTATAGGCTTAACATATAATTGGTTCGTATTCATTCACTATTACTACTGGTCTCTTACAACTTCACCTAGAAATCATGTTCTAGGTCCATATCTATTAATTCAATGATACGGGTTAACTAGCAAAAATTCCAACATGCCTCCATAATTAGAAATCATCTTCATAGGGCAATTTGTTTATCCCACCTTTAATTCTACCACCTCCTTATAAACCGTTGGATCCGTAATAATTTGGCACTTATGTAAATCAATTTGTGGAGGTAAATATTAATCCTTTATGCTAACTATGCTTCTGTCGAGTCCTGCTTGTCTTTAACTATTTGGCGTCTAGTCTTTTAATTTTGAGCAGCCTATGATGAGTCTAGAACAATCCTTATAGTTTTCCAACACCTCCTGGGCAATAGGCATGGGACAGGTAGGCACATATAGGGTACGACTTGAAATCGAATTAGCGCGCTTTAGTTCATACTGATTTTGTGCTCTCGTTGACTTCCCTACCAATGGGTGGTGAAGTCCCTAATACTCGATTGAGGACCTTAGATGCTAATATGAAACTAGTCCAACAATAATTTGCTGCTCCTGAGAAGAGGTTTGATACAATCTCCTCTACTCTGTATGAAATTCTCTCAAACTTAGTTTTATGAAAGCCCAGAACAATCAAACATCATCTCCTAACCCAGCAAAAAAGTCCTGCTCCAACTATAACCCAGATTTTTTGACCACGATTTACACCGATTTTTCATCGACAGCTTCACCAAGCTTCCCACCCAGGCTACAACACAACAATCTCTTTTTACTTCTTACATACAAACTGCATCACCGTAAATTTTTTGACTCCTCAATCTCTGTTATACCAACAATAGATAACTCCTTCCTATCTCCTGAACCCATTTTGCGGTGGTAAACCAACTTCAATAAATTTGCCAAAATTTGATGGCTCCTCTGCTAAGAGTTGGGTATTTCTTTGAGGAGTAATGTCTCACCTTTTTTCCCTTCTATTTAGAAGACAAAGCTCATGAATAGTATCAGTAGGTGCAGGGAGATCGTCAAATCATGAGTTGGAGAAAATTTATGATGGTATTGGTGGTTTGTTTTGGCCATAGATCATTAGAAACAGTTGAAAGTTTATTGGAAAAACTTCAGTTGACCTCTACTATCCAGGAGTACTTGTCACGATTTGAGCAATTGCTCGATCGTACCTCTGAGATATCTCCATATTGGCTTCTACATTTTTTCACATCTAGGCTATATAGGGACATAAAGAGTGAGGTATTCAGGCCCAAAGATTTGAATGATGCAATTGGGCCGGCCTTTTTACAAGAGCAAAAATTTTCGGTCCACTCTCTGCCCACCTGGTCAAATATATCCACCAGACCACATTAGTTTTATCCCTTAAACTTTCAATAATCCTTGTCTAAATCTATCCCTTCAACATCGTTAATCTGCAACCATCCCTCTTATACACTCCTACTGCATCTCTTCCCCGACTTGGTCGACCGTCATTTTGGGAAACTTTCCCAGCCAAAATACAATGTAAATGTGACCAAATCTTGTGTTTTAATTTGGATGCTAAATGGATGAAGGTTCAAAAGTGTGTCACTCCCCCTCAACTACTTCTTTTAGTAGGTGATGATGATAGATGGAGCCCTCTGATTCAACTGAGATCCAACCTGATTCAATGGAAACTCCATCACCTACTGCCAATGGTTCTGTTTCGGCCATAAGTTATATGGCTTTCTCAGATGGGGTCCTTTACGATGACATTATGTATAATGGTACAGTCAAAGGTAATTCTATCCAGGTCCTTCTCAACGGCGGAAGCACTCATAATTTTATACATCCTGGTATGGCAAAATTTCTGAAATTGCCTATTGAAAGTTCCTCAAAATCTTTGGTAATAGTGGGAAATGGTTCACAGTTGAAGTGTTTAGGCATTGTTCATCAAATTTCTCTTACCATTTAGGACTATATCTTTACTGATGTTTTTTTGTGTGATTGAGTTTGAAGGTGAATATCTTGTGTTAGGTGTGGTGTGGCTTGCCAATTTGGGCCCAATTGTGACAGATTATGCTGCACGTATACGTCAATTTTAGGCCCAAAATAAGAGAATTACTTGGGTGGGTATCCCTGGCCCATCAATGGAACAGGTGTAACTTTAATCTCTGTGGCATTTACACTCCAGTGACTCTATCGCTTATATGTTTCACCTTGAACTTATTTCTTCTCCATCCTGTACACCCTAGGATATACCAACGAACCTCTATTCTCTCCTTAACTCTTATCTTGAATTTTTTTGCCCAAAGTCTGTCCCTGCTACCTCCAAGTCTCTATGATTATCGTATTCTAATTGTCCCTGGTTATACCCTAATAACGTTCGGCCTTACCATTAACCACACGTCCAAAAAGCCTAAAAGTAGGGAGGAAATGGGAGGGGTTGGGGTTGGGGAGGGTGAATTGACTCCCATTTATTTCTTTTTGAAAGATAGTCGAATAGTTTGTCAACTAGTCAACTAATAGTTTGAGCGAATGTAAATAATAAGCGCACAATGTAAAGTGATGAAAGTAAATGACACCGATATTTTTATACCGGTTGGGATTCAATGTGAATCTTAGTCCGGCCCTCTTTTTGCAAGAGGGTTCTATCTTTAGTGCTCATTGAAATTCATCTTACATGTATATTGATGAGTAGAACACCCACCAACATCTTTCAGATATAAAGTAAACTCTTAGTGTTTTGATACAATGCATCTCCAATATTGTTATTTCTTCTCTCTACTAGTTACACAATAAATCAACTATAGATTACAATGCTTGTTTAGAGTAGAACAAAGAGCTTGAGGTTGGCCAGATGAAAGTATGTCCTTCTTATATTTGGCCTTCGACTATATATACGTCTTGACGAATGATCTGTTATTTAAGAGTCTTGATTGGAACAGATCTTGAGATGTAGGCAACACAAATGATTTGATCATTGGATTGAATCTTAATTGATTCCTTCCATGAATAAGGGTGAAGCTTTCCAATATCTAATATTTGAAACTTGATATAACTGGTGTTGATAATCAATTTTGCCTTCATGATTGCCTTTGTGGGTTGGTATGTTTTATAATGTAGTTTGAGTATTATTTATAGAATAATTCTTGCATTATTACTCCATGACATGCTTTTAATATTAATTTATTATCTTCATGGCATTTTTGTAAATTATTGTTATGGAGTTCTTATTTTCATTTATATTATGAGCAGTTTCAATTGATTCCAGCAATTATAATTGATAAATAAATTATTTATTATTCTACTAATTATTTATGAGTTACTAGTTGACCAAATTATTTATTTTACATTTTAAGCATTTTTATGCACAGTTTATATCATTTCCTGTTATCATATTGCATTTTATATTATTTATGCATTATTTGCGATAATAGCCTAAATTTTATAATAATTATATTATTTATGTCAAAATAATATTTTATATTTTTATAATCACAACTTACTATTTTTTTGTATTTAATTGAATAAATAAATTTTATATATATATATATATATATGTTAGTTATTTTTATTAATTTATTTTGCTCTTAATTTCGCATTTTTAGAAACAATTCAGCCCAAACCAGGCCAAAATTTGGACCAAAAGGTCCAAAATTCCCAGACCTAATCCCCCTAAGCCCGAAATTGATCGACCCAATACCCCAACCTAGACCACATGCGTTACACCCGGCCCATCGTTCCTTTTAATCCCAAAAGATCAACGCCTCACAACCCGTCCTCCTCTTTTATCTTACCAGACCCCAAACCCTAATACCATTTCACTCGCTCACAGCCGCCCTCATACGCTCCCTTCTCTCTTAGACTAAACCTTAGCTGACCTTGAAGATATTTCCTCACCCCTTTCCTTATACGCGTTCATACGCGGTCTCACTTACCTTATTTCTCTCTTACTCACTCAGTTATGGTAACTTTCGTTACCAATCCTTCTATGGCAAGTGCGATTCTCCTTAATCGGTAGACACAATCACGAACTTAAGTATTTGAATATGATTTTGGCTTTATACATCTGGGACAAGGAAATATCTTCCCGTTTTGGCATATCTCTGACGATTTCTTCGTGATTGGGGTTTGTGTGAAATTTTCCCTAAATTCGGCTCCGATTAGGTTTGCACGATTTAATTATTTCCTTATTTGTTTTATCTTCTACCGGTATAATAGAAACCCTCTTCCCTTTCTCCCCTAGAGGCAGACCTAGGTCACTCATACTCTCACGCTCATAACTCGCACATATTGTTCTGTGTTCTTTTGATTCTATTTGGTTCTACTGTTTGGTTACTTTGTGGCCGACTAAAAGCCAATGCCACTAGATATTGATTCTTTAGACCTTTTTGCGGCATAAGCACTGCTAGGGATCCCAAGAGGTCCTCGTGAACTTTGACTCGCCGAGATTCGATGTTCTGGAGATACTATTGGGGCTCTTTGCAATTTCTGTTACCCGTTCTTATTACCGTCTTGACTGGTTAGTCTGTTAGCCACTTTATTTTACTCTTTCCTATTTAATTGTGAAATCCGCTGTGATTGGCTTTCTAATTGTGTTCTTGTCTTAGTATGCTTATTGTCATGCCTCGACCTCAGGGAGTGCGACCGGCACTCAACCGAGATACTTCGGTTAAGCAAGCCTACTAGATGCCTTCTACCCAGCCTTGCCAATTAACAATATAAGAATCAGTACAAGTGATAGACATGAGAAGAGTTAAGTGTTCCACATTCTCTTTCCGTTACTCAAACGATATTTATTTATGATTCCCAAAATATTACACGTTTATAGATATGATGGAAAATATGTTTTTCAAATACCAACACTTCTAGTTTAATTTCCAGCATCAAATACCACCCACAACCTGTCTACGGAGCCTCTAAGTACAATAGAAGAGTAGTATGAAAGTGCGGCGACAAGGCCCCTGCTATACCTCAAGGCACAAAATACAATATCAAATGGCATAAAGCCCGGAATAGGATAAGGCTCACCTAAACCTGCTGAATAGAGAGTAACTGCTAGCGAGGATCAAAACCATCGCTGACGAATGATTCGCTCAAATTACACCTTAATAATAGTATAAGCGATCGATGTCAAATATAGTAACCCAACTAGGTTGGAGTCGAATCCCACAGGGAATAGGTGTGAAACTATTATCTAATTAATGTAATACTTGACTAAGTCGTACTTCTATCAAGTACGCCAAATAGAATAAAGAAGTGTTGAATATATAAGTAAACGAAAACTGAAAACTAATTTTTATAGTGTGAATGTTAAAAATATGAATGTAAGAGAACAAGGTTGTGTCCCCCTTAATGTAATAGAATGTTCTTGATATTAATATTGAATTCCTTTCTTGATATGCAATTGATGTTTAATATACTACCCAATATTTTCCAATATTTGGATAATGTATCCTCTCTACGATTCTCCCAAATACAAAAGAGTCGATCTTAAGAACAACCAATTAAGCGCCAAATTAAAACCTACTTATTCCTAAGCGGTTTTATTAAACAAGGTTTAAAGCCTTGAGTTTTTGTTATTTATTTCTACCCAACTCTATCTCACTTTTCCAAGATAAGTTAGAGTTAATTGGCATTCGTTAATGTTTGCAACCACTAACGATTAATTGAAGAACAAAAAATAAATAAATATCAAGATTCCTTCGGAATTGGATTCAATATCAAAATCTCAACACATTCTACCCATCTAGGGTTCACAACCTCAGCTCTTGAGTTTAGCTACACATGCTGATAATTAAAGAACAAGGAAGAGTAATTGATATCATCTTACAAAAATAGAGGGTTTTCGATCACCAAAAGCTTCTAAGAATTCAAAATAGTCAATGGTTGTACTTTGTACTCTAAGTTCTGACAAGAATACCTTCACAAAACCCTATAAAACCTATTTATAGAAGCCCAAAACCCGAGGCGAATGTCGGTTAGCTTTGCCCTTGTTGAAATAATGCAGACCGCATTTCTCACAGAACAGAAATGTGGACCGCAAATCATCATCGTCCGTCGCAAACTCCACCAGAAAATTTTGCTCCCATCGCGTTTTGATTCACGGTTCGCATGTTGATTATGCGATCACGATATGCGATCCCATTCTCCACTCTGATTTTCACCCAAAACTCTGTTGTGTTTGCGATTGCACCTGGCTATCTTGCGGTTCGCATTCCTGTTTTGCGGTCGCATTTGCGACAGCATTCTCGACATGAAGATTGGCCTAGAGTTCTATCCTGAAATGCGATCTGCCTGTGGAATATGCGGTTCGCATTTTCAGTTTGCGACCGCCTACTTCTACTTGCGATGCTTTTAACTTCTCTTCTTGTCTTCAGCTAACTTTTTGAACTCTTTTCTGTTCTTCTGGGTCTTGACACTTGTTATTCTGCAAATACACTAAAATTACATATGTATCATGAGAATTATCAAGTAAAACAAGTTAAACTTTAAGCAAATAGTATCAAAATGTGCCGAAATTACCCGGCACATCAACACCCCCAACTTAAACTCTTGCTTGTCCTCAAGCAACTCAAACGATACTATCCTAGTCTAGACTCTCCTTATCAAACATGAAGCAATACTGACCGTGGACGGTGGTTGTTGTTCGTATCTCAAGTATAACTCTTTGAGCACTATACCCCCCTTGAATCATTAATAGGCTCAAAGACAACCAATCAATTAGTGAACTTTGAGTCTCAACAAAGTAACTAAAGGCTACCTTCAGCTGAATACATTTATGCCTTACTCAAAGCTCAACTTACTATCAACCTAGCAGTGTATGCGCCCTCACTGGAAAGAAAGTCCCACTCTCACAATATTTATCGTAGCAATACAAAGGGACTAAAGTGCAAGTAAACTCACTCTCAGAACAAAATTTCAAGTGTCACCCCATGCCACACCATAGGCTTGCCCTTATTTTAATTCATCGCCTAGTTATAAGAACACTCGGTTGGGGATCACATAAGGACTTTGTAAGCTTGTAATGTCGGTTTAAGGAAGGGTAGGATATATATTTAGATACTAGTGGCTACTTCCTCCTTGAACACTAATTACACGCTTCTTTCTGTTAACCTTTTGTTTCTTTTTGACCCCATGGCCTCAATGGCCTTACATTCCCGCATTGGACCCCACTTTGCACACCTCTTTATTTGATTCTCAAGCTCCCTTTTTTCCATTACATAACTCACTTTTTATGACAACACACACATATATGTATAACTTTTTTTCTCTGTTTTTCTTTTTCTTTCTTTTTGGAGCTTTCATAACTTCATATGAACCTTTTGAGGTATGGGTTCCCAGTCTCATTTCACAACCTTGCCTATTTTCATGTTGACCCACACCCCCAACTTAAACTTTTAGCAATGTTCTCAATGTTCAAGGAGGAACGGGTTCAAAAGAGATCATGTTTTACGAATGGGATAAGTTTGTAATGCGGAGACCAAGGAAAAGTCTACAAGGCTCAAATAGGGTACTAGTGATATTCATTATGCATAGGTAAGCTGAAAAGGCTAGAAAGGTTCATCAATAATTAAAGAAAGCCTAAGATCATTTCTCTAACTCAGTGTACGTATGATAGGCGTTGAAAAACTAACCGGGCAAGTTCTAGATTGCCGCAGTTAACACAAGAACTATCAAAACAAGGAGCTCACACACATTGGCACACACACTGTTCGGTTAACATAGTTTACAGCTTTAGAGTTCACATTTAGTCACTCGAGGCTTTGCTCATGTACACATACACGACTCTAAGTAGACCTAGAGTTACCGAGTGAGCCTCAAATTCACATAATTGATTTGTTACAAGGGTCTACTCACACAGGTTTACATACTTGATACTCAATAAACGTACCATCCTGGTCAATATACTTCATATTCATAGGTCCGGTTCTACTATCACACCCTTGAAAAAGAACCCGGCAGAAGAAAAAATAAGGGGATTTTATTTCTAACTATTTAATTATGACAGCATATATACATCAATCATAAAACATTACTATATAATGTACAGTTATCAAATGTCACTAATCATGCCCAAAAATAAATCAAATATACAGACAAAACAAGGATATAACGCTACCACCCCCAACTTATACACATGCATTGTCCCCAATGCATAAAAAGAAATATAGAGTACAAGGGGCTCCCTGGGGGCGCAATCGTGCGAAGAGATGCAGTGGCCTAGGTCTCCTTCGGAGCTGTATGAGGGATGTGGGGCTGGTCTGGAGCAGGTGGTAAGGCCACTGAGCTGCTAGATTCTCCCGCTGGTGGGCGTGTCCCGGCAGCCCTATCTGCTAGCGATTGCTGAATGGCCTTCTCGATGTCTGCTTGCTCTTGTTCCTCCTCCATAGTTGGGACAACAATTTCTTTGCCTTTTTTCTTAGGAGTTGCACCCTCATCAGACTCTGAACTGGCCTCTTCTGATTCGTCCCCTTCGAATTTTGATGACCGCTCCGATGTCTCGTCATCAGTAGAATCGACCTGGACTGTAGGGGCGGGAGGCTGAGACACTTTAGCAGACGAAGGTGCGATGTCTGCCATTAGTGTCGTGAAGTCCAGGCCCAAGTCAGCACGGCCAGCACCCTGGTCACCCTCGTTGGGGAGGAGAGATGATATGTCGAACTCCAGATTTTTCATCTTCTGGAGGTCGGTCTTCATTGATTGTACTTCCTCCCGAAGTTGAGGCAAACCCCTCACCTCACCTCTTTCAATTTTTTCGACACTAGACTCAAGCTTGTTCAACCTATTTCCGAATGCTAATTTTTGTTGTTGGAGAGCGGTCATTGACGTTTGCATCGGAGTCAAGGCCTGTTTAATCAGTGAGGGAAATGTCTTCAAGAGTTGGTCTACCTTAGAATTTGTGTGATGAGCAAGTAGACCGAGTCTTGAAATGGTTGGCAGGTGTGAGGCAGATGGACCAGTGGTAGATGAGGGTGCAGTTTCTTCAACAAAAGTGGAGATGTCAGGATCTTGGGGAGACAGGAAATTCTGGGAGTCAATGTCCTCAATTGGGGTCACTGGCGGGGCAACCAAATCACTTATACGAGTGATATCTATATCTCTCGTAGACCTCCCCAGTTTGTCTTGTTGTGGTAAGAATGGGACATTCACCTCTTGGCAGAGGGTTGTGATCAAACTTGGGAAGGGAAGTGATGTGGCCCGTTGAGTAGCCCGGATTCCAATTTCCTAGAAGATAAGACTCCCCACATCAATTTTAATACCCGTCATTATACATGCAATGAGAAGGGCCTTCTCAATGCTGATATCTGTTTCATTCCTGGAGGGTATTAAATGGGAGGTTACGAAGTTGAGCCAATATTTGCCCTCCATTGTGAGGTCTTCTTTGTAAATTTTCTTTCCAGGACTGATCCAGGCAGGAGTCCCCTTGGCAATGATGGACGCTATCCATCCACGTTCGTTTTCTCTGTTAGAGTACTTTGCATCGTACTCCGCTGTGCCTGATTCCCATTCAGGGAAGTAGAGTTCATTGATATGTTCGCTGTCACAAAACACAGCCTTCCCTCGAACATGGACGATGCCGGTGAATATTCGGTTGCGTCTATGATACCCTGTTCGTGAAGCTCCATACGACGCATAGAATTCCCGGACCATTGACTCATTATATTCCTTGGGGTCTGTGGTGAAGTACTCCCATTTTCTCATTTTAATGTTTTCGAGAATATGAGGGTACTGGTCCTGAAGCCCGTTCAAGCTTAACTTTTTCTCCCCCAAGATCCTTCTCTTTGTGAGCGCTTCCCTGAACAAAGATCTTGAACCTTCAACCCCAAAACGAAGCTGAAGGTCATCACCTCGTTTCCTTCGTGCCTCAGCTACTAAATCAACTTCCGGTACGCAGTCCTCCTCATAAGACTCGGAGGGGTTAGGTACAGTTGGTTCCTTTCTTGCCTGTTTGGGTGGTACTGAGGTTGAAGCGGAGGATGGCCCTCTCTTTGCTGAATGCTTTTTGGCTGCCATATCTGCATAAGTGGGAGATGTCAGTGACATTATCATCATTTGAGAAAAGCAAAACAGGAGAAATGACCAAAGAGTTTCAGGAATGCAGCGTGGTTTGCGGTCGCATAACCACTATGCGAACCGCAAACACGTCGCATTCTTCTGTGTGACAGGTAGAGGGCATTATGCGGTGGATTCTGCGAATCGCATAAACACTATGCGAATCGCAAATCCATCACATACTGTTGTCGAGCATAAGCCTGTTGGATACACACAAATGCGATCGCAAACTCATCGCAAAGCGAGATATGCGATCGCATAAGCACCGCATAGTTCACCAGTGCTAACCAATTGTTTTGGCTGTGTTTGCGGTGGCTCTGCGGTTCGCATATTGATTATGCGATCGTAGATTCACTGCATATGTTATCTTCCTTAGACACCTAGGGTTTAGGGATGCGGTCAGATTGCGGTCCACATTTTGAGTTTGTGGACCGCAAATACCTTCAAGTATCCAAGTATGTTCATCCCTCAAGCAAGAAAACCCTAGATTTCTATCTTCCATCCCAAAGAATCAAGAAACTTCATTGAGTTATAAACCCTAGTCTTGCGAAATAAGAATTTAAGATGGAGCAAAAGATGCACATACCTTGTGAAAAAGATTGTAGCTCTTAGGACAAAGGTGAATCAACTCTTTGAGGTTTGGTGAACTTGCACTTTTACTTTTCCGATGATGTTCGTCGGAGGTCGTTCTCTGTTTCTGTTTCTCTTCTCTTTTTGTTTGTTTATGTTTTTTTTTTATATACTTAGATTGAAGGATTTAGAAAAGGAGGAATCCGAACACGTACCTGGCAATTATGCGATTTATTAGATTCCGCATAATTGAAATGCGAACCGCATAGTAGGAGTTTCCACTGCATTTTTATCAGACTTTTGAGCTGAATTCTCTGTCTCTGTTTGCGGTGAGAATGTGGTTCGCATAACTTAAATGCGAACCGCGAAATGTTGTGCTTCGTCTCATTTATGCCCAATTTAATTGCTCAAGTTTCTGCTTCAGTTTGCGGCACAAATGCGGTTCACATATCTTAAATGTGATCGCATTTGTGCAGCATTTTTCACCTTGATGTTTTTCTGCAGTTTCAAACACTCCTCTTCAGTTCCTGTATCCTTTCGTCACATTCCTGCATTCTAAAACCCTTCAAATAGCCCTAAGTACAAAATATGATATTGAATTCTAAATAAATAAAAATACAACACAAATAAAAGCAAATGATACCACACATGGGTTGCCTCCCATGAAGCGCTTGATTTAACGTCGCGGCACAACGAGGCTAGGGTGCTTCTGCAATCATTCTGTAGTTGGGATTTGATCATCTTTTAGAGCCAGCTGCTCTACCACATGTTTTGCTCCATCTACTCCCAAGTAGTGCTTGATTCTTTGCCCATTGACCTTGAAAGTCCGGAGCCCATCCTCCGATGCTAATTCAACAGCTCCAAACGGAGAGACATCAACAACTTTAAATGGTCCAGACCATTTAGACTTCAGTTTCCCCAGAAATAATTTGAGTCTTGAATTGAACAGCAACACCAAGTCCCCTGCCTTAAACTCTCTTTTCAAGATCTTTGTATCATGGACGAATTTCATTCGTTCTTTATAAACTGCTGCACTCTCATAAGCATGAAGACGGAATTCCTCCATTTCATTTAACTGTGCCAGCCTTAGAGCTCCGGCCTCCGCCCAGTCCATGTTTAATCTCTTTAAGGCCCACATAGCCTTATGCTCGAGTTCTACGGGTAAATGGAACGCCTTTCCAAAGACTAACCGATATGGGAATGTACCGATAGGAGTCTTGTAAGCAGTACGATATGCCCATAGAGCATTATCTAGCTTTCTTGACCAATCGGTCCTATTTGCGTTCACCGTCTTTGATAGAATGCTCTTGATCTCCCTGTTGGATACTTCAACTTGACCGCTCGATTGTGGATGATAAGGTGTGGCAACCTTATGCTTAACCCCATACTTGTCGAGGAGACCTTTAAAGATTCTGTTACAGAAGTGTGAACCTCCATCGCTGATAATGGCTCTCGGGGTGCCAAATCGGGTGAAAATAATCTTCTTTAGAAATGCGGTCACACTCCGAGCTTCGTTGTTTGGTAAGGCAACGGCTGCTACCCATTTGGATACATAGTCCACAGCCACTAGGATGTATTTCATCCCACATGAGCTTATGAAAGGGCCCATGAAGTCAATTCCCCAAACATTGAACAATTCGATTTCCATAACAAAGTTCATAGGCATCTCATGCCTCCTCGAAATTGGGACCTGTCGTTGGCATTGGTCGCAAGACTTCACCAACTGATTAGCATCCTGATAAATAGTCGGCCAGTAATACCCACACTCCAAAATCTTTGCAGCTGTTCTGTTACCCCCATGATGACCCCCAACTGGTGAGTCATGGCAAGCTTTCAGAATCTGTAACATCTCTTCCTCAGGTACGCATCTTCTAATTATGTTATCAGCACAGACACGGAATAAGAATGGTTCTTCCCAATAATAGTTGCGACAATCCCTCAAGAACTTCTTCCATTGGTATGATTCCAGCCCTTCCGGAATAAGATCACTGACAATGTAATTGGCGATGTCTGCATACCACGGTGCAAATGAATTAGATACCATCAGTATATGTTCATCTGGAAATGAGTCATTTATCTCCAGCTCTTCTTTTTGTCTCCCTGATTCTTCCAGTCTAGATAAGTGATCTGCCACTTGGTTTTGTGTTCCCTTGCGATCCATAACTTCGAAATCGAACTCTTGCAGCAGTAACACCCATCGGATTAGTCGTGGCTTTGCGTGTTTCTTCGCCATCAAATAACATAGAGCTGCATGATCCATATACACAATCACTTTAGAACCCAATAGATATGCACGGAACTTCTCAAATGCATACACAATAGCTAGCAGTTCCTGCTCAATTACAGTGTAATTCATCTGCGCCCCATTAAGTGTCTTGCTAGCATAGTATATTGGGTGAAGAACTTTATTGTGTCTTTGTCCCATCATAACTCCAATAGCTACACCGCTAGCATCACACATAAGCTCAAAGGGTAGCGACCAATCAGGTGTGACTATAATAGGTGCCGTGGTAAGCTTTGTTTTCAGGTCCTCAAAAGCTGCAAGGCATTTTTCATCAAAGACGAACTTGGAATCCTTCTCTAGGAGTTTACACATAGGGTGTGCAATCTTTGAGAAGTCCTTAATGAACTGCCTGTAGAATCCAGCATGCCCCAAAAAGCTACGGACACCTTTTACGGATGTGGGTGGAGGGAGTTTGGAGATGATCTCAATTTTGGCTTTATCCACCTCTATGCCACGCCTGGAGATTTTATGTCCCAGCACAATACCTTCATCCACCATGAAGTGGCATTTCTCCCAGTTTAGTACAAGGTTTGTCTCTTCGCACCGCTTTAGCACTTGTTTCAGATTCTTCAGGCATTGCTCAAAAGTTTCCTCGACTACCGAAAAATCATCCATAAAGACCTCAAGGAAATCCTCTACCATATCAGAAAAGATAGACATCATACATCTTTGGGAGGTGGCTGGAGCATTGCATAAGCCGAATGGCATTCGACTGAAAGCAAATGTTCCATACGGGCATGTGAAAGTTGTCTTTTCCTGGTCCTCCAAAGCTATATTGATCTGATTATACCCGGAGTATCTGTCGAGGAAGCAATAGAAGGAATTTCCAGCTAGCCGATCAAGCATTTGATCAATAAAAGGCATAGGGAAGTGGTCCTTGCATGTGGCACTATTTAGCTTTCTGTAATCCATGCATACCCGCCATCCTCTTACTGTCCTTGTTGGAATCAGCTCGTTCTTTTCATTCTTGACCACAGTCATGCCTCCTTTCTTTGGCACGCATTGTACCGGGCTCACCCATGAACTATCGGCAATTGGGTAGACTACCCCAGCGTCCAGCCATTTGATTATCTCTTTCTTCACAACTTCCTGCATTGATGGATTCAGCCGTCGCTGTTGCTCCACACTCAGTTTTGTCCCATTTTCTAGTTAAATCTTGTGCTCACAAATTCCAGCAGGGATTCCCTGAATGTCCGCAATTGTCCAACCGATGGCTTGTCTGTGTTCCTTCAAAACTTGCAGCAACTGATCTACCTGCACATCATTCAACAACGAAGAAACAATTACTAGTAAAGTATTATTCAATCCAAGAAATTTATACCTCAAATGCGACGGAAGTGGTTTGAGCTCTAATTGAGGTGGTTCGATAATCGACGGCTTTGCAGGAGGTGTAGCTCTGTTCTCCAAGTCTAGGGACAGTTTTGGTAGAGTATATGAGTAAGAGCCACGTCCTTCTAATGCATTCACCGACTCCATAAAGCCTTCCATATCATTACCATCAAAATTCACCAATATCGCTGCTAGTGCTTCACCTAAGCATTGCTCTTCCATCTTCATCTCAATAGCCTCATCAACTTCATCAACAATACCAATTAGTGAAATGTTCTCGTACTCGGTTGGTAATTTCATACCCTTACTAGCTTGGAAAGTAACTTCTTCATTGTTCACTCGGAACTTGATTTCATTACGCTCCGAATCCATAAGTGCTCTTCCAGTAGCTAAAAATGGTCTCCCCAATATGATAGGGATTTCCTTGGCCACAGCACAATCAAGGATCACAAAATCAGCTGGAATATGAAATTTTCCAACTTTCACAATCACATCATCTACAATACCGACTAGTCTTTTGATTGAACGGTCAGCCATCTGCAACCTCATGCTAGTCGGCCTTGGCATTCCTAGTCCAGCTTGTTTGTAGATGGCTAGTGGCATCAGATTGATGCTGGCCCCATTGTCACATAGTGCCTTAGCAAAGTCGCGCACTCCAATAGTGCACGGAATAGTAAATGCTCCTGGGTCCTCTTTCTTCTGGATTGGATTTGTAGCTATGATAGAGCTAACCCTGTGAGTCATATTTACCACCTCATTCCTGGTGGTTCTCTTCTTCATGATCAGATCCTTTAGATACTTGGCAAACCCTGGCATTTCTTGGAAAGCCTCCACGAAAAGTATTTCACTGATAATTGCTTGAGAATGTCGTAGAACTTCTCAAACTTGCTGTCGTCACTTCTTCTCGCAAGTCTCTGAGGAAAAGGAGGAGGGGGTCTAGTAATTGGCGGAAGAACGATTGATGTTCCTTCTGCCTTATCCTTTATCCCTTCTTGAGTCTCATCTCGGTTTAGCACAACTTCTGGATTTTTGTTTACTTCAGCAACATTATCTTTTTCAACTTCGACCCCTTTTTGAAGTTCTTCAGCATCAACTACTTGCTCATCTCTCCCCTGCAATGTCTTACCACTCCTGGTCGTGATAGCCATAATATGGGAAGTTGGGCCACTTCCACTTCCCTTAGGATTTGCAATCGTGTCGCTAGGAAGTGTTCCCTTCTGTTGTGGATATTGTTCACGAGAAAGGTCTCTCATTTGCAATTCCATCTTTTGAATCGCCGCTGTGTGAGAGTCAACCAATTCAGTCATGTTTTTCATGGAATTATCCGACTTTTCTTGGTTCTGTAATATCCTTTCGAGCATGCTCTCCAATTTGGACTCACTTGAGGATCCCTAATTTGAATACTGACCTTTCGGAGGAACATAAGGGTTGGAACTTCGGTTTGAAAAAGTATTATTGCTGTTCAATTTCCTTGATTGGGGCCACTTTGGTCGTTTCGCCATTGTTGGTGACCTTGCCCTTGCGGGTTTGGTCTCCAATGATTTTGCGTCCCTTGACCCTGGTAATGTTGCCGTTGATAACCTCCCTGAGAATTGTTGACATAAGTAGCCTCTTCATATTCATCACTTTGCACTTGTTGCACATTCTCCACTACATTGACTTTCTTCTTCTGATTTTCCGTGAACAGCTTAGTCAATACATTAACATTTGTTGCAAGTTCTGCAATCACTTGGTCTTGTTCTTGATTTTCCTTGATCAAGTTATTCATAGAAGGAGACCCAATTGTAATACCACCTGTTGTATCCTCAGAATACCAATCTTGATTGTGTTTTGCCATTTTATCCAAGATCTGAGTTACTCTAGCGAAGGTTTTATCCATGAAAGATCCAGCGGCAACATTCTTCGCTATTGACTGGTTCATAGGGTCCAAACCCATGTAGAATTTTTCCAGCAAAATGGAATCGGGAAAGCCATGGTTTGGAGACGTCACCAAATACAACTTGAAGCGATCCCACGTTTCATGTAGTTGTTCACCAGGTAGTTGCTTAAAGAAGAATATTTTGTCTCTGAGCTCAGATTTCTTGCTTTGTGGAAACCACTTTGACAAGAATTCCGGGACAAGTCCAGGCCATGAACGGATGGAATTCGGAGGAAGATTTTGAAGCCATTTCCTCGCATCTCCAGCTAACAAATACTTAAAGCATCTCAGCCTTAATGCATCGTCAGAGACATTGTTTTGCTTGTGCATCGCACAAACATCCAAGAAATTCCTGAGGTGCTGCATTGGATCGTCATCAGTGGAGTTTCTGAAGAATCCTTCTGCTTTCAGCATCAAAATTAGTCAATGTTCTACCTTGAACGTAGCAGCACCTATAGCCGGAGGTACTATAGTGTTTGTATCCTCTATATATTCTTCAATATCAGCAAAAGGATTTTCTTCCTGCTCCACCTCCACATCATCTTCATGGTTCGCCATATCTTCCTGTCAACAACAACCAAAACAAACAGCGTGTAATCAAGTGGAATTAGACATATAGTAAAGTATACACTAATTAGAAATTTCAAGACCGTATTCCCCAGCAACGGCGCCAAAATTTGATTCGCTCAAATTACACCTTAATAATAGTGTAAGCGATCGATGTCAAATATAGTAACCCAACAAGGTTGGGGTCGAATCCCACAGGGAATAGGCATGAAACTATTGTTTAATTAATGTAATACTTAACTAAGTCATAATTCTATCAAGTACGTCAAATAGAATAAAGAAGTGTTGAAAATATAAGTAAACGAAAATTGAAAATTAAGGTTTTATAGTGTGAATGTGAAAAATATGAATTTAAGAGACCAAGGTTGTGTCCCCTTAATGTAGTAGAATGTTCTTGATATTAATATTGAATTCCTTTCTTGATATGCAATTGATGTTTAATATACTACCCAATATTTCCCAATATTTGGACAATGTATCCTCTCTACGATTCTCCCGAATACAAAAGAGTCGATCTAAAGAACAACCAATTAAGCGCCAAATTAAAACCTACTTATTCCTAAGCGGTTTTATTAAACAAGGTTTAAAGCCTTGAGTTTTTGTTATTTATTTCTACCCAACTCTATCTCACTTTTCCAAGATAAAATAGAGCTAATTGGCATTCGTTAATGTTTGCAACCACTAACGATTAATTGAAGAACAAGAAATAAATAAATATCAAGATTCCTTCAGAATTGGATTCAATATCAAAATCTCAACACATTCTACCCATCTAGGGTTCACAACCTCAGCGTTTGAGTTTAGCTACACATGCTGATAATTAAAGAACAAGGAAGAGTAATTGATATCATCTTACAAAAATAGAGGGTTTTTGATCACCAAAAGCTTCTAAGAATTCAAAATAGTCAATGGCCGTACTTTGTAATCTAAGTTCTGACCAGTATCTCTTCACAAAACCCTATAAAACCTATTTATAGAGGCCCAAAACCCGAGGCGAATGTCGGTCAGCTTTGCCCTTGTTGAAATAATACGGACCGCATTTCTGTCGCAGAACAGAAATATGGACCGCAAATTATCATTGTTCGTCGCAAACTTCACGAGAGAATTTTGCTCCCATCGCATTCTGATTCGCGATTCGCATGTTGATTATGCGATCGTGATATGCGATCGCATTCTCCACTCTGATTTTCACCCAAAACTCTGTTTGTGTTTGCGACTGCACCTGGCTATTTCTCGGTTCGCAAGCATTCTCGACATGAAGATTGGCCTAGAGTTCTGTCCTGAAATGCAATCTGCCTGTGGAATATGCGGTTCGCATTTTCAGTTTGCGACCGCATACTTCTACTCGCGATGCTTTTAACTTCTCTTCTTGTCTTCAGCTAACTTTTTGAACTCTTTTCTATTCTTCTGGGTCTTGACACTTGTTATTCTGCAAATACACTAAATTACATAAGTATCATGAGAATTAGCAAGTAAAACAAGTTAAACTTTAAGCAAATAGTATCAAAATGTGCCGAAATTACCCGGCACATCATGGGCCCAGGTTGAATTTGTAGTTAACTTTGAGTATTTGATTAAAGATTCGAGCTTTATCATTTGGGTTTATTTTCTATGGCATAAATTGATGTTTTTGAGTTAGTTCTGGCTAGATTCGATTCATTCGGAGGTCGATTCACGCGAGATGGCGTTTCTAGAGTATTGTTTTAGCTTGCTTGAGGTAAGTATCTTTCCTAAACTTGGTTGAGGCACTAGTTGCCTGAGTTATTTGTGATAGCTACGTGCTATGGGTGGCGTACATGTGAGGGGTTGAGCCCATGTGCATGCACCGGGTTATTATTCATGCTCGGGGTAGTGCTTACGCTATGATGTGTCTCGAATTTATTGCTAAGCTTCATGCTGTGATGTTTCTTATATTTGTACTCCTTTTTGTGAGCTATTTGAACCATTTTTGAGGTTACATAGAGGTTAATCTCCTGATTGAACTTGATAATTGCTACTATCATGATATAATTGCCTGGTTTGAGCTATGGTAGCATACTTCGCACATGCATACACCTTATCATGTCACTTACACCAGTCCATGAGTATGAAATTTGATATCCATTATTCTTGTACATGTATTCTTGTATATCTGCTTTCTGTGTGATATGTATTGGACATCTAGCACGTGAACATTCCATGCAGTTATAATTATTGGCACGTGAGTTGTCTGCGTGCTTGAGGTATGATAGCACGTGAGTTATTCGTGCCGATCCGAGATACTTTTGTTATTGGCACGTGAGTTGTCTGTGCAGTACATGTGTTGTCTGTGCGGTTGATATATTATTGGCACATGAGTTGTCCGTGCAGATCCGATATATTGTTGTTATTGGCACATGGGTTATGTGTGTAACACGTGAGTTGTCCGTGCGGTTGATATATTATTTGCACGTCAATTGTCTATGCGAATCCGAGATATTGTTGTTATGGAATGAGAGTTGTCCGTGAAGATCCAAGATATTGTTGTTATTAGCACGTGAGTTGTCTATGCAGCCCCTAAGATGTCTGTGCGGTTGATACATTATTGGAACATGCGTTATACGTGCACCATGTGGATATGGATCCATCCCCCTAGGGTCATCCTCTCATGTTTTTCTCTTGATGGTGTACACGCAGTATGAGAAAAGCGACTGGCCAGTGTTTTGTTTTGGTTATTGTATTACTTCTCTACTTGCAATTTCCTTGGATGTATACATGATTTTGTTGCATCTCTTATTTATTTGCTAGCTCTGGTGTGTATATATTCCTTTGTGCATATCTTCTTTATATGCTACCTTACTTGATGAAATGAGACACGGTACATATCTTCTTTATATGTGAAGCCATGTAACTTGACTTGTTTATTTCACGGATATTTTCTTTATATGCAAGTTTGAAGATTTAGTGATATTGAACACATATCTTCTCTATATGCTGGAATTTTTAACTCAAACCGAGTATGTTATATTATCTTTGGGAACCGATGTGTCTTATCAGTAATTTATGACTTGATAATATTATTGTTGCGTACATGTGTGATTTGTGAACTGAATAGGTTATTCGCGAATATCATTAATAATTCTTGTCGCTATTACCTTACAGAGATTAGTTATGATACTTCCCGAGTACATGGATCGGCTGTACTCATATTATACTTCTGCACCTTACTTGCAGATATCGGAGCTGATGCTGCGATGTATGACGTAAGCTGGCATTGAAGATGTACCTACTTTCTGGATATAACTATCATTTGTCCTTGGTAGTTTTAAATTCGTATTCTGTTTATGTATTCCAAACAGATGATGCATTTATTTTCAAATAAGCTTTGCAAATCTAAGTGTTATTGGCTCATGACATGTACTACTAATCGTTGGGTTATTGTATAAAAATTTAATTATTTCACTTATTGATTCTTACTATTTTCATTAGAGTTGTGTTGATGTTGTTTGGCTTATCTAGTAGTTTGGGTTAGGTGCCATCACGACTAGGTGAATTTTGGGTCGTGACAAGTTGGTATCAGAGCTCTAGGTTTATAGGTTCTACGAGTCACGAGAAAGTGTCTAGTAGTATCTTGTGGATCGGTACGATAACGTCCAAACTTATCTTCGAGAGGCTACAGGGCACCTAGGAAACTTCCCATCTTTCTTTTTTGTCGTGTTACATTGATTCAGCTTGATGAGGTGAGAGAAATATTTTCTGTGTTGCGAAGATAGGCCAGTCTGGAGGACTTGAGGCCAAGTTCAGATTGCATCTTGGGATCGGTATATGTGCATTTGAACTTATATATCCGGTAGTGTTCCTAGGAGTAGGATTGATGGCTCAGTCAATGGTTGGATAGCTATATGATTAGTATTATGTGACTGAGGACTATGATTGGATGATTTGGATATGACTAGAAGAATTTGCTTGGGGCATAAATGACTAGGGGTACTTGATTTCTCTTTTGACATGTTGTACTGTCTCAAGCTTCGAGTGCATTGGGGGATCTTTCAGTTGTACCTTTGCGGAGTGAAGTTAATTCCTATGTTTTATCGATGAGTTCAGGCTCGGGAGGATTTAGCGATTGCATACTGGTTGTGACTATGACAGGACCATCGAGAGATGCCAATTTGAGGCTAAGCAGGTGGGTTATCTCATGTGGAGTGGTCTACGGGTGTGTGATCCTGGCGGTGTTTCTGTGAAAAGTTTTGTTTCTACCAGTGGGATGTGTATGTGCTGCACTTTGAATTTGGGTTGCTTGGGGAGCTCACATGACTATCACGAGGGTGAATATAAGCTTAGCGGATGGTTTGTGGTAAGCTATGATTGGGACTATATGAGCTTATGAAGGATTTAGTTGAATTACAATATGGGATCATAGAATTTATAAGGAAGAAGGATATGGTCATCGGATGATGTGTACTATGGATTCAAGCCAAGTGGGGGAGTTTCCTATAGACGATCATATTGCATGGTCATGTGTTATGTTAGTCTTGGTTTGAAGCATACTTGTGGATCAATTGTGACTTGAGAGGTGGTTTCGAAGATGACCTGAGCAAGGAAATTGTCGGATGCATGATGTATTATATTTTATCTCATGGGCATATGGGTATCTTGGAATGATTTGGGTTTGTTATTCGTGGTGGATGTAGTGTGCATGGAATAGTGATTCACTCGGTTGCTTAAGATGGTTTGCTTCTAAAATTATTTGTGTTCTACTAGAGCACAAGTTGTTCGGCTCGTATTGGCGCTACATTGGAGATTAGAGAAAGGTGGATGACTCTCATGAAGGTTCGAATGAGTTCATAATTCAACAACAACAACAAAAAACTCAGTATAATCCCACAAGTGGAGTCTGGGGAGGGTAGTGTGTATGCAGACCTTACCCCCACATTGAAGGTAGAGAGGCTGTTTCCGATAGACCTTCGGCTCACGAAAGACAAGAAAAAAAACAATAGCACCAAGCAGTAACTACAACAAGATAGTAAGAAATCAAAAACGAAAAGAACAACAGATAATAAAATAATCCAACAAGATAATAGAATACAAGACTAACACTAATACTCTCGACTAACTACTAGATGTCTACCTTGATTCTTGACCTCCGCACCTTTCTATTAAGGGTTATGTCCTCGATAAGCTGGAGTAATATCTTATCTTGTCTAATCACCTCTCTCCAATACTTCTTTGGCCCGCCTCTATCTCTTCTCAGCCCCTCTAGTGCCAATTTCTCACACCTCCTCACTGGGGCATCTGCAATTCTCCTCTTCACATGCCCAAACCATCTGTTTTGAACTTCTCGTATCTTATCCTCCACTAGAGACACTCCCACTCTGGCTCGGATATCTTCATTCCTAATCTTATCCATCCTGGTAAGCCCACACATCCATCTCAACATCCTCATCTCTCCTACTCTCATTTTCTAGACATGCGAGATTTTGACCGGCTAGAACTCAACCCCATACAACATAGTCGGTCTAACCACCACTCTGTAAAACTTGCCTTTAAGTTTAGGAGGAATATTTTTATCGTATAAAAACCAGATGCTAGCCTCCACTTCACCCATCCCACTCCAAGACGATGTGTATCATCCTCATATATTTTCCCATTTCCTTGGATAATAGACCCAAAATACTTGAACCTATCTCTCTTATGGATAACTTGTGTATCAATCCCCACATCTCTATCTGCTTCACTGATACCGTCGCGAAACTTGCACTCCAAGTATTCTGTTTTGGTCTTGCTCAACTTTAACCCTTTAGATTCTAATGGTCTGTTTAATCTCCAGTATCGCGTTTACACCTCTTTGCGTCTCGTCAATCAGTACAATGTCATCTACGAATAACATACACCATGACACCTCCCCTTGATTGTTGCGCGTCAGGGTATCCATTGCTAAGGGAAGTAAAAACAGGCTGAGAGCTGACCCCTGATGCAACCTTATCCCAACTGGGAAATATCCGGGTCTCCCCCCTCCATCCTTTCCCAAATCTTAACTCCATCATAAATGTCCTTAATCACCCTAGTGTAAGCAACAGGAACACCCCTAGCCTCCAAACATCTACATATAGCATCCCTACGGACGTTATAGTATGCCTTCTCTAATTCAATGAACACCATATCTAAGTCCCTTTTCCTATCCCTATACAACTCCACCAGCCTCCTCACAAGGTGAAAGGCTTCCGTAGTCGAACGCCCCAGCATGAATCCGAACTAGTTTTTGGAAATGGATAGACTCCTTCTCACCCTCGCTTTTACCACCCTCTCCCAAACTTTCATAGTGTAGCTTAGCAACTTGATGCCCCTATAGTTGTTGCAATTTTGAATATCGCCCTTGTTCTTATACAGCGAAATCATTGTACTACACCTCCCTTCTTCAGGCATCCTCTTCATCTTAAAAATGATGTTAAACAACTCAGTGAACCATACCAAGCGCGCCCTGCCCATGCTCTTCCAAAATTTCACAGGAGTTCCATCTAGCCCAGTCTCTCTTCCCCTGGTGATCTTATGCATATCCCCCTCGAGCTCCTCAATCTTAATACGCTTACAATAACTAATATCACGATGACTTCTAGAGTGCTCCAAAGCACCCAGCACAAAATCTCTGCCCCCCTCTTCCATCTACATCTAATAGACATCTCTACCATTAATATTCTGCCTTCCTCGTACTTAATGCACTTTACTTGTTCGAGGTCACGAGCCTTCCTATCCCTCACCTTTGCTAGCCTGTACAGCTTCTTGTCCCCACCTTTGACCCTAAGTTCTTCATTGAAACTTCCAAACGCTGCATTCTTAGCCTTTTTTACTGCTAGCTTCTCTTCCTTCTTGACCTTCTTGTACCGCTTCCTACTAGTCCTCTTCTCCTCCTCACCATTTCTCTCCACCAGCTTTAGGTACGCCTCTTTCTTGGCTTTTACTTTTCTTTTGACTTCATTCCACCACTAGTCCTTCTTGTGGTCACCAGAGTAACCCTCCTAGTACATCTCTAGTAGTTTTCCTAATGCAGTTTGTATTCATATTCCACATACCACTCGCATCCCCCTACTTCTCCATGCCCTTATTGCCTCCAACTTCTCCCCCAACTCCCGCTCTTTGTCCTCAGTGAAATCTCCCAATTTGATCTTAGATTGACCATAAACAACCCTCTTTTTCCTCTTCCTCATGATCTCTAAGTCAATTACCAACAGTCTATGTTAAGTCGAGAGACTTTCACTCGAGATAACCTTGCAATCCATGAAAAGACCTCTATCACACTTTCTAAGGAGTAGGTAGGCAATTTGGGTCTTAACCCCTGTACCCTGGAAGGTAACCAAGTGCTCCTCCTTCTTTGGGAAACTCAAGTTAGCTACCACAAAATCAAAATCTTTAGTAAAATCCAACAGCGAAGTTCTACCTCTGTTTCTAACCCGAAATCGAAGCCGCCATGCACATCGTCATAACCCCCGGAAGTCGTCCCGATGTTTCCATTGAACTCTCCTCATGTAAAAAGCTTCTCAGTGAGCGGGTGTCTCGCACAACCCCATCCAGGTTATCCTAAAAGCATCTTTTGACCTATTCGTCCAATCCCACTTGTGATGGATAGGCACTAATTACATTTAACGCCAATCCTCCAACAACTAACTTAATATCCATCAACCTATCATTCACCCTCTTAACGTCTACCACTAGCTCCCTAAGTTCTCTATCCACCAAAATGCATACCCCATTATTGCCCCTCCTGCTACTACTTCCTGAGTACCATAGTTTGTACTCGTCCACATCTTGTGGCTTAGACCCCACCCATCTAGTCTCCTGGACTCAAGCTATACAAAGTTTCCTTTTTAAAAGGATTTTCGCAAATCTATTGACTTCCCCATTAGCATCCCTATGTTCCAAGACCCAACCCTCAGCCTTGAGGCTACCTTCCCACCCTTGCTTCCCCCCCCCCCCTCCCCAAGGACATGACATTTTTCCACCATAGCTCGTCCCAACCACAATTATCTAAAGAAATACAAATCTAGTACTACCATTTGTATTGACTTTTATCCTTCCTTAACTGGGGAATTCCCAGATCACCTTTGTATGCTTCAAAGTAGGAGTATATTCCTCAATCATGGCAATTATATCTGGCCATTTGTGAGGAATATTTTGGATGCCTAGCTTTCTGAATTTGATAAGTCACTGAAGAGTTGTGGAGATCTGATATATCA
This sequence comes from Nicotiana obtusifolia, assembly GCA_002018475.1. Taxonomy (NCBI): domain Eukaryota; kingdom Viridiplantae; phylum Streptophyta; class Magnoliopsida; order Solanales; family Solanaceae; genus Nicotiana; species Nicotiana obtusifolia. The sequence goes on from MCJB01024271.1 coordinate 38,920, forward strand.
CTCTATTGACAGTGATTGTATCTCTATATTTGTAGTTGTTCCTTCTCTTCCACAATTCTCATACATATACTGATGGTAAGGCTTGTATTATAGGTTTCAGCCTAGGAATAACATTTGCAGTCCAACATTTAGTTACTGCCTTATGCAATGTGATCACATCCATACCAATTCCTGCATTACCAAGGAAGTACCTCCACACTTTGCTTGCAGCATATGATGTGAAAAACAAATGTTGTCTTGTTTCTTCTTGTGGCTCTGTACAGCCCTAGCATTTGGATGCCATGTGGCATCCCAGTTTTATAAGGAAATCATCAAGTGGCAATCTGTTTCTCCATACTTTCCACATGAAGAAAGCAATTTTGAAAGGTAATTCTTGAACCCAGATATTCCTGTAAGCATTAAAGGTATTTTGTTTCCTTCTCAAGTATTCCCAAGCTGATTTAACAATGAAATCACCTCTGGTTTCCAGCATCCATGTAGGGTGATCAAGCACATCTGTTAAAGTGGGTAGCTTTATATTTTCCAGTATATGGACTGCAAGATCATGTGGCAGTAACTCTCTGATCTTCTCCTCATCCCAATGACCTTCATGCACCACATCATATATATTTTGTACAGTTTCATCCCACACAAAGTCAGTTGGAGTGACAAAATATAAGGCTCCCAATCCAGTCCAGTTCTCAAACCAGAATGGAGAGGATCCCATCTTAGGTTGCTAGAGAATTTGATGTTCTATGATGTTTCTACATTCAATCATTTTTCTCCATATATGAGATCCACCTTTCCAGAGCACAATCATAGGATTGAGTTTCTTATAGTACTTCTGACTCATAAATGAACTCCACAGAGTTGGTTTTGTTCTGAAATTCCACCACAATGTACAAAATAGTGATGTGGACGTGTCATGTAAGGACCTAAACCCTGTACCCCCTTCCTCACATGAAAAACAAAGAGTGTTCCAAGACGCCCAGTGTCTGCTTGGGTTCCCAACAGAGTTGCACCAGAAGAATTATGCAATTATTTTTTGCAACTTATTGATCACATTGGCAGGGGGATTTACTGCAGATAATAGATGTATAGGCATACTTTGTAGCACATGTATTATAAGTACTGCCCTTCCTCTTATTGATAGTATTTTCCCTTTCCAAGTTCGAAGCTTATCCATCACTTTTTTTATGAGACCTTGGTAGTAGTCCATCCAGCTTCTTTTGTAGAAGATTGGACATCCAAGGAATATAAAAGGGAATTCCTGCCTCTGTATTCCTGTGATCCTTTACACTTTGTTGGCTATCTGTTCAGCAGTAGAATAGTGCATATATACAGCAAATTTGCTCTTGTTTATCGGCTGCCCAGAGGCATTTTCATATTCTTTCAGCCCCTCCATTATAAGTTGCAGTGAGGTAGCATCTGATGAGGAGAAAATGATGGTATCATCAGCATATGCTAGATGATTTGTCTTGGGGCTCCATTTGGGCAATCCAAATCCACAGAAGTAAAAATTGTAGTGTAAAGCATTCAGCCTCTGGACATTGCCTCTGCTGTCAGTATGAACAGAGCAGGTGACAGACGATCACCCTGCTTCACCCCTCTCATTGATTTGAAAAAAACATGTGGTTGTCCGTTAAACAATACAGAATACAAGTTGTTTGATACAATTCCATACACCAAGCCAATAAACCTTTCTTCAAATCCCATCTTCCTCAAAACCTTTATTAAGAATTACCGTGACAGTCTATCATATGCTTTTGTCATGTCCAATTTGATCACAACATTTGGACCTGCTTTGGTTCTCAGTCGAATGTCTGTTATTATCTCTACGTTAAGAGAACATTCTCCACTATGCTCCTGCCTTTCACAAATCCAGCTTGCTCAGCAGATATTAACTTAGGAAGTATGTTTACCATTCTATCATGAATGACTCTGGAGAAGATTTTGTTGATGAAGTTACTGAGGCTTATTAGTCTCATGTCTGAAAAGGTCATCACTTCCTTCTTCTTTGGCAGTAGAACCAGATTTTTGTGTGTCACAAACTTGGGAAGAATATGGCCATTGAAGATTGATTTCACCATATCAACTATGTCATTTTCAATTATATCTCAGCATGATTGGTAGAAACATCCAGTGAACCCATATGTCCTCCAGTACTTTCTGCATTAAGTCCAAAAATTGCATCTTTGATTTCCTCCTTTGTTGGTTGCTGCATTAGTTGAGTGTTGTCTGTGCTATCCACCATTGTAGGAACATGATTCAGAATTCTAAATTTTGTAGGGATTGTATCTTCTATGAAACTGTGCTTTGAAATAGTTGACTGCTTCCTCTTCCATTTCATCATTATCCTCCAGCCGTGTGCCCAGGTTATTTTATATTCTTTTCAGTTGCAATATCTTCCTTCTTCCATTTACTTGTGCATGAAAGAACTTTGAATTTCTATCACAATCATTAAACCATGACATACCAGATTTTTGTTTCCAGAATTCTTCTTCTAGTGTCAAAAATCTTATCAGTTCAGCTTGTACCTTCTGTAATCTTGCTCTGTTTTGGACAGTAGGGTGTAGCTCAAATTGGGCTTCATGTACTCTAACCACTTCCTCCAAGCTTGCTACTTTTTGAAAGATATCTCTATATGTTGCTCTGATCCATGTTGATAAGGCTTTTTTCAAATTCTTCAGTTTGTGTTTAAATAGAATGAAAGGATCCCCTGCAAAATCTGCTTTCCAGTGCTCCTTGACCACCTTTTTGAAAGAATGATGCTTTGTCAAGAAGTTGAGAAATCGAAAAGCCTTTTTTCCAGGTGCAGTATCTTGATTACAAGTTAATAACATAGGACAATGATCAGAACCTATTTTTGGCAGATGAGTGATCTCCATTTGTGGTAGCAGCTGTTGGAATTCCCAGTTAACTAAGCATCGATCATTCCACCAAGTGTATATGCTTCCTTTAAAGCCAAATTCAAAGAGATTACATGTGTTGATGCAATGTATTAAGTTTTCGACTTCCTTTAGAGACACTGGTCAGTCCACCAAACTTTTCTTCTTCATCCTATATCACATTAAAATCCCCTCCTACTAACAGGGCAGTGACATGTCTTTGGCAAGGTTGTACAAACTATCCCACAGCTCAATTCTATCAGTAGCATCACATTTTGCATACACGAAAGTGATAATGAAGGAACTTTGAGAGTCCATATTTGTCAGCTTCACAGTTAGCTGCTGTTCCATATCATTTAGTATGTCTACCTCATGATCATCATCAACAAACACCCATATCTTATTTGACACATTGGCATAACATTTAAGCATACCAATCCTCCTTCTATATCTTTCCAATTTTTTAGCTTTCTGCATAGGTTCCATGATTCCAATGAACTGAAAGTGATATTATCTTTGCATATTGATAAGCCTTTCAAAGGCTTTCTTTGTGTTGACTGACCTCACATTCCAGATGATTCCGTTCATGGTTAAATGTGAGATTTACATAGGATCCTTCTAGTTTGGACCACTGGCACTACACTTTGATTGTCTTTTCCCTGTTTTTTCTTTCCCCTTTTAGCTAATTTCCCTGCATCCATATATCTAGGTGAAATGTCTGCTTGTCTTGCCACATTGTTGAGATTTTGTATTGTGGACTCTTCATCAAGATCTTTTCCTATTTCTACTGTGTGCTCCTCCTTTTCAGCAATACCTTTGTGATCTGCCAGTTGTGTTTTAACATCTACTTGGATTAGCTCTGTGCTCCCTATTTTGTGCATCAACTGGCCTTTGTTTGCAGTACCTTCATGAGAACAACCCATTAATTCCACATTGATTTGTGCATTCCTACCTTTAGCAATTGGACTAGTCTGTATCCCAGTGAGTTTTGTACTCTTATTCAGCCTATCTGCAGATTGTATATCAGCTTCAGTTCCTCCAGCATTTTGGACAGCAGGTGCCTTAGGCTTAGGCTTTGTTAGTATGTTGGATAGAACCACTTCTAATGTTGGAATATCCTTGTTAACTCTTGTAGCATCCTTGTCATTGTTCTTGTTTTGAATGTCTCCAATTGTGTCTTGTTGTTTTGCCTTATTATTTACACTTTGTACATCCTGCTCCTCTTCCTCATCAGTTGGGTCCTCATCACTGCTCGCACCTTCTAGTACTCCTTCTTCCTCTGAACCTTCCTCTGCTTGTTCACTCCATAGTTTTCCTTCACTGAGTTGCACTCTTTCAGCCTCATTCACGATTCTATCTGGTACCATAACATTAATAGATTGCGAGGGGGTCTCTTAGCATGACTGATTTGTTGTAACATTATCAACAAAGGCTCTGCTTACCCAATGACCTGTTGATTCTTTTGTTTCAACAACCAGTGCTCTGTCTCCACCTTCATTTGCCTCTGCATGTACCTTTGCAATCTCTGTTGGCTTACTACTACTTGGTGCTGAGGTTACTTTGTTGGCAGAGAAGCATGTTTACTCTTTTCACCCACTGTTTCTTCAACTATCATCAATTGATTGTCTTCATTAGCTTTACTTTGTTCCATTTCTAAAACAACAAATTTGTTGGTTGTATGAACCTCTTGAGCAGCTTTGTTAACTGGTACCACTTCCAGTCTACTTTTGGCTTGGTCCCCTGTTTGCTTGTCTTTGCTTTAGATTCAATTAACTTCCTTCCATTATAGACCAGCATTGCCAGCTACTTTACCACTTGAGAGAATCATCAAAGGTGTTGTTTCCTTTTCCTTCACCTTACTGTCATTAGTTCTCTGCTTCTCGACGGAGCTGTCTTTCAACAACTTTAGATGTAGTTTCCAGCACTCTAGCATGTCATTGCCTTGCAGTTTGCATTGTTTGCAGTACTTAGGAATAAATTCATATTGAATCTTTACCCATTCAATTCTTATGCCCCTTGATTTTCATTCTCAATATCCATGCAAACTTTCTTTGGCAGTTCAGCTAGCAAATCGACGAGCACCTTAAATCTTGCACAACTTGGACGAGTCTTACTAATTGTAGCCATATCTAAGTGCAATAGCTTCCAACAGCTGATGCTAAAGAAAATAAGCATTATTTAACAAAATATGTAGGAAGTAGATTGGGAAATGAAATCCAAGCCATCTCCTTAAGAGTTCTTCTCCCTCCTTGAACTTGGCATCATAAATCAGCGTCCTCATCTGATACTCATATCCGTCTTTAGCCTTCAAGTAATAAACAGTTTTTGATGTGAAATTGATAAATTCTTGTCATAGCATCAGTTGAATCAGTACGTGCCTATCTCTGATCAATCTAATATTGTAATCACCCTTGATACCACATTGCGCCGGAATTAATCGACGGAGTTCTTGAATATCTGGCCAACCATAAGAGAACTTACCAATTACTGCATATTGTAGGCCTTCAATTACATTCATTCGATCAACTTCTGCCTCTGTGAACTTGATGAATAGTTGTCCTTGTAGGAATGTCGCTTTTTTGAACAAAATTGGTTCAACTGGAGCTATCGACCTAGGGTTTGCAGGAGTCGCGGTGTCCAGAGTCACTGGTTTTAGGATATGACTGTAATCGAGGGGTTGTGGGTTGGTTGTGGTTGTAGTGGGGGTCGGGACAATGGAAGGAGAAGGCGAGCCAGCCGGTGTCACGCCAGCCGGCGTGGCCATTGCTGCTTGAACGGGCTTCTTCGCGGAAATCGCCCTCATTCAGTTTGTATCGCTAGAGCTTCTCTCTCTAGAGTTAATATGATGCAGTTCTATTTGGGCTTTGTGGTGAAATTCGAGCAAGATGGCTCTTGGGATGTTGAATGGTGGATTGCGACATTGGTTGTGGCCTTCCTATCTGTGGTATCTTATTCTATCTGTTTACTCATGGTTATGGTCATGCTCTTGTCATGTCTGATGTTGGTACACAAGTGTGTGTTGATTATGAGCATTACGACTCGATGGGTATTCCAAGGGGATCAGTATGTTGGATGGGACTATGTGACGCAGTAGAGTGATGTTGGGATATGATCCTTTGTGCTTGTTTCGTGTGTGTTTTTTATCCTCTGAGAGACGGGTTCATAGGTTGAGCTTGCGGGACAGTTCTCTCATCTGATTCTCCTTTCATCATTGGTATTACATTCGAGTTGTTGCTTGTCTGGCGTGTAGATTGCATGGTATGTGGCTCTAGGTGGTATTGTTGTGGCATGTTGTTCAAGCAACTTGTATTGGATGAGACGAGGCTAGTGGACTGGGAATGAGTGTTGTTGGATTCGATTAAGGTATGTTTTGAAGAATAATATCATTAGTCAACTCAAAATTTTGCTATGGTTCTTAGAGGTCGAGATAGAGCTCCACGACATGTTGAGCTGATGAGTGGTTATGAGTTTCTACATGTTTCTTTCATCATTCGCAGTGTACGAAGGTTCAAAACAAGGTTTTATTTGATATGAGGTATGTTGCAAGTACTGGCTTTATTAATGAGCAACTACTATTGTCAGATGTTATTGCTATGAGTATCTGAGTTATGTGGTATATTTTTTGATTAAATCTAGGGTTATGGTTATGGCTTGATATAGCTTGTTTAGACCTATACACTATATAGATGCGAGTTGCATCTTATAATATATTTTGGGTGTCATTGGGTTCTATGGTTCACGGACTAAGGTTGAGGAATGAATCTTTAGCTATGTTGTGTTGACGGGATTATATGGGTTGTGGTGACATGAGATCACCCAAAGTTATGTGCATGGTCAGTTTATAGAGTGATTTGATGGCTTTGGAACGACTCTTGGCACGTTCGAGGATGAACATATGTTTAAATGGGGGAGAATGTAACGACCCGACCTGTTGTTTTGAGGATAAGCAATTCATTCAATAATTTGATGTCTTTAGTAGCTTCATATGATGTTTTATGACTTACGTGTAGGGGCGATTTGGTTTTTCGAGTGGTTCATGATTGATTTGGAAGAATGACTTTTAATTTGGAAGCTTTAAGTTGGAGAAGTTGACCAAGTTTGACTTTTGTGTATTTGACCTTGGATTGGAGTTTTGATGGTTCCGTTAGGTCCGAATGGTAATTTTGGACTTGGGCGTATGCTAGAATTTGCATTTGGATATTTGTAGAAGATTTTGGCTCTAATTGGTGAAAGTTGGCAATTTGAAGGTTTTGAAAGTTCACAGATTTGATCGGAAGTTGACTTTGATATTATTTAGTTCGTATTGTTATTCTCGGGAGTTGGTAAAAGATCTTTATGTCATATGGAACTTGTGGGTAAAATTTGAGGTGATTCCGAGTTGTTCGGACATGTTCGGCGTAAGTTTGGAATTTAGAAATTTGAAATAGTTCATTAAGCTTGAATTGAGGTTCGATTCGTGATTTTGATTTTATCATGTGTGATTTGAGGCCTCGGGTAGGTTTGTGTTATGTTTTGGAACTTTTTGGTATGACCGGACGGGGTCCAAAGGGGCTCGGTTGAGTTTTGGGGTGGTTTCAGACCATTTTCTTTCATCGTGATCTCGCTGTGCACTGAGAACCGGCTAGAGGTTTACGCATTGCATTTACGATGGGGAGTGCATTCAGGAGTGTTGGGGTTATTGTTCTTCGCGTTCGCGTATAGTGAATCACGTTTGCGATGTGCTGGGGGTCAGAGGTCAGCTAAGGTTCCTTCTGCGACTGTTCAATCGAGCTTGGGGCCAATTGGCCATCGCGTTCACGAAGCATTTCTTGGGGTAGTCTTTTGGGCATCGCGATCATGAGGGTACAACCGCAAATGCATAAGGTACTACTGGGCAATGCTTATAATCTATTATTTTCGGACTTGGATCAAATTTTACTAAATATTGAGATTGGGAGTTCGAATCTTGGCGATCTTGGAGGGAATTTACATCACTTGGGTTGGGCTAAGTATTTTTTACTCAGATTTGATTATTATACATGATTCCATCTTTAATTTTGGCATTTAATTGATGAATCTAAAAGAGAAATTTGAGGGGTTTTGTCAAACTTTTCTAAAGTGAAAAATCAGATTTTTAGCATCGATTCATAGCCGCATTTTGATGAAACTAGTATGGTTGGACTCGTATTCGAATGGGTTATAAAATTTTTTATGTTTTTTCGATTTTTGAGGTAAGTCCCGTTGACCTTTTGGTTGAATTTGAGTATGTGATTAAAGATTCGACCTTTATCACTTGGATTTGTTTTCTCTATGGCATTGTTTGATGTTTTTGAGTTGGTTTTGGCTAGATTCGAGTTGTTCGGAGGTCGATTCGCACGAGATGGCATTTCTAGAGTATTGTTTTGGCTTGCTCGAGGCAAGTATCTTACCTAAAGTTGGCTTAGGCACTAGTTTCCTGAGTTATTTTGTGATAGTTACGTGTTATGGGTGGCAAACATGCGAGGGGTTGAGCCCATGTGCGTGCACGGGGATATTATTCATGTTGGGGGGTAGTGCTTAGGATATGATATTCCATTAGTTGATTGCTAAGCTTCATGCTGTGATGTTTCTTACATTTTTACTCCTTTTGTGAGCTATCTAAACCATATTTAAGGTTACATAGAGGTTAATCTTCTGAATAAACCTGATAATTGCCACTTTCGTGATGTAATTGCCTGATTTGAGATATGGCAGCACACTTTGCAAATGCATACACCTTAGCTTGTCACTTACACCAGTCCATGAGTATGAAATTTGATATCCATTTTTTTTGTACATGTATTCTTGTGTATATGCTTTCTGTGTGATATGGATTGGACTAGTACCACGTGAACACATCGTGCTGTTGTGATTATTGGCACGTGAATTGTCCATGCAGTTAAGGTTTGATAGCACATGAGTTGTCCGTGCAGATCCAAGATATTATTGCTATTAGCACATAAGTTGCCCGTGCAACACGTGAGTTATCTATGCGGTTGATATATTATTGGCACGTGAGTTGTCCGTGCAGTATGTGTATTATCCGTGTGGATCCGAGATATTGTTGTTATTGACACGTGAGTTTTCTATGCATCACTTGAGTTGTCCGTGCATCACTTGAGTTGTCCATGCAGTTGATATATTATTGGCACGTGAGTTGTCCGTGCAACATGTGAGTTGTCCGTGCGGATCCGGGATATTATTATTATTAGCACGTCAGTTGCCCGTGCATCACGTCAGTTGTTCATGTAGTTGATATATTATCAGCACGTGAGTTGTCTATGCAGCATGTGAGTTGTCCATGCGGATCCAAGATATTATTGTTATTGGCACGTGAATTATCCGTGCAGCACATGAGTTGTCTGTGTTGTTGATACATTATTGGCACATGAGTTGTTCATGCAGCACGTGAGTTGTCCGTGCAGCATGTGGATATGGATCTATCCTCCTAGGGTAACCCTCTCATGTTTCTCTCTTGATGGTGTACACGCGGTATGAGGAAAGCTGATCATTGGTTTTGGTTCGGTTATTGCGTCTATGAGGAAAGACTGGCCAGTGTTTTTGTTTTAGTTATTGCTTTTCTTCTCTACTTGCAATTTTCTTGGATGTATACATGATTTTGTTATATCTATTATTTATTTGCTAGCTCCGAGGTTTATACATGCCTTTGCGCATATCTTCGTTATATGCTACTGTCACGTCCCAATTCTCAACATGTCGTGATGGTGCCTATCCTAGTACTAGGCAAGCCGGCAACCACAAATAACTACGCTTTTTAAATTGAAAACATGATGAAATAAGTTTAACAGTGAAAAATCTCATAATAATCGATAAGAGTAACTGCGACTCAAATACAAAATCCCCAAAATCTGGATTTCACTGAGTGCATGAGCTACTAAATGTCAACACAGTCTAAATCTCTAATACAACTGTCTGAAAGGTAGAACAGTACGGAATAAATCTAAAAAGAAGGAGAGTCGAGGTTTGTGGGCGTCAAAGCAGCTACCTCAAATGTCTCCTCGTAAATACTGCTCCGAGTCTAGTAACTAGCGGGTCCAGATGTACCTGGATCTGCACACGAAGTGCGGAGTGTAGTATGAGTACAATTGACCCAATGTACTCAATAAATAACAGGACTAATGTTGGGCTGAAAGCAGCGACGCGCTCAGAAAGGTATAGTCCAAATCCAGATAATAATAGTAAAAGTATAACAGAAAAATGACAGTAATAGTCAGAGAAATCTCATAATCAATTTATACCCAGTACGAAAAATGTAGACATACATTCAAAATCAACAAATAAGCTCAATACTGGGAAAATATGCCAAGTATAGCTAGCATGAGGAATGTTACACTCTATGTCTACACAAACAAATATGTAAGTTAAACGCATTGCATCGCAATAATACTCTCATGTACTCAAGCTCTCAGAGTACTCAATCTGACTGTCTCAACTCTCACTCATCACACTCAATCACTCTGGAGGGGCAGATCCTGCCCAAGCGCTATAAAACTTGTTGCGGCGTGCTGTCCAATCCCACTATGAATTAATAATACATGTTGCGGCATGCAGCCCGATCCCATAAATATCACTCACAATCCAGCCATCAAGCCCAACTCAGTCATCAATCTCTCAACCCGAGGTGTTTAAATGCCCAAACGTGCTCAAACTCACCCGAAACACACCCGAGGTCCCCGAAAACCCCATCTAGACATACCAACAAGTCCTAAAACACAATACAAACTTACTCGAAGTCTCAAATCACATCAAATAAACATCAAAATCATGAATCACACCCCATTTCAAGCCTAATGAACTATTGAACTTCCAACTTCTAAAACTAATGCTGAAACATACAAAACCAACTCCGATTGGCCTCAAATTTTGCACACAAGCCATAAATGATACAACAGACCTATTCCAACTTCCGAAACCAAAATCTAAGACTGGTAACATCAAAGTCAACTCTCGGTCACACTTCTCATCTCTCCGAACTTCAACTTTTCCAATATTCACCAATTCAAGACAAAATCACCTACGGACCTCCAAATCAATATCCGGACACACTCCTAAATCCATAATCACCATACAGAGCTATCGGAACCATCAAAACTCCATTTTGGAGTCATTTACACATAAGTCAACATCCGGTCAGCTCTTTCAACTTAAGAATCCAACCTAAAGAGTAAGTGTCCCAATTCATTCCAGAACCAAACTAACCACCCTGGCAAGTCACATGGCAACAAACGAACATAGAATAAGCAATAAGTAAGGGAACGGGCTAACAATGCTCAAAATGACCGACCGGATCGTCACATTCTCCCCATCTTAAACAAATATTCGTCTGCCAACGGGTCTAGAATCATACCTGGGGTCTCAAATAGGTATGGATATTTGCTCTACATCTCCCCCTCAGTCTCCCAAGTAGCCTCATCGACTGGCTGACCTCTCCACTATAATTTCACAAAATCTATGTTCTTTGACCTCAAGTTTCGAACTTGTCGATCCAAAATGGCCACCGGCTCCACATCATAAGTCAAATCCACTTCTAACTGAACCGTGCTGAAGTCCGAAACATGAGATGAATCACCAAAATACTTCCGAAACATGGAACATGAAAAACCAGTTGAACACTAGATAGACTAAGTGGCAATGCAAGCTTGTAAGCCACCTCTCCAATCCTCTCAAGCACCTCAAAAGGGCCAATATGCCGAGGGCTCAACTTGCCCTTCTTCTCGAACCTCATAACACCCTTCATGGGTGAAACTGAGCAATACCTTCTCTCCCACCATGTAGGCAACATCACCGAACCTTCCGATCGGATAACTCTTTCATCTAGGTTGTGCCGTGCGAAGCCGATCCTGAATCAACTTGACCTTTTCCAAAGCATCCTGAACCAGATTCGTGCCCAACAGCCTAGCCTCCCCCGGCTTAAACTACCCAACTGTATATCGACACTGCCTCTCATGTAAGGCCTCATACCGAGCCATCTGAATACTCAATTGGTAGTTATCATTGTAGGAAAACTCTGGAAGCAGCAGAAACTGATCCCAAGAACCCCTGAAATCCATAACACAAGCACGTAGCATATCCACCAATATCTGAATGGTGCGCTCGGACTATCCATTCGTCTGAGGGTGGAATGTTGTACTCAACTCAACCTGTGTGCCTAACTCTCGCTGCAACGCTCTATAAAACTGCGATATGAACTACGTGACCCATTCTAAAATAATGGACACCGGCACACCAAGATGGTGAATAATCTTGCGGATATAGCCAACCACTCCAAAGAATAGGTAGCCCCAACTGGAATGAAGTGAGCGGACTTAGTCACTGGTCCATAATCACCCAAATAGCATCAAATTTCTTCAAAGACTATGGAAACCCAACTATAAAGTCCATGGTGAAACGCTCGCATTTCCACTAAGAAATGTCAAGCCTCTGAAGTAAACCGCCCGGCTCTGATACTCGTACTTCTCCTACTGAAAATTCAAGCACCGAGCTACAAACTCCACTATATCTTTCTTCATCCTCCTCCACTAATAGTGCTGCCTCAAGTCCAGATACATGTTTGCGACACCCGGATGAATGGAATACTGCGAACTATGGGCCTCCTCAAGAATCAACTCACATAAACCATCCATATTTGGCACACAAATTTGATCCTGCATTCACAACACCCCATCATCTCTAATAGAAACCTCTTTAGCATCACCTACTGCACCGTGTCCTTAAGGAGAAGCGAATGGAGGTCGTCATACTGACGCTCTCTGATGCGATCATATAAAGAAGACCGAGAAGCCATGCAAGTTAGAACCCAATTAGGCTCCAAAACATCTAACTTCACGAACTGATTGGCCAAGACCTGAACATCTGATACAAGCAGTCTCTCACCAAAAGGAATATACGCAAGGCTACCCATACTCACCGCCTTTCTACTCAAGGCATCGACCACTACATTGGTATCACGACCCAAACCGGAGGGCCATAACGAGCACCCGGGCCTTACTTGCCGATTACCAATGTACATTTTATATAACCTTTCTTATTACCTATAAGGGCCGATAAGATCAGTATAAATGGCACAATGATCATACTCAACCAAAAATGCCAGATAATGACATAAACATATATAACATGGCCGACAAGGCTGTCATGAAAAACTATACAACAAAAATAAATTTACCGACAAGACAATCCCAACTATACATGAGTCGACACCTGTCTATGAGCCTCTAAAAGAACATAAGTGATGCAATGCATACCAAGACCACGGCAAGTCCGGAGATGGGATCTCGCCAATATATGCTGAACTGGCAGCCTACTATGGTGGGGGAGCTTCGTTTACCTGTCTATCAGGACCTGCAGCACGACAATGCAGGGTCCACAAATAAAAGGACATTAGTACGAATAAAGTACTGAGTATATAAGACAATAAAGCATAATATAAGAACAGTAATGTGTAAAGGGATAGAAAATATACACCCTGTAACATCTGAGTGCCTCTGAGGGCAACTAACCACGAAATGCTTAATGTATATATATACTTTTAAAATCATCATATACCTACACTCTGTGGGCCTCATCATCATCATATCATACTCTGGCCATCATAAGGCTTGGTAACATCATACCCAACTGATCTGTGGTTGCAAAGTAGGTGCCATACCCGACCGACTATGGCACGGACTCGGTAGAGTAAAATAGATGCCGACTATAGCGCGGCTCAATAGAGTAAAACAGATTCATATATATAGTTACAAAATAGGTGCCATACCCGGTCGACTATAACGTGGCTCGGTAGAGTAAAATATATAACATATGTTGGACTTATTGGCATCACACTTTGAACCTTTCGGAGTGACGTAAGGTCAAAGAAGTAACATCAACATCAGTCCTCCCATAAGAGAGGAAACGATATAAGTACTACTAGCTTCTAAGAGTAGAGTATCTTTGGAGGCTCGTTCATTGCATTATGTACAATCAGAGTCGTGCAAAAGAAGGAAAGGGACAGTCTCACATACCTTGTATATACTGGCCAACCTCAATCTACGAAAATGTCACGATTCCCCCGTCTACGATGAAACGGACAGCACCTCCCCTATTTATATGATTTCCCATAAGTTATAACAGCCAACAACTACAACATCAATTAAAACTACAGCTATACCAATATTGTCGTCAAGCAATCAAAGAGCGGCAAGCTCCCGAGGCTTTATACAATGGTGTACTCGACACCCGACCTCCTTTTAACAATAATCAAGCTCTACACGAGCTTCCACACCACCACCAATTTCCATACCATAAGAAAAGATCCCATAACCTATTTATACAATGACTTGAACTAATTCTGTGAGTTCCCCAACAATTGCATGCCTTAAAATTTAAATTTACCTTAATTGGATGGATGAAGTTATGGAGAAATTGTACTTAGAAGAGAGGTTCGTGCCCTTCAGTGCTCTAGAACAGAGAACGTTCAAGATGGAGTTCCTTCCCCTATTATTGTTGAAGTGAATATATGTATCTCTAATGATTTCCTCTTTTCCCCAATGATACAGTGTCTTAACACTCTGTCTTAAACACTTTGTTTTATAGAGGCTAAGGTCGGCAGAATATCTACCGTGGCTGACTATTGCCAAAGTCCCTTTCTTAGTGTAGAATAACTCACAGTAATTGGACATATATATATATAGAAATGATTTTCCCTTTACCAAGACTCCACTAATCCTCAAATTGAGTACAACATCGTCACATGCCACGTAGCACTTAGGAAGTCTCTCAACAGATTACTGTATCCACTTGATAAAGGTAAAACACTTATTCCATAAAGGTTAATAGTTATCCAATAAACATACATTGCTAATGTTATTTACAAACTTATCCAATCTTTACTAAAAGGTTATCAACTTACAGGGTCTAGATTTTACCCTTGATTGAAGCTGGTGTCGATAATACCTCGAAAATAACCTCGATTTTAGGCGCAGTAGTGGCCTTGGTTTTGGTCTCGGAATCGACCTCGATTTGGACCTTGATATTGGCCTCGATAACTGACCTCGTTTTGAAGCCTCGGAATCGACCTCGATACCATCTTCGGTCTGAGGTCTCGAAATTGACCTCGATGCCATCTTCGGTCTAGGGTCTCGAAATTGACCTCAATTCCATCTTCGGTCTGGGGTCTCGGAATCGACCTTGTTACATCTTCGGTCTGGGGTCTCGAAATTGCCTCGATTCCATCTTCGGTCTAAGGTCTCAGAATTGACCTCGATTCCATCTTCGGTCTGCGGTCTCGGAATCGACCTCGATTCCATCTTCAGTCTGAGGTCTCGGAATCGACCTCGAGTGAACCCTCGGTTTGTGACCTAGGAAGGATCCTCGATCTTAAGCTTCGAGAGAACCCTCGGTTTTGACTTCAATTTTGACCTCGATTTTGACCTCGACTTTTTTTTTTACCTTCGGTCTAGGCTTATTATTGCTCAAGGTGTGGTATGTTACATATGGCCTACCCGGGATGATACAAAATGATAATATCATAGTCTTTTTATAGCTCCAACCATCTTCGCTACCTCAAATTTAGATCCTTTTGCCTGAACAAGTGCTGAAGACTCCGATGATTTGTAAATACCTCACAAGACATGCCATAGAGATAGTACCTCTAAATATTCAATGCATGAACAATGGCTGCCAACTCCAAATCATGAACGGGGTAGTTCTTCTCATGAGTCTTCAACTGGCGTGAAGCATAAGCAATCACTCTACCCTTCTGCATCAAGAAACACCGAATACCAATCCGAGAAGCATCACAATACACTATATAAGAACCCGATGCTGAAGGAAAAACTAGAACTGGAGTTGTGGTCAAGGCTATCTTGAGCTTCTAAAAGCTCTCGTCAGACTCATTAGACCACCTGAATGGGTCACCCTACTGGGTCCACCTAGTCAAAGGCGCTGCAATGGACGAGAAACCCTCCACGACGGGGTGATAATATTTGGTCAAGCTAAGAAAACTCCAAATATCAGTAGTTGAAGACGGTTTGGGCCAACTCTAAACCGCCTCACTCTTCTTTGGATCCAACTTGATCCCCTCGCTGGACACCAAGTGCCACAAGAATGCCACGGAACTAAGACAAAACACACACTTGGAAAACATAACATAAAGCTTCTACTCCCTCAATGTCTGTAGCATAATCCTTAGGTGTTGTTCATGCTCCTCCTAGGTACAAGTACACCAGGATATCATCAATAAATACTATGACAAGCGAATCAAAATATTGCTGGAATATGTTGTTCATTAGATGCATGAATGCTGCTGGGGCATTGGTCAGGCCAAAAAACATCACGAGGAACTCGTAGTGACCGTAGCAGGTTCTGAATGTTGTCTTTAGAATATCAGAGTCCCAAATCTTCAACTGGTGATACCCAGACCTCAAATAAATCTTAAAGAGCACACTACCTTCCTGAAGCTGGTCAAATAAGTCACCAATGCGTGGCAAAGAATTTGTTCCTAATCGTAACTTTCCTCAACTATCTATAGTCAATGCACATCCGCATAGTACCATCCTTCTTCTTCACAAACAGAACTGGTGCATCCCAAGGCGACACTAGGCCTAATGAAGTCCTTATCAAGAAGCTCTTGAAGCTACTCTTTCAATTCCTTCAACTTTGCCGGTGCCATACGATACGGAAGAATAGAAATGGGTTGAGTGCCCGGCACCAAGTAAATACCAAAATCAATGTCCCTATCAAGCGGCATTCCTGGCGGCTTTGCAGGAAGCACATCAGTATCAGAACCAACATCCCTCACAAAATCCAAATATGAAAGACACCCCTCCCCAACCATCCGTTGGGCCTTCAGTTATGAAATCACCATACTGGGTACATAGTCCAGAAAACCTCTCAACTCGATCCTAGGTAACCCCGCCATCGACAACGTCACGATCTTAGCATGACAATCCAGAATAGCATAACATGGGGACAACCAATCCATGCCCAGAATCACATCAAAATCAACCATACTGTGCAATAAGAGATCAAATCTCGTCTCCAATCCCCCAATGGTCACCACACACGATTGATACATACCGTTCACAAAAATAGAATCATCCACCAGTGTAGATACAAGAACAAGTGAAACTAAGGACTTGCGGAGCATATCCAAATAACGAGCAAAAAATGATGATACATATTAATAAGTGGAACCATGATGAAATAATATGGAAGCATCCCTGTGGCTTACTAAGACAATACATGTGATCACTATGTCTGAAGCAACGACTCTAACCTAGCAGGGGAAACTATAGCATCGAGCCTAACCGCCACCTGAACTGATGGATCACAAGATGAACTTTGAGCTGGGAGAGCATTGAGAGATGACTGAATCAGACGAGTAATGTATGAACCATGGCTAGCTGATGCACCATGATGAATCGAACGAGCCATCTAAGCGGAACAATAAGGACGACCCCTACTATGGTGAGACTGCCCTCCAGAAGAAACACCGCTAAAACCACCTGAACCACAAAGCCTTTTGTCCTCCCTCTCCTCACACTCCTGACTACGAACCTGCTCTAGATCCTAGCTACATCAACTAACTCATCGAACCTAGCACCTGACGCAATCTCCTGAGTCATGACGAAGTGCAGTCCATAGTTGAGGCCATCAATGAACCTCCTAATCCTCTCTCAATCTATGGGACCCAAACAGATCACATGACGAGCCAACTCGAAAAATCTCATTGCATACTGGGTAATTAACATGACTTTATGGCGTAGCTGCTCAACTGCCTACAAAACTCCTCCCTACAGGTCTTCGGAACAAACGTCTCTAAGAAGAGAACTGAGAACTCATGCCACGTAAGTGGTGCAGCGCCGGCCAGCCTGCTCAACTCATAGGCCTCCCACCATCTGAAGGCTGCCCCTGACAGCTAAAAAGTAGTAAATGAGACTCCACTAGTCTCCAGAATACCAATCGTACGAAGAATCCGCTGGCACTTATCTAAGAAGTCCTGAGCATCTCTGACTCAGCCCCACTGAATGCTGGAGGCCTGAGCCACCCAAATCACTCTAGCCTTTTCTAGTCCTCGTCACTCATAGGGGGACCCATCTAGGCCTGAGCAACTGCAATAGGCTGGGCTGGTAGTACCCTCGGTGTCTGAAGTCCATGAACAACCTGCTCTAGAGTACGGGTAGTGGGAGTTTGAGTACCTCCCCTGGCATGAGATGTGGCTGGTGCGGCCTGAATTGAAACCGCCTGAGCAAGGCTAGCACATACAGTCAATATTTGGGTCAAAGCCTCCCGAAGGCCTGGAATCACAATGGCACAGCTGGTGCTTGAGCTGGTCCCACCAGCTCAACCACATCTGGTATATGCGCCTGAGCTGGAGCAGCTGGTGGCTCGACAGGTGCTGCTCTAGCTGTTTTATGAGCTGCACCTTAGCCTCTACTACAACCCCGGACGCTCGTGCCCCTAGCTAGTGGTACTGGTGGCCGTTCTCCCGATCTGATAGCACGTGTCCACACCATCTTTCAGACAATAGAATATTAGAATTTTAATTTTCGGAATCAATAAATCCACACGATGAGAATACAAGAAAGTGAAGCTTTCTAATGGTTCAGTAGGCTCTTGAAGATAAATACAGAATCTGCAAGACTCTACTAAACCTGCTCATGACTCGTGTGGCCTATGGTTAGGCTCTGATACCAACTTCTCACGACCCAATTCTCAAGATGTCGTAATGGCACATATCATAGTACTAGGCATGCTGATAACCACAAATATATAACTATGCATTTTATATTGAAAACATGATGAAATAAGTTTAACAATGAAAAATCTCATAATAATCGATAAGAGTAACTACGACTCAAATACAAAATCCCCAAAATCCGGATGTCACTGAGTGCGTAAGCTAATAAGTGTCAAAACAGTCTAAATCTCTAATACAATTGTCTAAAAGATTGAACAATACAGAATAAAACTGAAAAGAAAGAGAGTCGAGGTCTGTGGGCGTCAAAGCAGCTACATCAAATATCTCATAGTAGATACTGCTCCGAGTCTAGCAACCACTGGGTCCATATGTACTTGGATCTGCACACGAGGTATAGAGTGTAGTATGAGTACAACTGACCCAATGTATTCAATAAGTAACAAGACTAAACTTGGGCTGAAAGCAAATCCAAATAATAATAGTACAAGTATAACATGAAAATGACAGTAATACTCAGAGAAATCTCATAATCAGTTATACCCAATACGGGAAATGTAGACATGCTTTCAAATTCAACAGTTAAGCTCAATACCGATAAAATATCCCAAGAATAGCTAGCATGAGAAATATTACATCTCTATGTCTACATAAACAAATATGCATGTCAAATGCAATGCATCACAATGGTACTCCCATGTACTCACGCTCCTAGAGTACTCAATCTAACTGTCTCAACTCTCACTCATCACACTCAATCACTCAGCATTGTACGGTATCTACGCTCACTGCTGGTACGTCATTCTTTGGAGGGGCAGATCCTGTCCAAGCACTAATAAAACATGTTCTGGCGTATAGCCCGATCCCATCATTAATCAATAATACCTGCTGCAGCATGTAGCCCGATCCCATCATGAATCAATAATACCTACTGCGACGTGCAGCCCGAACCCATTATGAATCAATGATATGTGATGCGGCAAGCAGCCCGATCATCAATATCACTCACAATCCAGCCCTCAAGCCCGAACTCAGTCATCAATCTCTACCGTATCTCGAGCTCACAAATCTCATGTCAATCAGCTCAAACAATGCTAACCTGATATAATAATAAATGACAATAGAGACTAAGATATAATATGCAAATAATGAATATGGCTGAGTATAAAGTTTGAAGTTTAAGTAAATAATTAAACAGTATACATGACCTCAGCGGGTCCTAATGGAATAAGCATATAACCTAAACATGATTTCTAACTTGGATTTCAGCTCAGTTACTCTAACCTGTAAGGATTACATGAATAGCAATAAGGTTTGATAACAACACGGTACCACAGAATCAACCGAGTCACAATTACTACGGTGCACATCCACATGCCCGTTGCCTAGCATGTGCGTCACCTCAACACCAACCACATAATAAGAAATCCAGGGATTCATACCCTCAGTATCAAGTTTAGCAGTGTTACTTACCTCAAACCGAGCAAATCATAACTCTAACAAGCCCTTGCCTCGCGAATCGGCCTCCGAACGACTTGAATCTAGCCACAAGCAACTTAATACAATTAGTACAAGCTATAGTAATTTATTACATACGATAAAGCTAAGTTCTTTAACCAAAGTAAAAATGTCAACCCGGACCCACATCTCGGAACTCGAAAAGATTCACAAAATCCAAACACCTATTAGATAATGAGTCCAACCATACCAAAATCATCCAATTCCGGCTCCAAATTAATATTCAAAACTCAGTTATTTACTTTAGAAAAGTTTAGACAAAACTCCCCAATTTCTCTTGTTAATTCCCATGTTTTGATGTTAAATCTACTAATGGGTCCATGTAAATATCATAGATATATGTTACCCTAAGCTTGTAGATGAATGACTAGATTGAAACCCTTCAAACTCGAGCTCCCAAGTCTCTAATGTGGTGAAGAATGATAGAAAAGTCCAAAAATCCTATTTATTACCAGATCAAACCTCCCACAGTGCTGAGCGCACTTTTTTTGTATGGTCCGCACTTCCAAGTTTTTTGACCACAACAAATTGGGCGGCCGCACGCCGGCAATAATTGCACTACCGGTCTTCATTGACCATAACTTTTCTATTAAAATGTCTAAATGACAAACAGTTTGCTTTTCTGAAAAATAGATTCAAAGAACTACAACTTTCATTTTATGATCATCCCCAAATTCCTCATAAATTGAGAGATATGAGCTTCCAAAATTAGACCAACAAACTTGCAGAATTTCCCTGTTGTAGCCGCACATGAGGCTTTACCTCAGCACTCCAAAAAGGTGTCCTCCGCACTTCAACTGCTCCAGAATATCATCAAAATGTCAAAATGCCCAAACTTGCTCAAAACTCACCCCAAACACAATTGAGGTCCCCGGGACACCATCCAAACATACCAATAAGTGCTAAAACACAATATAAACTTACTCGAAGTCTTAAATCACATCAAACAACTTCGAAATCATGAATCGCACCCCATTTTAAGCATAATGAACTATTGAACTTTCAACTTTTAAAACTAATGTCGAAACGTACATAATCAATTCCGATTGACCTCATATTTTGCGTACAAGTCATATATGACACAACAGGCCTATTCCAACTTCCAAAACCAAAAACTGAGCTCAGTAACAACAAAGTCAAATCTCAGTCAAACTTCTCTACTTTCCAAACTTCTACTTTTCCAACTTTCATCACTTCAAGGCAAAATCACCTATGGACCTTCAAATCAATATCTGGACGCACTCTTAAGTCCAAAATCACCATACTGAGCTATTAGAACCATCAAAACTCTATTTAAGAGTCATTTACACATAAGTCATCATCTGGTCAACTCTTTCAACTTAGGCTTCCAACCTTGAGACTAAGTGTCCCAATTCATTCTGAAACATCTCCGGAACTAAACCAACTATTCCGATAAGTCACATAATAACAGGAATATAGAATAAACAATAAATGGGAGAACGGGGCTACAATACTTAAAAAGACCAGCCGGGTCATTACATCTACCTTTCTTGATGAGATGAAACACGGGATATATCTTCTTTATATGTGAACCCGTGTAACTTGACTTGTTTATTTCACGCATATCTTCTTTATATGAAAGTTTGATTATTTAATGATATTGGACACATATCTTTTTATATGCTTGAATCGTTAGCTGAAATAGAGTATGTTTATCTTTGGGCACCGAGGTGTCTTATCAGTGATTTATTTACTTGATAATATTTTTTGTTGTGTACTTGTGAGATTTATGAACTAAACAAGTTATTAGTGAGTGTCATTAATAATTCTTGTTGCTATTACCTTGCCGAGGTTAGTTATGATACTTGGTGAGTACATGGGGTCAGTTGTAATCATACTACACTTCTACACCTTGCATGCAGATCTTGGAGCTGATGTTGATGTGTATGGCGGGAGCTGGCATTGAAGATATACCTGCTTTACAGATATAGCTACCACTTGTCCATGGTCATTTTAGATTTGTATTCTGTTTATGTATATTCCAAATAGATGATGTATTTATTTTCAAATTAACTTTGTAAATCTAAGTCTTATTGGCTCATGACTTGTACTACCAATCCTTGGATTATTGTATGAAAATTCATTTATTTCACTTATTTATTTCTTATTATTTACATTAGAGTTGTGTTGATTGTTGTTTGACTTTCCTAACAGGTTGGATTAGGTTCTATTACGACTAATTGGATTTTCTGTCGTGACATCCTCTTGCCTTTCAAATGGAACAACAATCACTATGGAAAACTTTAGCTACTCGTTAGGAAAATTAGCCAGGGCTATTCCTAGGTGAAACATACATAGGAAAGTATAGCACTGCAAAAATGGTCACAAGTAGCAATGCCATGGAAGATAAAGCAATTTTTGTCCACCTTTCTTGTAGTGAATTATCAAGATTATAGTCGATGCGAATGCTAACATCATCATTGACATAGAAAGAATCAAAAGGGTAACCCCAGAATTAATTTCTGAGGAAGCGACCATTTGAATTCATGCAAGAGAATGAAGAGGTAAGAGTTGAGAGAAATATGATCCTTGTGGTCAAGGCAAAGGTGATTGAAATCACATCCCCTATGGTGATAATCATACAAATGACTCATCTAAGAGAACGGGATAACCAATGCTCTGATTAGGACCCCTTGGAATAATATAGGCTGCAGCAAAAGCCAGTGTAGCATTTGCTTTAGTGAATAACTATTTTGCCGTCTTGCCTTCTTCGTTAATAATTTCGAAAAAAATCTCACACGCTGCAGGGACATAAAATCTACTTAGACATAGACCACGCTAAGATATAAGAAAGAAATAAGCGTCATTTTCTAACTGTTTAAACTTTTAAATAAGATAGTTATTGACTTAAGCAATATAGATTTTGATAATTTGACAAAGGAACACATGCATGAACCAGGTTTATAGATACTGTATGCAGACTACAGTTGGGACCAAGCAAAAGGCATGCATGTGAAAGGAATATGTATAGGTGATTTATTTTCTAATAACCTTGAATGAAAAGATTACATATGTGATAAGGAATAGGACTCCTTACTTGAACCAAGATAAGGAAAGAGTTAGAGGTTAAAGTTAACTATAACTATTCTACCAAGGAAAAGGAAAGAAATAAATATTTAGTTACTCTTTATTTACTAACTCTATATATATTAGTATTGTTCTATGTTACAAGCACATATTACGCACATATACTGAAGTTAAGCACGAATTGAGAGCAAAATAGTAAGGCATTTTGTGAGCAATTCCGTGAGACTCTAGAGTGCGACCCTGAAGCTATATGAACTAGATTGAAGAACCAGTTCCATAAAAAGATTGTGTGTTTGTATTTATTTATAGTTCAAAGTGTCAAAGTGTAGTAGGTATTTTCAGTTGTACCTTTCAGCTTTCATTAGAAGCAATTGTATTAGGTACTTGAGTTATTATATTCAAGTTAGAGTTAACTTGAAGTAGTTTCAATAAACTCTGGTGTATTTTCACAAGGGTTCGAGTTTAACACTTAGGTTTGCAAGAGTTTTGTAAACTTTTTTTTGTCTCAGAGTTTAGTGAAGTGTTTGGAGAAAATCCTACTAGGAAGAAGGTTGTGGTTTTTGCACCTTTTGAGCCGGATATATTTTCATGTAAAGATCATTATGTTCTTTACTTTCTGCATTACTTTTTTGCTACTGTAATATAAGGAACATATTGAAGAACCAGGTCCTTCAATAAATCAGTGCACGTAAAAATAGGGTAGCACATAAATCACCCCCTCTTGTGTGGTATTAAAGCATAAAACATCAATTGGTATCAGAGCAGGTTATCTTTGAAGAGGTTAACACAGTAGGAAGAAGATCAAACTGAGGCATCAACTGCAAACTGTGAAGGGCAGTCCTATCGCGATGCAAAATCCAACTAGTCGTGATGCCACCTAACGTAACCCGTTAGGTAAGCCAATTAACAGCTATCCAATTTATTGAGATTTATTAAGAAAATAAATGATAATACAACTGCTTTTATACAAGAATTTCCCAAGACTAGTAGTAAAAATCATGTTCTTCTAAAAGTTAGATTTTTACAAAAACTGAATCGAAATAAGTACAACATTTGTTTGAAATGTAAATGAACAGAATTTCGAATCTAATGCTACAATGGACAATTGATAGCCATAACTAGAACGCAAGTACATCTTCAAATTCAGCTCCCGTCGTACACAGCAACATCAAGATCCAACATCCACATGCAAGGTGCAGAAGTATAGTATGAGTACAACCGACCCCATGTACTCAATAAATAACAAACCTAACCTTAAGTTGAAAGTAGTGACGAACTAGGACAAGGGTCAGAGTCTAATTCCAATAACAGCAACAGTTCATAACAATATAATAAAAGGGTATATGAAAATAACTCAGAGGTAAGATGCCCAACTCATTCATAGTTACGAAAAAATAGACATGCTTTTCAAGTATAACAGTAAATCCCAAATCTTTCACCTAAAACCCCAAAAGCATATGAGTAAGTTTGAAAATTATGATTTCTCCAGAAACCTTTCAACAATAAATAAGATGTTTCATTTTTATATAGCATGAGGAAAATACATCTCTACGCCTACATGTCAATATATAGGTGAAATCATGAACATCACCAAAATCGGGTAGCAGACGGGGATGCATCTCTATGCATGTATCTCAAGTATGCATGTCAAATGCAATGTATCTCAGTGATGAACTCATGTACTCACACTCTCAGAGTACTCAATCTCACTGTCTCGTATTCTCTCTCACCATGCTCAATACTCAGCACACTCAGTCACTCAGCACTGTACAATACCTGCTGCGGCATACAGCCCGATCCACATATAGTCATAAGGCCTGTTGCGGCGTGCAACCCGATCCACATATATATAGCCATAAGGCTTGTTGCGGCGTGCAACCCGATCCATATATATATAGCCATAAGGCTTAGTGCGGTGTGCAACCCGATCCACATATATATATAGCCATAAGTCTTGTTGCGGTGTGCAACCTGATCGACATATATATATATATATATATATATATATCACTCACAGAACGACACTTAGGCCCCAACTCAGTCACCAATCTCTCCAGTATCTCAGGCTCACAATGCTCGCACTCAGCAACCCTAATCGATGATACGAGATGTGACAATATACAATAACAGAGACTGAGATATGATATGAAATAATGAATGCGATTGAGTACATAACTTCAATTAAACAAATAATTCAACAGCGAAGAACGACCACAGTGCGTCCCAATTGTGCCAGCATATAGCCTAAACATGATTTCTAACATAAATTATAGCTCAAATGTTCTAATACATAGCTTACAGTAAAAATGTTCAGATAAGATGGCTACACGATTAATAATTCACACGGTGCACGTCCACACGCCCGTCACTTAGCATGTGCCTCACCTCTACATCAACCACATAACACGTAATTCGGGATTTCATACCCTCAGCAGCAAGTTAGAAGTGTTACTTACCTTGAACAAGCCAAATCCAATACCGAGCAAGCCAAACGATGCTCCAAAAATGCCATCTCACGCATACTGACCTCCGGACGGCTCGAAACTAGACAAAAGCAACTCAAGTGCATCAAATGAAGCCCAAAGAAATAATTTCAAATGATAAAGGTAGAATCTTTAATCAGAAGCCCAAAGTCAACCAAAACTCGGGCCCGTACCTCGGAACCCAACAAAACTCACAAAATACGACAAAACATTCAATTATGAGTCCAACCGTACTAGTTTCACTCAAATCTGACTCCGAATCGATGTTCAAAACTCAAAATTTTACTTTATGAAATTTTAGAGAATAAACTCCATCTTTCTTTTGAAATCATCAACCAATTGTCAAAAATGAAGATAGATTCGAAATATAATCAAAATCAAGTGTAGGACACTTACCCCAATCCACGTGATGAAAATTGCTTCAAAACTCACCTCAATCCGAACCCCAAATCTCAAAATATGATAAAAGAACCAAAAACCTCGATTTTATAGCTTCTGCCCAGCAAATCCTGCATATGCGGTCACATTGTCGCATCTGTGACCTCCGCGTCTGTGAAACAATTTCGCCTCTGCGAAGCTTCTCGGAAGACCAGCTTTCCGCACCTGCATGTGCAATTCAAAATCCCGCTTCTGTGCTCATGGACATTATTTCTGCGCGACAGTAGATGCGCCTCAAGCTCCGCATCAGCGATGACTCTCAAACTCAGTTCCTTTCGCAAGTGCGATCACCTCTCCGCTTCTGCGACCACCGAACCTGCGCAAAATAAGTCGCGGGTGCGCGATATCAGTACCAGCAGCTTCTAGCCACAACATATGAATGGAAAATGGTCTGAGACACGTCCGTAACTCATCCGGGCCACTCAGGACCCCGTCCAAATATACCAACAAGTCCCATAACATAACACGGACCTACTCGAGGCCTCAAATACTTCTAGAAGTATCCAAATGCAAATCCGTGCATATGTCCGAGTCCAAAATCACCGTCCGGACCTAATGGAATCATCAAACTCCGTTCCGGGGTAAAATTCACAAAAGTCAAACTTGGTCATCTCTTCCAACTTAAAGCTTCAACAATGAAATTCATTCTTCCAAACAAGTTCCGAAACACCTGAAAACCAACATCGATAATTCGGACAAGTCATAATACATCATACGGAGCTACTCGTGCCCCCAAACTACCGAGCAAAGTGCAATTGCTAAAAATGACCGGTCGAGTCATTACATTCTCCCCCACTTAAACATACATTTGTCCTCGAACATGCCAAGGGTCGTTCCAAAGCCATCAAATCACCGAGTAACCTTACCATACACATACCCAGGGGTTATCCCACATCACCCTAATCCATATAAGCCTAATGACACGACCTAGCTGACGATCCTTAACTCAACTTGAGCCCATAACCTTAGAATCCAATTTTTTCAACACCCAGAATTTCCTATAAGACTCGAATCTCGCACTTACGCAATGTATAAGTCTGAACACACTGCATCAAGCCATAACCATCACCCAAGACACAACCACATGATATACCATATAACTCAAATACTCATAGCAATAATTTCTAATCATCATAGTTGCTCGATAGCCAACCTAATACCAGTAACAAACCTCATATCAAACAAAACCTCACTCTAAAACCTTCGTACACTACCGATAATGAAAGAAACACGTACAATCTCATAACCACTTATCAGCTCAACAAGTTATGGAACTCTCCCTCCTCTGACATGAACTATAGCCAATTTTTAAGCCGACTTCCGATATTATCCTTCTAATTATACCGCAATCAAAACTGATAGCACCCATTCAAGGTACAATGATCTTACCTCATCAAGCACAACTATTCTATTGACATGCCACGCCAATAGAACCTGAAGTCACAATAGTGCAATCCGTGCACCTATAAGCAACAATTTAAAGGTACCCAAAAATAGAAAATGACTCAAATAAGAGAACCGTCCAGCAAACTCAACAAGCACCACCACAACTGCAATGCTATGAACCCATCTTACATAGTAGAACCAAGACACACAAATCAATCACAAAGGATCATATCTCAACATAACTCCACTACAATGCGCGACCCTATCCAAACACTAGTCTGTATGCAACAACCCAAGCCACAATGCTTCAAATCAACAACCTCATGCAAATTTGACATCAAGTACCCAAGGTGCATGACCATAACCACTAAGGGACCAATAACATAATACCACGGTCCGGAAAGAACATAACCAATGCGCAATCTGTTATTCACACCCTAATATCCATCTCGCTCAAATTTCGCGATAAGGCTCAAATAAAACCGCACTGTGTGCATGTAACCAATGAATCACAACCCATCGCAGTATAGAAGAGTAACACATATATCATATTAGAATACGAATAAGCTCAACTCTAACTGAATGACACACCCCTCAACACTAACAGTTCTGAGCCAACAAATCCGACCCGGTGTAGGATACACACCTTTATTAGACCTATTAATGGGCCCCACGATCAACCCTGGTCATCCACAAATAGATAAATAATCCTCCGAAAGTCCACAATGACTGAACCATAACACATACTATCGTCCGGATAGATTGGCCACATCTTCACAGTCCACAACCATGAAACAATCTGCTTCTGAGAACTCCCAGTCTCCAAATCCACAGAACACATGAATTCCTATATCTGATCCCTACTCCACCGCCCGAATGTCAAACACATCTTTCACACATGATCATCCCACGACGAATACTTCCATAATTCTTTCATGCCACATAGAAAAATCTGAATATCAGTAGTCGATCAACCAAGCGAGTACCGCAATACCAATGAAGCATCCGTAAGTTAAAATTCAGTGCACCCTCTAAGATGCGCACCCTTCTCGGGCAATACCAAGTAGTTATAGCGTTCATCTTAACATCGGAATCCGTCCATGCTGACTAAGAATTTATTATCTTCCCTTCAAAACTGACATGTGACCTAGTACATGCAAATCTCAATTGCATGCACCACATCGGAGCTATCATACCATCATATGAAAAGTACGGGAATCTCATAATCAACCCTGAGTCACAAGTAGAATACATATCCGATCAGTTAGAAACCTTCCATTTGATCCCATCCAGTAAAAAATCACAATACTCAACATGCTCCTCATGCCGGTAGCAAACATCCATCTTAAACCGTGGTAGAAACTATCGAGAACACTTCAAAGTCCGTTTGCACATAACCAAGCCATCGAAACTGAATCTCTCTAACTCAACCAAGCCAT
This sequence comes from Nicotiana obtusifolia, assembly GCA_002018475.1. Classification (NCBI taxonomy): domain Eukaryota; kingdom Viridiplantae; phylum Streptophyta; class Magnoliopsida; order Solanales; family Solanaceae; genus Nicotiana; species Nicotiana obtusifolia. The sequence continues at coordinate 67,796 of MCJB01024271.1, forward strand.
CGGTACTGAATCTCTCTAACTCAACCAAGCCACACAGATCACGAAAAATTCAAGAGTATTGTCATAAATCACCGTAGAGACTCACCACATCATAAGAACCCAAAAGGACCGAGCATACCATTACCATACTGATCGAACCTACTGCCAAGTTGTCCTACTTCTCCGAGTCTCTTCTGAATTGCCTTCAAGTTGATACTTCTCCTTGCTAAAGCACCACGATCCTTACCCAAACTCACCATATGAGGTCCTAGCATAAACCACATGCCCTAAAGCCCATAAGCCGTTGTATTCCCTCTTAAGCACCCCAAAAGTACCACAACCGAGATACCCACTCTAAAGAGACCTTTTGTGAATTTAAAGCCATTTCCTTCACCTTCCTGATACCGAAATGTAAAATCCATAATAGTGTAGAAATACCGCGAACCCCGACACCATCCAATGTAAATCTCAGATTCTAGCCATATACAAATTCAAAAAATTCTCAATTGCTACATATAGATCTTGAACCCATTAGAACCTTCTCGAGAGTCGTCCACTCTGCTCAAATCTCAATTGCACTACCCAAATGGATCGAACGACATGTGCCCCATTAGCACGACAATACTCAAAGAAGTAACTCCCACCTCTAAACAACCGAGTGAACCCTTGCTCCATGCACACTACATCCATCACGAATAACAAACTCAAATTATTCTATGATTTCCATATACCCGTAAAGTGTAATACATCATACATCTAGAAGTTTCCTTGCTTAATTCATCCTCAAAACCAGACTCTGAAGTCATAACCGATCCACAACCTCAAGCTGAAACCAATACAACACATCACCATACAATCAAATCATCGATAGCAGACTCCCCCACATGGCTCGAAGCCATAGAACTAAACACTCTATAACTCATAATGCCCCTACTCAATAATTGACATGATCCCGCACTGAAATTCAACTCAATCCTTCATAAGCTCATGTAACAGAAACCCTCTAATACGTCAAATCATCTACAAACCATGCATTCATCCTTGTGACGGTCAAGACAACTGTTATAACCGATCCAAACTTAGATCCCACAAATATAACCCACTGGTAAAAAAGGAAGCCTCCATAAAACATCATAAGGATCACGTATTTGTGGATTACTTCGCAGGTTGTAACCCACCTGCTTAGCCACAAACTGACATATCTGTATACCCTTTCACAGCCACAACTACTACGCCATCACTTAAATCTTCCTAAGTCTGAACTCGTCAACAAAACATATGAAACTACTTCACCCCATAACGAACAACGTGAAACTTCTCTCAACACGCTCATAACTCGAGACTATACGTCACATCAAGACAGAAATCTTGCACCCAATAGTCATTTCTACATCTCAAGAAAACTCCTCTCGTCACATTCAATCCATCTGGATGCATCCCGCAGTCATATCATACTAATCATATAGCCATCCAACCACTCATCGATCCACAAATTCCACTAATAGGGACACTACCGGACTTATAAGTCCAAAGCACGTGCTCACACAACTAAAATCCTCGTGCTCGGGCTACAATCAAAACCTGATCTCAAGTCCTCTAGACTGGCCCATCATCAGCACACCAAAATCACATCTCGCACCCCATCTATGAGATCACAAGCCGTCGATGTACAGCTGATACCTAGAGCTCACATGCACATACTAATGCGTGGAAGGAATTCAAAGAGTTATGCTTCAAGCTGAATCAATGTTGCACGATAAGGAAAGAAAGATGGAAAGTTTATCCTAAATGCCATGTAGCCTCTCGAAGATAGGTATGGACGTCATCATACTAATCCGCAAGACTTTACTAAACACTTGCTCATGACTCGTAGAACCTATGAACCTAAAGCTCTGATACCAACTTGTCACGATCCAAAATCCAACTAGTCATGATGGAACCTAAACTAACCCGTCAGGTAAGCCAATTAACAACTATCCAATTTAATGAGATTTATTAAGAAAATAAATGATATTACAACTCTTTTATAAAAGAATTTCCCAATGACTGGTAGTACAAATCATGAGCTTCTAAGAGTTAGATTTTTACAAAAATTGAATCAAAATAAGTACAACATCTGTTTGAAATGTAAATGAACAGAATTTCAAATCTAATGCTATCAAATACAAGTGATAGCCATAACTAGAATGCAAGTACATCTTCAAATCTAGCTCCTGTCGTACACGGCAACATCAGCATCCAACATCTTCACGCAAGGGGCAGAAGTGTAGTATGAGTACAACTGACCCCATGTACTCAATAAGTAATAGACCTAACCTTAGATTGAAAGTAGTGACGAGTTGGGACAAGGGTCAAAGTCCAACTCTAATAACCAGCAACAGTTCATAACAATATAATAAAAGGGTACATAAGAATAACTCAGAGGTAAGATGCCCAACACATTCACAGTTACGAAAAAATAGACATGCCTTTCAATTATGATAGTAAATCCAAAATCTTTCCCTGAAAACCCCAAAAGCATATGAGTAAGTTTGAAACCTGTGATTTCTCCAAAAACCATTCAACAATAAATAAGATATTTCATTTTCAGATGGCATGAGCAAAATACATTTTTATGCCTACATATCAATATACAAGTGAAATCATGACGTCACCAAAACCGGGTAGCAGAAGGGAATGCATCTTTATGCAGGTATCTCAAGTACGAATGTCAAATGCAATGTATCTCAGTGATGGACTCATGTACTCACACTCTCAGAGTACTCAATCTCACCGTCTCATATTCTCTCTCACCATGCTCAATACTCAGCACACTCAGTCGTTCAGCACTGTACAATGTCTATTGCGGCGTGCAACCTGATCCACATATATATAGCCATAAGGCTTGTTACGGTATGCAACCCGATCTATATATGCATACAATGTCGTTGCGGCATTCAACCTGATTCATATATACCATATATAGCCATAAGTCTTCTTGTGGCATGCAACCCGATCCCCCCCCCCCACACATACACACACATATATATATATATAAATCACTCACAGCACGGCACTCAGTCACCAATATCTCCAGTCTCTCGAGCTCACAACGCTCATATTAAGTAGCCCTCATCCACGATACAAGATGCGACAATATACAATAACAGAGACTGAGATATGACATGAAATGATGAATGCGACTGAGTACATAACTGCAATTAAGCAAATAACTCAACAATAAAGAACAACCATTGTGGATCCCAATTGTGCCACCATATAGCCTAAACATGATTTCTAGCATAAATTACAGCTTAAGTGCTCTAACACATAGTGTATAGTAAAATTGTTCAGATAAAATGGCTACAAAGTTCCATGGAATCGACTAAATCATAATTCACACAGTGCACGCCCACACACTCGTTACTTAGCATGCGCGCCACCTCAACGTCAATCACATAACACGTAATTCAGGGTTTCATACCCTCAGCACCAAGTTTAGAAGTGTTACTTACCTCGAACAAGCCAAATCCAATACCGAGAAAGCCAAACGATACTCCAAAAATGCCATCTCAACCGTACTGACCTCCGGACGACTCGAAACGAGCCAAAAACAACTCGAATGCATCAAATGAAGCCCAAGGAAACAACTCCAAATGATAAAGGTCGAATCTTTACTCAAAAGCCCAAAGTCAACGAAAAGGTCAAACTTGGGCCGCGCCTCGGAACCCGACAAAACTCACAAAATCCAACAACCCATTAAATTACTAGTCCAACCGTACTAGTTTCACTCAAATCCGACTCCGAATCGATGTTCAAAACTCAAAAATTTGCTATATATTTAGAAAAAAATCCCCAATCTCTCTTTTGAAATCATCAACCAATTGCCAAAAACGAAGAAAGATTCGAAATATAATCAAAACAGAGTGTAGGACACTTACCCGAATCCACGTGACAAAAATTTCTTTAAAACTCGCCTCAATCCGAGCCCCAAATCTCAAAATATCATAAAAGAACCAAAATCCTCGATTTTATAGCTCCTGCCCAGTAAATCCCGCATATGTGGTCACATTGTAGCATCTGCGACCACCGCTTCTGCGGAACAATTTTTCTTCTGCGAAGCCTCTTTAAAGACTAGCCTTTCGCACCTGCGTGTCTTTCCCCACTTCTGTTCACACGCATGTGCGGTTCAAAATCCCGCTTCTGCGCTCAATCTCGCTTTTGCGCCCATAGACATCGCTTCTATGCGACCGTAGATGCGCCTCAAGCTCCACATATGCGATGACTCTCAAAATCATCTCCTTTCGCAGGTGCGATCACCTCTCCGCTTCTGCGACCACAGCACCTGCGCAAAATCAGCAGCGGATGCGCAATATCAGTGCCACCAGCTGCCAGCAACAACATATGAATGGAAAATGGTCCGAGACACGTCGGTAAATCATACGGGCTACGGGGGACCCCGTCCAAATATACCCACTAGTCCTATAACATAACACAGACCTACTCGAGGCCTCAAATCACACATAACAACATTGAAATGACGAATCACACATGTAACGACCCGACCGGTTGTTTTGAGCGTTTGCATTCCTTCCTTTTATTTGAAGTCCTGAGTAGCTTCGTATAATGTATTATGACTTGTGTGAATCATCTTTTTTGGTTTTTCAGGTGATTCGGAAGTAATTTGGAAGAATGAATTTCATGTTTGAAGCTTTAAGTTGGAAAAGTTGACTAATTTGACTTTTGTGAATTTGACCCCGAAACGGAGTTTTGGTGGTTCCGTTAGGTTCAGATGGTGACTTTGGACTTGGGTGTATGCTCGAATTTGAATTTGGATATTTCTAGAAGAATTCGACATTAATTGGCAAAAATTGAAAATTTGAAGAATTGGAAAGTTCATAAGTTTGATCGAGAGTTGACTTTGTGGATATCGGATTCGAATTGTGGTTTCGGGAATTGGAAAAGTTTTGTTATGTCATTTGGGACTTGAGTACAAGATTTGGGTTCATTCCGAGTCGATTTGATATGTTTCGGCGTAAGTTTTGTAAGTTGAAAGCTCAAAGTTCATTTAAGTTCGCATTGACGTGTGATTCGTCATTTCGATGTTGTTACCTGTGATTTGAGGTCTTGAGTAGGTCCGTCTTATGTTATGGCACTTGTTGGTATGTTTGGATGGGGTCCCGAGTGGCCCAGATGAGTTTCGGACGAGGTTCGGATCATTTTCATTTCATGTTGAATTGCTAAAGAGGAGCTGGTTCTGGTGTTGCACACCTTCGATTAGTTTTTCGCAGGTGCGGCGGCCGCTAAAGCGAAGGAATTGGCGCATCTTCTAAGAAGGCTAGGTTGTGGAACCATCAAAGAAGCGGAGTAGGAAGCGCACTTGCGTGCGCGCAGAAGCGTGATTTTTGGTGTAGAAGCGGAGTCCTGGTCTGGGAGCAAAGTCCGCAGGTGCGGCATTTGGGAACAGAAGCGCGACCGCAGAAGCGGGGTGATGATTGCAGAAATGGGGCCTGCTGAGTTTGGGCCTATTCGTAGAAGCGAAGGCTAGGTCGCACATGCGATTCCGCAGGAGCGAAAGGTTGTTCGCAAATGCGAAATTGCTGAGCAGAAGCTATAAAAAATCGAGGTTTGGTCCTTTTATAATATTTTGAGATTTCGAGCTCGGATTTGAGCGATTTTGGAGGCAAATTTCATCACAAGGATTGGAGTAAGTGTTCTATACTTGATTCTAATTATATTTCGCCAATCTATCTTCATGTTTGGCAATTGGTTGATGAATTTTAAAGAGAAAATTCGGGGGTTTTGTCTAATACTTCATAAAGCGAATTTTCGAGTTTTTAACATTGATTTGGAGTCGGATTTGAATGAAACTAGTATGGTTAGACTCGAAATTGAATGGGTTTTTGGATTTTGTAAGTTTTGTCGAGTTCCGAGATACGGGCCAGGGTTTAACCTTTTGATTGATTTTGGGCTTTTGAGTAAAGATTCGACCTTTATCAATTAGAATTGTTTCCGTAGACTTTATTTGATGTATTTGAGTTTCTTTTGTCTAGTTTCGAGCCGTTCGGAGGTCGGTACGTGCAGGATGGCATTGTTGGAGCATCGTTTGGCTTGCTCGATAGTGGATTTGGCTTGCTCGAGATAAGTAACACTTCTAAGCTTGGTGCTGAGGGTATGAACCCCTGAATATACGTAATATGTGTTTGGTGTGGAGGTGGCGCACATTCTAGATGACGGGCGTGAGGGCATACACCGTGTGAATTGTGACTCAGTTATTGCTGTGGTATTGTGTAGTTACCTAATCTTATTTGTATCTATGAAATCTCTACATGCTAGAGTAATTGACCTGCAAGTCACGTTAGAAATCACGGTTAGGCTATATGTTGGTATTGTTGGGACCCACAGAGGTCGCACTACATGTTAAAGTATTTGCTTAATTTGAAATCATGCACTCAGTCATAGTTATTATTTGCATATCTGATCTCACTCTCTGTTGCCATTTAGTGATACATCATATCATCTTTATTTGGGTTGTTTATCATAATTTTTGTGAGCCAGAGAGACTGGAGATATTGATGATTCAGTGACGCCGAGGGCCTGACTGTAAGGATGTTTATGGGATCGGGTTGCACGCTGCAACATGTTTTATTGATTAATGCCATGATTGGCTAATTATAGCATTTGGACTAAAGGATCCCCTCCAGAGTCTGCACACCGGCAGTGAGCGCAGGTACCTACTAAGTGCGAGTGCAAGTGCGAGTGCCAAGAGTAAGTGCTGAATGATTGGGAGGACTGAGTGACTGTAAGGACTGAGTGACTGTGAGGACTGAGTGACTGGGAGGACTGAATAAATTGATACTCTAAGAAGACATATGGTTTATTCACTATGTTGTTTTGAATTCGACATGCACACTTGACATACAGACATAGAGATGCATTTTTCTCATGTTATACGATATCACGTCATTCATGACTTTTCATACTCATTGACATGTAGGCATAGAGATGTGTTTTCCTCATGCCATTTGATAATGAAACATTTACCTGTTGAAAATTTTTTTGAGAAATATCACAGCTTTACAAACATACTCATATTTTTGTGATTTCGGTAAATGATTTGGGCTTTCACTGATATACTTGAAAAGCATGCCTATTTTTCCGAAACTGTGAACGAGCTGAGCATTTTATCTATGAGTTACTTCTCTTAGTGCTTTGATTATATTGTCATGAACTGTTATTGGCTATTGGTGTTGGGCCCTGACCTTTGTTCCAGCTTATCTCTACTTTCAACCTAAGGTAAGATTTGTTACTTATTGAGTACATGGGGTCGATTGTACTCATACTACACTTCTGCACCTTGCGTGCAGATATTGGATGATGATGTCGCTGCGTACGGCGGGAGCTGGATTTGAAGATGCACCTGCGTTCCAGTTATGGCTATCACTTCTCCTTGGCAGCATTAGACTCGAACTATGTCTAATTATATTTCAAACACACGTTGTACTTATTTCAATTTAGTTTTGTAAGAATCTAATATTAGAAGTTCATGATTTGTATTACAAGTCCTTGAAAATTCTTGGGTAAAAGCAGTTGTATTAACATTTCTTCTCTTAATCAATCTCCTTAAATTCGATAGTTGTCAATTGGCTTACCTAGCGGGTTGGGTTAGGTGCCATCACGACTAGTTGAATTTTGGGGTCGTGACAGCACCTCAATTCGAACTTAAATGAACTTTGAACTTTCAACTTCCAAAACTTGCACCGAAACATATCAAATCAATTTGGAATGAACTCAGATTTTGCTCACAAGTCCTAAATGACATAACGAAGCTATTCCAATTCCCAAAACCACAATCCGAATCTGATATCATCAAAGTCAACTCCCGGTCAAACTTATGAATTTTCCAAACCTTCAAATTTCTAACTTTCGCCAATTAGTGTTGAATCCTTCTAGAAGTATCCAAATGCAAATCCGGGCATATGCCTGAGTTTTAAATCACCGTCCGGACCTAACAGAACCATCAAACTCCGTTCCAGGGTCAAATTCACAAAAGTCAAAATTGATCAACTCTTCCAACTTAAAGCTTCAACAATAAAATTCATTCTTCCAAACAAGTTCTGAAACACCTGAAAACGAATGCCGACAATTCGCACAATTCATAACACATCATAAGGAGCTACTCGTGCCCCCCGAACTACTAAGCAAAGTGCAAATGCTAAAAACAACAGGTAGACTCGTTACAAGTCCACCACTATTCAATGGCCACTACTATTCATGGTGGAAGAAGAGGATGAAAGATCACTTGCATGCCTAGGATTATGAGCTATGGGACATATTCATCGATGGTCCTTTACTAACTCTCAAAAAAAAAAAAGGTGAGGACGTGCCAAAATGAAGGGATGACTGCAATGTTGAAGATCATGAGAAGTGAGAGAAAATGCAAAAGCCAAAAAATGCTTAATCTTTGGACTTGATCCTGATGAATACAGTAGAATCCAAGGCTACACTACTGCTACAAATATGGGACACCTTGTAAGTGGCTCATGACGAAACAAGTTAAGTGAAAATATCAAGAGGTACGTTGTTGTTATCACAATATAAAAACTTCTCTATGAATGATGGTGAATCTATTTAGGAAATGTACACTATGAGTTAAGTTCACTTAGAAGAACTCTCAAGAAGAAAGGGTTGGAAAAATCTTGATTAGGGTCCTACTAGTCACTTGGAAAAGTAAGATCACTGCTATTCAGGAATCAAAGGACATTGCTACACTTTGTTTAGATGAGTTGATTGGAAACTTTAAAACTTATAAAGTAAGGATACAAACTATGAAAATAAATAAACCTAAGAAAAAATGAGGTTTGGCACTTAGAGTTATTGATGGTTCTGATTTGGAAGACGATGAAATGGCCTTGATCACTAAAGACGTCAAGAAGTACCTTAGGAGAGGAAAGGGTTCTTCAAGAAATGAAAGTTATAACAGAACCCATAGAGCAGAAAAGCAGGTGACTGATAGAGGTAAGTAGGACCACATGATCAGGAACTGTCCTATGTGAGAAGTTGAGTTGAAAAAGGAAAGATCTGGAAGAAGGAATAGAAAGAAGGAACATGTTCATGACAAAAAGAGTTACAAAAAGGGTCATCCAAAGCAATGGTTGCTGCTTGGGAAGATAGTACATATGAGGACTCTAATGATGATGAAAGGGCTCTTATATCTATTAGAGAATCTGAAGATGAATCTGCTGAAGAATTTGAGGTAAACTTTCTTGACCTAAAATATAAAATCAAATTCTTTTCTAAAGATAGACTATTAGAACTGTTGCTAACTTTAATTGATGAATCTGCAGATGTAAATTCTAAAAAATAACACATGTCAAAAAAGTGTGACATTTTAAAGCAGAATGCAAAAACCTGAAAAATAAGAGCTTGTAAAACTGAAAGATAAAGTATTGTTTTGAAGAACCAAGTTCATGCACTTGATAAAGCTATCTTGAAACTTAGATCTAAAAATCTGAAGTTAAAGTTAGGGACAGGTAAAGAAATAGTCGGTGATATACCTCAAACTAAAGGATGATTTAGTAAAGGTTAAGGGTGAACTATACAAAAAGGAAGAAAATTTAAGAATTTTGAAATAGAACTTGACAAAGGTAAAAAATAAATCAGATAGAACAGGTAAGTAGAACATGTCTTCCAATGCACTTTCTTGGCTACAGGAACACTATAGTAGCAATAGAAAGGGACTTGCCTTTGGAGCTCTGCACCCAAATATAATCCCAAAAATATGTACCTGACACTTTTTTGAAAATAAAATTAGTACTCACTGTTATAATACTGAGCACTATAAAAGTGAATGTGTAACTAAGGAAAGGGAACGTCTAAGGAACAAGAACTTTGTTCTAAAAAGGAAAGACTGCCAAGTTGGACAAAGAAAATTTGATTCATCCATTTGCCCATAGAAAGGGACCCAAACTAGTTTAGGTTCCTTAAACTAATCTCTAATTTTGTTTTGTAGGTCGAAGTGAAGTAGGACAACCAAAATGCGGTACATGGACAATGGTTGCTCAAAACACATGAGAGGGAAAAAAATATTCATTTCACCTGGTGCCTTTAAGGGAAGTAATGTTTCTTTTGGAAATAGATAGAAAGATGAGATAATTTAAGTTGAAAAAGTAGATAAATTTCTCACTTTATTGAAAAATTTTATCCGGTAGATGGATTGAAACATAGCTTGATAAGTATCTCACAACTGTGTAAGAGAGGAAACATGGCAGCCTTCACCTCTACTAAATATTTTGTCACTAACCTTACTACTGAAAAAATAATTTTGCAGGAAAAGGGAGTGAATAATATATATGTGATTTTGTTTACACTGTTAGATAATGAGCTCACTTGCTAAAATGTCATGGATAGTGATCCCCTCATTTGGCATAAGAGGCTTGGGCATGCTAGCCTAAGTCAACTCAACAAACTAGTCTCCAAGAACTTGGTGATAGGGCTACATAACATCAAGTGTAAAGAAGATAAAGTTTGTAAGGCTTGTGCAAGGGGGAAGTAGGTAAAATCTTCCTTCAAAAGTAAGAAAGTGGTCAGCACTACGAGGTTAATGGAACTAGCTATATAAATTTGTGTGGACCAATGAGAACAATGAGTAGAGGTGGTAAGAGTTATGTTTTGGTGATTGTTGCCCTAGATTTACTTGGACTCTGTTTTTAACATCTAAAGATGAAGCATTTGACATGTTCACCTCATTTGTTTAAGAAAAACAAAGATAACTAGGTAATCAATTTGCATCCATTAGGTATGATCATGGTACTGAATTTGAGAATGCTAAGTTTGTTGAATTCTATGATGAGTATGGTATAGATCATGATTTCTCTGCATTGAAAGAAAGAATAGGACTTTAGATGAAATAGCAATAACCATGTTAATTGCTAGTAGTCTGCCTCATAATTTTGGACAGAAACTGTCAATACTGCATACTACATCATAAATAGGTTCATGACTAGACCTCTTACTGAGAAAACTTCCTATGAGTTACTTGAAGGGAGATAGCCAAGTATATCTCATCTTAGGGCATTTGGTTGTAAATACTTTATTCACAATAATGGAAAGAATGCCCTCGGTATATTTGATCCCAAAAGTGATGAGGGAGTACTTTTCGGATATTCTTCACATAGTAAGGCCTATAAATTATACACTAAGAGAATTATGTATATAAAAGAGAGTGTACATATTTTCTTCGATGAAACTAATATTCTCTTAGAGAGGCAGATACAAAAAGATTAAGAGATTGAAATGATAAGAAATTAAAATAGTGAAGGTGCAAACCAGCCAGAAGCTGTATTGCAAGAAGTAACGATGATGGACCAGGTCTTTCTAACCAAGGCAACTCGACAGAGGGGACTAATCAGAGAGGAACTGATATCTCAAACCTCGAAGGAACCTATCCTTGAACGTGTTCCTCAGCAGCAAGACAAGGAAGGAACATCTAAAGAGCAATAATTGGTTGTAAAATCTTACAAGTATTAAAGTTCTCATTCCATTGAGAACATAATCATTGATCTAACCTATAGGATTAAAACTATATCTTCCTTGAATAATCTTTGTTATATTGATGCCCTTTTGTCACTTGTTTAAGGTAAAAATATTTATGAGGCTTTTCAGGATGCAGATTGGACAAATAAAATGCTATATGAACTCAACCAATTTGAAAGAATTCAATTTTAGCATCTGGTACCAAGATCCAAGGACAAAACAATAATTGGTACCAAATGGGTCTTCATAAATAAACTTGATAAAGAAGAAACAATTACAAGGAATAAAACATGATTGGTGGTTCAAGGATATAGTCAAAAGGAAGGCATAGACTATACTGAGACTTTTACTCTAGTTGCAAGATTGGAAGCAATTAGACTCTTTATAACTTTTGATGCTTACAAAAAATTTACTCTCCACTATATGGAAGTCAAGAGTGCCTTTTTTAGTAGCTATATAAAGGAAGACATTTTTTTCAAGCAACCTCATGTCTTTGAAAGCAAGAAATATCCAAAGCATGTGTACATGCTCGAAAAGGCACTCCATGAGCTTAAGCAGGCTCCAAAAGCATTGTATGAAAGACGGTCCAATTTCTTGCTTGAGCATGAATGCAAGAGAGGTAAAATTGTTAATACCTTGTTCATGAAGAAAAAAGGTAAAGATATTCTAGTTGTTCAGATATATGTTGATGATATAATTTTTGGAGCAACTAATGATAAGTTCAGTAAGGAATTTGATAAGCTAGTGGGGAGTGAATTTGAAATTAGTATGATAGATGAGCTTAATTTCTTTATAGTTGCAAATCAAAAAAACTACAAATAGAACTATGATACATAAGCAAAAAATATGTCAAAGAGTTGCTTAAAAGATTTATGATGGAGGATTCCAAAGAAATTGACATTCATACTGCTACAGCTACAAAACTAGATTTGGCTGAACCCGGTTCATTAGTTGATTACAAAATGTATAGGGAATGATTGACTCTCTTCTTTATCTTACTAATAGCATACCTGATATTTTTTTCAATGTAATACTCTATGCCAGGTTTCAGGCTAATCCAAATGAGTCTCACTTGAAGGTAGTAATAAGGATCTTGAGATACCTAAAAAGCACAACTTATCTTTGTCTATGATATCCAAAAAGTAGTAATTTTTATCTAGTAGGATATATTGATGATTATTATGCAAGTTTTCTTGTGGATAAAAAAGTACTTCAGGTACAGCACATTTTCTTGGCTCATGTCTTGCATCTTGAACCACTAAAAAGCAAAATTCTATGGCATTATCTACTGCTAAAACTGAGCATGTGGTTGTTTCCTCATGCTGTGCTTAATTGTTGTGGATTAATCAACAATTAATGCACTTAGAAATTGATGTAGGACATATCCTTATCTTTTGTGTACAAGTGCAATCAGTATAACTAAGAATCTGGTTCATCACAAAAAGACAAAGCATATAGATGTTAGGCCTCATTTTCTAAGGGATAATTTTGAGAAAGGTTTGATCACTGTGAAGTTTTATGCTACTGATAAACAAATTGCTGACATCTTCAAAAAAATATTATGTGAAGATCACTTTGAAATGAACTAGTTAGAATTAGGGATGATTAATATCACCTAAACGAAACTTATTCTACCTCAATGATTGGCTAGAGGTTATGTGAATTTTATAAATAATTAGATTGTGTATTGCTCTGTCTCTTGCTTTTATTAGTATACTCATGTGCGATGTTTTAAAATGTCTCACTTATGTCTATTGATATTACCCTTATTTTCTCATAAATTTTTATCTTACACAAGAAGACTCTCAGTGAAGAACCTGGTTCATCAATCTTATTAGGTATGTATTCTACTCTTTGCATAATTTGAAATAACTGCTCAAGAATCATGTTCTAGAAAGGTGCCCCATGATATCCAAACTCCTTAAACTAAGCAGTTACAAATAAACCAATTCCCACAAACTATAACTCCATGCGGCATCATTGCTAAAATTTTGGAAGAGTCCTATGTCCTTTCAAATTGATACACCCAATAGGATTAGACCTCTAGTTTCAAAAGAAACCGCTCCATACTCAAACCTTATCCCCTTCCATCTTTAAATTGAATTATCTCTCTCTTTCTCTTTCAATTCAAAAGACCAAATCTGAAAACCTAAGTTCTTCTTTGAAGCTCGATAATTTCAAAAATGGAAAATACCTCTAAAACACCCAAAACCTCTAGAAAATCAACCAACCCTCCTTCTCCTATGAAAGAACAGTCATCTCCACCATCACCCACACCTTTAGCCATACAAACATCTAAAATCATCACATCAAAATAACAGCCCGTAAGACAGTGGTGAGCAAAGAACAAGCACAGAAATTTAGTGAGACACTAAAAGCAAGCCAAGCAAAGGAGTCCCATAATTCTAAGATAGCATTTTAGTCCGCAACTGAGGGCAAAGAATCAGTTTCATCTGAAATTGAACAAGTAACCTTTAAGGTTCCCACTTCTGCTGTTGAGTATATGATAGAGGAAAATTGTAAAGCTCAATTTGTGCTGGTTGAGTCTGTGGATGGTAGAGAATGAGGGGCTACTGGTGGTGAGGTTGTTATTCATGGTAAAAATCAAAAGGAAAAAAAGAGAGTGAAGGTGTTGAGGCTAATGTAAAGGGAAGGAAGAAGAACACATGGTTGGATTTGATCCACCCTAGTTATGGCTGGATAAGCAAATGGGTGCAATGGTTGTCTGGAGTGAAGTGAATGCTAATGAGGGGGCTATAGGGATAGAATCACAGGAGAAGTGATGGTTCTGGTGACAAAAGTGTAACAGAGGGGCTGGTTAGGATACGGGAATAGGTACATGAACCAGTTCCTTCTCTTGTTAAAATACACAAGAGCCCCCTTCATGATCTGTTTCCAATGGTGTCAAACAGTTACAATCCTAAGAGGAAGAGGGGTACAAGTGGAAAAACTCCTGGAAAGGGTACGAGAGGCACTAAGAGAAAGGCTACTCCTTCTATTCCTAGAAACTCCTCTCACAAGAGGAAGAACTGCAAGGATCCAGAAGAAGCAGAGTGAGGTCAATCTAAGTAAGGTCTTAACTGACAGTGCTAAGAAATCTGCTTTAAAAGGAAAGAAGAAGGTTGCTGAGTCGAGTGAAACGGTCCACATTGAGGAGATTAAACTTAAACTTGAATATGAATATGAGGATATGGAAGTACATGCACCTAGTGGCAAAAAGAGAAAGACTTCTCAAAAGAAGTCTCAAGAAGCAGAGAATAACACAGAGGGCTTAACTGTGTCGAAAAGAACTAAGTATGCCAAAAAGAGCATAAAGGCTAAAGTGGTGAAAGACAAGAGTGAAGAAGAAACTAATGATAAGGAAGATAAGAACTTGAGGTTCCAAAAAAAACACTATTCTGAAGAGGAGAATTCTTCGAGATATTGGGGAAGAAGGAATAATCCAGTTATTGGAGAAGATGGAGATCTAGGGTTGGAAGGACTAGTTCTTCAGATTGAAGGAAGATTGTCCATAGCGAAAATAGTTGAGTTCTTTGTGAATTGTGAGGTTAATGAGGGGAGAGTGACCTGTGAAGTCAAAGGAATTAGGATTAGCTTTGATGACAAGGAGCTTGGGGATATCTTACATATACATGTTGTAAGGTTAGTGATCACACCAAGCTAAAGTGGCCTAGTCTAGATGACCTTCCTACCTCTTTGTCTATTACCAAAAAGTTTGCGAATGATGAAAAGGCAGAACAACCTAGAGCTTCTCTTTATGCTTTTTAGTAGGATGCTATCTATTAATGAAAATCATTATTTTGCTAAAAAAAAGTTTGATATTGAAACTCTTAGATGGCTAATATCCTTAGATTAAAGATAGAGATATTTGAATCCATGATTGCATTTGTAGTTGCCCTAGTGGCCATGAGTAATATTTACTAAAATCTGGTTACTTAACTTAATTATGTAACTTTTTGATAGTGCTAAAAGGGGGAGATAGGTTGTGCTTTAATTAGGACTATGATGTTTATAACCTAATGAATCTGGTCTTCGGCGATTTGTGGCTTAAATGATATTTGTTCTTATTTTGTGTTTGATGTTGAGCTGAGTTGAAACAAGTTCTATGAGTCTGAAAAGCACAAAGCTTGCCATCATCAAAAAGGAAAAAAATATTGACTTAAGCATGGTATATTTTGATGATCTGACAAAGGAACAAATGCATGAACCATGCTCATAGATACAGTACACATATCACAGTTAGGATCAAGTAAAAGGCATGTATATACAAAGGATAAATATAGGTGGTTTATTTCTAACAAACCTAAACAAAAAGATTATATATGTGATAAGGAGCATGACTCCTTACTTGAAGAGAACTTAATCCAATATAAGGAAAGAGTTAGAGGTTAAAACTAACTAGAACCTTTCCACCAAGGAAGAGTAAATCAATAGATTTCTAGTTATTGCTTATTTACTAACTCCATATGTATCAAGTGTTGTTATCTGTTACAGGTACACACTATGCACACATACTAAAGTTAAGCACGAATTGAGAGCAAAATAGCTAGGCAATTTTTGAGTAATTCCTATGAGATTTTAGAGTGTGATTCTGAAGCTTCACGAACCAGATTAAGGAACCAGTTTCATAAAGAGTTTTATGTATCTATCTTTATTTTTAGTTCAAAGTGTAGTAGGCATTTCTAGTTATACTTTCAGCTTTCGTTAGAAGTAATTGAACTACGTACTTGAGTTGTTATATTCAAGTTAGAGTTAACTTGAAGTAGTTGCAATAGCCTCCAGTGTGTTGCTATAAAGGTTAAAGTTTAATTCTTAGGTTTGTAAGAGTTTTGTAAACTTTGTTTTGGCTTAGAGTTTAATGATGTGTTTGGAAAAATCCTACTGGGTAGTAAGTCGTGGCTTTTGCACCTTTTGGGTATTTTTTTCACGTAAAAATCACTATGTTCCTTACTTTCTGCATTACTTCATTCCGCAACTATAGTATAAGGAACCTACTGAAGAACCATGTCCTTCAAAAATCAGTGCCTACGAAAAAATTGGGTACCACACAAATTACTCCCCCTCTTGTGTGGTATTGAAGTATAAAATATCAACAGTTCACGGAATTTAACATGATATTAGAGCAGATAAAATTTACGTAACAAGAACAACTTATGAGGAGGAATTAAGTATTGAGTTTAACTTAACCATGAGAAAATTCTCTTGCAATAGCAGAGCAGGGCTTCTCGTATCTGCAATTTCACTTTCATCTTTCACACCAACCATGTGTAATATGGAATTTCCCTGGTGGGTGATTATTCTTTGAGCCTCCTTTTGGCATTCAATGTTCTCAATTATGTCAAAAATCTGCAGCTGGCGATACTTAATTACCACATGCAAAATGTCACGACCTTTACTGAACATATTGCTTAGATCGAAATAATCAGGTGTCATGCGAAAGCTAGCAAAACAAACCTTGAACGACGATAAATTAGACAATAAAATAAAAATATACCAAAAGAGATATAAATATTTAATGTGGTTCAATTAATTGACCTACGTCCAAAGGTGGAGATGAGCAATTCACTATATAAAAGAAAGAATAATATATCGAAAGAACAATCTCATAAAGAGGCACACACAAGTGGCATGCTAACTGTCATGGCCGGCTTTCCAGCCTCGCCTCATGACCCCTTGGACGAGCCCCGTGGTGTCCTGGCAAGCCTCTCAAAGCCTAGAGCCACGGTCGGCCCCGTGGTCTCGGCAGCGCCAAGTGACAATCGCGCATGGGCCTCTGTCGCCCCACCAACACTCCTTGCCGGCGCCCAGCGGCTTAAGAGTACCAGCAGCGCCGCACGCATAGATAATGCCGCGTGCACAGATAATGCCGCGTGCACAGACAATACCGCGCTCATCCCTCATGATCCAAGCGCTAGCGCCCAGCCGCAGGCAGACACAAATAGTGCCGCGCGCGCCGACAGCAACGCGCGTGCAGACCCTGATGCTCATGACAAAGTTGCTGCCACGGGACTTGCTCCCACTTTATAGAAGTCTAAGTCCTTTTCATTGTAAATATAGAGTAGGTTTACTTCATTTTACATTCAGTATGTATTTACAGCTTTCATAGGTCAACTCTTGTAACTTAGGTTTATTTTTTTTAAGCATTATTAGGGGGGAACAAGCATTCAAACATTCAAGCAAGCAATCATTTCTCTGTACTGGTGTCTCTCCCCCTCGACACCGCTTTAGCTTTGTAATAGCTTTCATCATCATCAATACAATCAGAATTCATCATCAATTGCTGCTTTTAATTCTCTCGTTGTTTATGATATTGGTTTTCCCGCACGGCACTGACATTCTAGTCCAGCGTGCGGAGGAGACCTCAGTTGACAGACGGCAATCATACTGACATCGATTGTCTAGCCTTACGTCGCCCTTCCAAAGAACCTCTGGAAGGCGCCGCGTAACAGTTGGATCAGAGCCTAGGCTCGACATCGGACAAGGGAACGTGTTGCCATTTCACTATTTCTGACCATGGTGACTCAAGGGGATCGGATCACTGTCCTCGAACAGACGATTAACATACTACGGCCTATCGTAGATACGGTGCCTAATTTAAAAACCAGCCTAGTGCAAAGGTTGGACGACCTGGACCGAGGATGCGGCAGGTTGAAAATGACATTGCAAACATCAGTCGGGACTCTGAGGATGACCGTCAAACAGCTGCCGTCGAGGCAGCTGGCATTCATGGAAAATTCGAGGACCTCCAACAGGAGCGTGCTCAGGATTTGGCCCAACGTGAACAAGAGGCAGACAGGATCACTGCCATGCAGCAAGCCATAGACAACTTGATAGGCCAGCTCAATGTTGTCAATGATGCCCTTCAAAGCCTACTTAGAGGAGGCGACAACCATATCGGGGGCGCCATGAACATTCCCCATGTGCCACAAAAGCTGAAAATTCCGGAGCCAAAGCCATACAACAGCCCGGGATGCTAAAGAAGTGGAGAATTTCATATTCGACATCGAACAATACTTTGATGTCGTTGGTCCACTGGACGAAGCAAAACAGGTAGCAACTGCTGCCATGTATCTTCAGGGCGATGTTAAACTCTGGTGGCGAGTGAAATATGAAGCTATCAGGGCCGGCGAAGACAACCTCCAGAAAGGGGCGAAACTAAAGGCAGCCATACGCCTGCAGTTCTTCCCCGAGAATGTGGAATACAATGCACGGAGAAAACTGCGGGAACTCCGCCAAACCAGATCAGTGCGGAGTATGTGTGGGACTTCTCCGCACTTATGCTAAATATACGAGACATGGGGGAAAAAGACAAACTCTTCGCTTTCATAGAAGGTTTGAAACCTTATGCCTGTGCAGAGCTGCAACGACAGAGGGTAGATACCCTACCCAGGGCAATCCAAGCTGCAGAATGCCTTGGGGATTATCATTTGAAACTATGAGGGACAGGTCCCAGCTGCCTGTTCGAGGGGGATACAACGGGAGCCAACCGAGCAATGGTGGCCCTAGCAGAAATGGGGGAGATCGAAGTGCATCCAAATCTAAGACTCCTTCATCAAGCAGAAACATCGCTGCATCAGTCAACAATAATCAAGGGAGAAAGCCTTCTTCAGAATGCCGTCATTGAGACGGGGAACATTGGAACAATGAATGCTCACATGTTAAGATCAACGCTCATCAGGCTGTCGAAGACGAGTCAGACACAGACTCTGACAGTGCAGAGCAGGTAAGAGCCTTCAACGCACTTGTTGACTCCACTCCAGATACCTTGGTGGGAACCAGCACTGGTAACCCTAAGAAGAACATCTTCCCGATCGCCAAGAAAAGGAAAGAGAAGACGGATGAGAGGCCTCCCGTCACATAAGAGAGGACCCTCATGTTCGTTGACATGAAAGTGAATGGCAGGCCCATTCGAGCAATGATAGACACAGGTGCTACCCACAACTACTTGGCCTCAACTCAAGTAGAGCACCTCGGTCTAGCAGTGAAAAAGTGCAGGGCCCGTGTCAAGGCTATCAACTCACCACCTCAGCCAGTGAGTGGAAAAGCCAAAGCAGTACCAATGAAGCTTGGTCCATATGAGGGAAGATTCGACCTACGCATAGCTACCATCGATGACTTCAAGCTGATAGTGGGATTGGAATTCCTGAGGCAAACCAACACCATACCGGTACCATTTGCTGACATGCTCCTGATGATGGGAGACAACGAGGCCAAACCCCGCGTCATTCCATGCAAACCCATAAAGATGGCCGCTGAAAACCTCTCGGCCATGCAGTCGATGAAGGGAGTCAAATGACATGAACCCAAGGATCCGGCTACCCTCATCATCAAAAATCAGAAATTACATCATCGGCGTCAAACAATTGATGGCGCCCCACATTGCGTGAAGACTTGCCAACCCTGCCCTAAGGGCAAGTCGAATCGCCTAGCATAAGCGGGACTCTTGAAACCGCTACCTGCTCCGTAGAGATCATGGGAAAGCATTTCCCTCAACTTCATCACAGGATTACCCAAGGTTGGGGATCTTGCAACCATCATGGTTGTGGTAGACCGGTTTTTCAAGTATTCCACATTCGTAGCAGTCCCACAAAACTTATCGGCAGAGGATACAGCTCGACTCTTCTTTGCTCATATTTTCAAATATTGGGGTATGCCCAAACACATCGCTAGTGAATGCGATTCACGCTTCACTAGCAGATTTTGGACCCATCTCTTTGGGTGCTTTGGATCCACAGTCAGCATCATCATCAGGAAGATGGCCCAACAGAACGGGTCAACGCCATGCTGAAGGAATATCTCCGCCACTTTGCAACCGGGTCGCAACAACATTGGGTGAAGCTTTTGGATGCTGCTCAACTATGTTTCAATTCACAAAAGTGCGCATTACAAATAAAAGCGCTTTTGAAATTGTTACCGGACAGCAACCGCTACTCCCACAAACGGTGAATACACCAAACATGCCAACATCGCCTCAAGCTGCCAATTTCTCGAAGGAATGGGAGCAAACCATGCAGATAGTGCGGAGCTATCTTGTCAAATCCCAAGACAGGGCAACGAGGCATGCTGAACAGAACCTTTGCTTTGCTCAATATCAAGCAGGAGACAAAGTGATGGTAAGAGTCCCAAAGCGGTATTTATTTGCAGGGAAGGCCAAGGACTCTCGCCTATTGCAGCCATATATCGGACCCATGTCCATTGAAAGACGCCTTGGGAAAGCTACATACCAGGTCAACATTCCATCTTGGTGGAAAATCCATCCAGTGTTCCATGTCAGCCGCCTCAAATCATTTCGGAAATACATGGAGCGTCACTTAGATCATCATCATCACCCTAGAAAACAGAGGCGAACAGACCTCCCAGCCAATAGAAGCCTGACCAATCATCATCACCATCATGCAGATAAGTCTCCAAGGACGGCGCCAACTCAGGTGGGGGAGAATATCATGGGCGTCTTTCCAGCCTCGCCCTATGACCCCTTGGACGCTCCTCGTGGCGTCCTGGCAAGCCTCTCAAAGCCTAGCATCACGGTCGGCCCCGTGGTCTCGGCAGCGCCAAGTGACAAGCGCGCATGTACCTCTGTCGCCCCACCAACACTCCTTGCCGGCGTCCAGCGGCTTATGAGTGCCAGCAGCGCCGCGCGCATAGACAATGCCGCGCGCACAGATAATGTCGTGTACACAGACAATGCCGCGCGCATCCCTCATGATCCAAGCGCCAGTGCCCAGCCGCAGGCAGACACAAATAGTGCCGCGCATGGCAACAGCAACGCGCGTGCAGACCCTGATGCTCATGATAAAGTTGCTGCCACTGGACTTGCTCCCGCTTTTTAGAAGTCTAATTCCTTTTCATTGTAAATATAGAGTAGGTTTACTTCATTTTACATTCAGTATGTATTTACATCTTTCATAGGTCAACTCTTGTAACTTACGTTTATTTTTTTTAAGCATTATTAGGGGGGAACAAGCATTCAAACATTCAAGCAAGCAATCATTTCTCTGTACTGGTGTCTCTCCCCCTCGACACCGCTTTAGCTTTGTAATAGCTTTCATCATCTTCAATACAATCAGCATTCATCATCAATTACTGCTTTCAATTCTCTCGTTGCTTACGATATTGGTTTTCCCGCACGGCACTGACATTCTAGTCTAGCGTGCGAAGGGGACCTCAGTTGACAGACGGCAATCATACTGACATCGATTGCCTAGCCTTACGTCGCCCTTCCAAAGAACCTCAGGAAGGCGCCGCGTAACATAACACTTGTCTCATAAATTCTCTCCCTAAACAAGACTCTCAAATGCCTACAGACTACATTGTGGATGCCCCTGAATGAGAAGGAATGAACGTCAATTTATAGAAGTCCAAAACATTCTCCTCCAAGAAAAAGGACTAACCAAATATGAAAAAATTATATTTTTTCTTTTCATAAAAGATAATGTCAATTATATTAAATATATTGCCCTTCCTTTAAGGAACATAAGAATCAAATATGATAAGAAAATCAGGACAAACACCTAACAATTCTCCCCTTGACCTGAATTTTTTGACAAAATAAACTTGATCCACCTTCTTCACATAACCTTCAACAGGTCGCATCTCCAAATTTCTACCACATAGTTTTTCTCAACGTGAGTAACACTCCAGTAAATTTCTATGACAAGAATTAGGGTTACCGTGAAATAGGTTATGACTAGAATTAAACTCACGTAGATGAACCGGTCTTGAACCTCTCTCTGATACCACTTGTTAGGATCAACAGATGTCATGTGAAAGCAAACAAACTAAACCATGAATGACGATAAATTAGATAACAAAAGAGAAATATATCTTGTTCCTCTTTTTCTAGGCCTTCTGAAACATCTGACATTAGTCCATATTTGTGGGATCGAGGTTCGACCTGATTTAATGTAGACTCTGTGTACTTCCAAGAAGTATCTTTTGCTATCAAGAACTTGGCAAGTTCAAGAACGGTTCATATCTCTACTTTTGCTTACTTTTGAGCTTGCGATGGGCTTTGCAAAAAGTTACAAGTGAAAGTACCATTTTTGGTAATTTCTCCATTCAAAAAGATTGTTTTAGTTTGACTTGACATAAATTGTAATTAAAAAAAAAAAAAGAGAAGACTTTTTAATGTGTGATCTTAAATAAGGCATAATAATTGTACGGCTATAAAACTTTTAAAATTTGTGGTCAAACTTGTCATAACATTTGTAGGGATATAAATACTTTTTATTAGGAAAATATTAAAATGTGTCAATATTTTTTAAATGAAGGAAGCATTAACTAATAACTCAATTATTTAGAATCTTTATGTTGTTGAAGTCATATTAAATTATTATTGAAGTGACACCAACAGAGTTTGGACCCTTGCGAGATCATGGTTGCGTCAGAGCGATCAATGTCTTGTAATGTCTATACAATGAAAAGTGGAAATTCAAAATGTTTGAAGCTGTTCTCAAAAAGGAAGCACCAAAACTTACAACCTAGAATCCAATTGCAGATAGCCATAGAGAGTGCGTAATACTACTCCCCTATGTTTCCGTTTGTGTGCAGTAGTTTGATTCAACAGGAATTTTTAAAAAAGCGATGATTTTTGAAATTTGTGATCTAAAATATATCATAATATTTGTATGACAATAAAAACTCATTAAGGGTAAAATAAGAAGTACAAAATCAAATTATATCAAATATAGAAATTTGTTTTTCTTTTTGTAATAAATTAATAAAAGATTAGTATCACTTAAATTGAAATAAGTAGAGTAACATTTATGAAGAAGGAATTACATCAAACTTATAACAATAACTTACATTTATTTCCATAAATTTGATCACATAGATGCAACCATGAAGCATACGTGATAAGTTATGTGAGTATGGTTTTGATGATTTGTCAAACTTCATGGAAGAACTAGATAGGAATCTTATACAATCAGTTCCATTGTGTTCATTGCAACATACTATGTTGTCTGGTTTAATTCTCAAGAAAATCAAATAAGGTAACTGCAAAGGGAACAAATAGCATCAGGTCCTCAAGTCGTTGCGCAAGTCAACTCTACAGTTGTTAAATCTGTTGCACTTTATTTGTAACAGTACAACGGCACAGTTGCAATTTGCTGGAAACCGAGAATGCCCTTGTATTTACTCTCATGATCTCACATATATAAATAACATGATACAAGATTTTGACCTAACACTTGCAAATACAAAAATATATATTCTCTCAAATGTGCAGTTGCCTCTGTTTCTTCAGGTGCATTGAAGAACAAAGCTGTTACAAAACAAAGGACCAGATCACAGCATTGAATATGTCTTATGTCCTTTAGTTTGTTATGTCTTTGTCTTTTGTTATTTACTTATATTCCTACACAGCTTTTTGGAAGCATTTAATAAGACAGCATGTAACCATTATTGCTTTTGGTTGTTTGACTAGAGTTAGTCAAGAGTGTGGTTTTGTAATAGAATTTATTACAAAGAGCTTACAATAGAGTTATTGTAAGAGTTGAGGTATTAAGAATTTAATCCTAAAATGCAATAGGTTGTAATCTGAAGTTTGCTTAGTTATTAAAATTGAAATCCTACTAGGGTAGGTCAAAGTTTTTAATATCGTGAGTAGGGAGTTTTTCACGTAAATATTATGTGTTCTTATTTACTGCTATTTGTTGTAGGAACTGATAAAGAATCTGATTCTCTATATTATTTGGTGAACTCCAAGTTTCTATCAATACGTAAAATAAATTGAGAAGCGACAATATGCTTTTTCAATCATGACCTGTTTCAATATAAGAGTGAACATCGAAACTCTTATCTGTATTTTATTGTATATTTGACCCTAATGCCATGGACGATTCCAATCTAGTATCCGAGGAACTAATCCTTGATACCTGCACCTGCTAATCCTTAGGGAGAATGGGGTATAGAATTAATATAAATCAGTGTTTACTCTAAAATACGAGTAACAATTGAATTTATACGTGGTATTAAGGATACGTGACTTAGCCTGATACAATTTAAGAATGAGCGATAAATAAAGGCTGATTTAAGTAAGCGAGAGAGAATAAACAAACCACCAAGGTTGAGTGACTTTGCCGTGACGGAATGAGCAATAAAGAAAATAAATGGTTTTTGAAGAAGATAGCCAAAAAATGATAATTGTATTGCTGATAATATCCTGTCCCTTATACAATAGAATTGAGTTCTTTTTATGGGAGGGAAAAAGAAATTCTATATAAGGTAAAAGACCTAATTACAAGGTACAATATCCCTAAAAGTACTGGGTTCAACGTCTTTGATGATTTGGACCGTGATTCCCGCCGAGATAGTTGCTTACCACGAGATTTCCGGCCTTTCCGTTATACGAATCGGATATTTTCACCATAAGATGTTTCTACCCAGACCGGTCTTGACTGTCTCATCTCGAACATTTTGGTCTCGAACTTTAAACCATGATACCCGACCTCGAACTCCCCTTCTCGAAGTGCTGGTCTCGATCCACAATAGACCGACCTCGAATTGCTCCCAAGATTGATGTTTCTTATGTGCTCGATTGTATCCGACCCTATACAGATAGTCCCCTCGTTTATTGGAGAGTAATGACAAGAAACGATATGAGCCGCCGCCTTTCGAGATTAGGTCTAGTGACAGCACACTTATTGAGTACAACATGAAGTTCGAACCGTCAATCACATAACCTAAAAAAAACGTCTCGCTAACGGTGACGGCAGCATGATGACGCACGTGACCGCTGTCAAAAAAATGTCCTTTCATGTCCTAGCTGGCGACAAACCCTGCAACTTCTGCAAATACCATTTATTGTTTTCCCATCTCGTGTTTCGAACCGCCGCTTTTGAAAAGTATAAATAGCCCCTTCACTCTTCAACTTCCAGGTTTTGCGTTGTTCAAATATTTCCTTGCCTTTGCTTTCTGCATCTTTGCGCCTCAAACTTCTTTCATACATTTCCCTTTGCTTTCCCCCTATCTTCTCAATTCAAATGGCGAAAACATCCAAATATGTCCCTCAAAAACAACAACCTTCTTCCTCTCAACCTGCTAAAGAGGTTGAACCAGTCCCTGTTGAGGAAACTTCTGCAGAGCCTCCCCTGAAAGCTTTCATACCGGTTGGATGCTCGAATGGTTCCGACTTCAAAGTGGAGAAGGCCTCTTCAGTACCTAGCCGGGGCGAACCGGTCGCCATGTACATTAGCTCGATTACCAACAAAATCCTTAACAGGGTGAAGACAGAGTGTAAATGGGTTGGCAAAGATGTGGTAGTCCCCTCTCTGAATGAGGGGATTACCACCCATGTGGAGGATTACTTGAGCGTCTATACCTACCCCTGTACGTTGGGACCTTTGGACCCCATAATTGTCGCCTTTTGTAAAAGGTATGATGTTACATTGGGCCAGGTTCATCCCTCCGTTTGGTGGATAGTTCACCTTTTCCGCTTCTTTGTGAGTAAAGTCGACGGGCACCCCTTCACCGTTGACCATTTACTCCGATTGTATAGTCCCCGAATATTCCGAGGGGGGCTAATAAAACTTGCTCGCCGGGCCAGCAAAGCTCCGTTCTAGAGCATTGATAAGGACAAGGACCTGGGTTGGATGAGCCGGTTCGTTCGAATAAGAACCTCGGACCTTATCCCTACAGAAGACATGCCGCTCCCCGAAAAGTGGAACATGAGATGTAAGTGTTGTATCCCTACTTAAATCCATCTGCTGTTTTCCTTTTGATATCTAACCGATATATTTTGTAAGGTGCAGCCGTTTCTCAAATGCCGGCTGCTATTCAACATTTGGAGGAGTGGGTCCGGAAAGTGGTGGCTCAGAGGGCCTACTCGGAGCGAGCTTGGCGAGAAATATCGAAAGGCCTTTGGGAGGCCAAAAATCATGGTGAGTCCAACAATATTCATCTTTCTCATTTTAAGTGATCGGTGTTGTCATTAATTTTCCCCTTTCTTCATAGGTCTATCGAAGGACGCAGAGTTGAGGCCGGCATCCATCGGTGGAGAAGTTCCTTGTCCTCCCCCTGCCTCGGAGAAGGAGGGAGAGAAAAAGATAAAAGAAATCCCGGTCCCTCAGAGCCCGAGAGAAGGAAGGTTAGGAAGAAAAGCTTAGCTCGTAAGCCCAGAATCACTGATCCGGCTATCCAACTGAGCGACGACTCCGAGGAAGATAGAGACCTCGATACTTCAAATTACGAACCTCCTCGGACAGTCCTCGAGCCAGCGGTCGACGAAGCTTGCATCTCTTGAGCAGAGGATATCGAGGCAAGGACGAGGACCGGGGTACGTGCCGATGCAGGGGAGGAAACACAAGGGATTTCGGACCTTCCAGAGGCAGTGGATTCTCCTTCCTTTTCGGAGGCAACTCTGAATGAAGCCCAGGCCGCAAGGACGCAGACGCCGAGCAAAGGCTCGGTATCAGTAGGAGCCTTCGATGAGTTCTTTGATGGAGTGCCATCGGCCGATACCTTCGGGCTCGAAATGCCGAGAAGGAGTCCCCCCACTGAGACGAGTGGGGTGTCTGTCGGTCTTAAGTTAGTCGATAGATTTCCCGCTCCGAGCTCCAATTCTAATCGGAAGAGGGTAATAAAGTTTACCATTCCTGAAGACGCTCGAGCTTTGACTGTGCCTGTAGGTGTGGCTAGCTACCTTCGTTGTTTGTTGACCGACGAGGATCAGGCTGCAATGGATGCGGTGGACTCGGCCTGTTTATTCAACGAAGCTCAACAGGCGTCAAATAAGGTATACTTCCTCATTGGCTTTATTTGGCGCCCGTTATGTTATCCTTAGACTTGTACTGATTGTTTTATTATATACACCTTGCAGTCTTCGGTGCTTCGTCACGAGGCGTTCCTTCAGCAAAGGGAAGAAATGGCACAAGAAAGGGCACAGCGGCAGCGGCTCGAGGGGGAGATGTCGAACCTTCAAGCCGAGCTGGATTTCATGCGAAGTGAGCAAAGCAGTCGACCAGCTGGGGCAGCAAACCGACCAATTAAATCAACTCCGGTCTGCAGTGAGCGAGGCCAAGGCTGAAACCAATGAATGGATAGCCAAGGCCGATATACTGACTTCGGAAAAAGAGACCCTCCAAGCTGGCATAGTTCCCTTAGAAGAGCAAGTTTCGGAGGCGCAAGAAAAAATCGGGGTTCTGACTAAGAGCACCGAATCTCTTCAATCCCAAGTCGAGACGCTCACCCAGGACCGGGATGTTCTGGTGAATGAGCTGCAATCAGCAAAGTCTAAGATTGCCACATCCAAAGCCGACTCCGATGATTTGATAGCTCAATACAGAGCTGATGCTGAGGCCGCCCAGGAGCAATCAAAGATTTTGGTCGAATACACCAAGTGCCAAACTCGTCTCTCCATCCTCGAAGAGCTACAAACTCGAGGCTTCGATCTATCTTCTGAGATCGATGAAGCAGCAAAGATCGAAGCTGAAGCAAGGAAGCGGGCCTTTCCTGAGGAAGAAGAAGATGATTCTGACTGATGTAGCTTGTAAAACGAAGTGGCCCTTTTGTAATTTGCATATATAAAAGAATTCCCTTGTTTTGTATAAAATTCCTTTATTTTGTCTGACTTTGTTCTAAAGTTTTCATATCTTGCAAATTTTCCTGCCTTAGCTAGGATTTATTTCATCATAAATTTTCTTCTTTCATGGCCGACCGAATAAGGCCCATATCTCGAGGGGACCTTGGTCTGTTAAGGAGCTGAATCAATCTTAACAGGTTTTAACCCGATTCGGCCTTAACCTTTTATAAATTCAGAGTTTCCCTAATAGGATTCGTTTATCCCCGAACTTTTTTAGTTCGATGCGGCCTTGGCCTATTAAGAAATGGAATCATGCCTTAGCAAAATTTGAATCCCTTCCAAACTTTAACGATTTGATTTGGTTTTAGCTCTTTTAAAGAATCTAGGTCTTGCCTTGGCAAGTTCTAATCATCCTCGAATTTAGCTTGGTTTGATCTTAGCCTTTTATAAATTGGGATTGCTTGAGTCGGTCTTATTTCCCTTTGAGTTTTGTTAACTCAATACGGCCTTGGCCTATTAATTGAATTTGGGGTTTGCCTTAATAGGTCTTACTCCCCTCCGAATTTGGCGCGGATATTTGAACGATGTTAGCTTTTGATAGTGCAATGATAATCAAAGAGGCCCTTGGGCTCAGAAACAGAATATCGGTGCCAAAGAAACTTTATTAGCATTCATATGCTTGTACAACTTTTAATTAAGGGGAAGATCGATCTATTTGGGCACGGTACCTTTGACCCTTACATCGGTTCCTAATGATCTGCGTGAAGTCCCTTTGAATTTGAAGTAGCTAAGCGGAGATAGACAAGCAATCTCCAAATATTCAAGGTCGATCGAAGTTGTGCACCAAATATCATTATCTTCGATGAGCGGCCGATCTAAGTTAGCACGACTCCTGGTTGCCTCATTAAAAACCTTGCAGTAAAACCCGATTTGGGACAAAACCGGTCGAAGGAAAAAAGAGTGCAACGCGTGCTTTCAGCCCTAGTGTTTCGTGTTTCCTGGCTTGAGGCTACTTCATTTGCAACCTGCAAATGTTAGTATCGACAAATAAAATGAAAGAAATGAAATTTATTACCTTAACAATAATATCGCTTTAAGTGGCTCACGTTCCAATTATTTGGCAGCTGCTTGCCGTCCATAGTTCCGAGTTTGTAGGATCCCTTTCCGGTGACCTTCAAAACAGTATAGGGGCCTTCCCAATTCGGTCCCAGTTTTCCTTCGTTGGGATCTCAAGCGTTGGGTGTAATTCTTCTTAGTACCAAGTCCCCAATGTTGAAGTATCGGAAATGGGCTCTCCGATTATAATATCTCTCGATTTTTTGTTTCTGCGTCGCCATCCGAACCAGAGCAGCTTCCCTCCGTTCGTCCAAAAGTTCCAGGCTGATGTTCATAGCCTCCCGGTTTAATTCTTCGGTTGCGTATCGGAACCTGATGCTCGGTTCGCCTACCTCGACTGGTATCAGTGCTTCAGTACTGTAGATTAGGGAAAATGGGGTGGCCCCGATGCTGGTCTTCTTGGTTGTACGATATACCCATAAGACCTCGGGCAGCATTTCCCTCCATTTTCCCTTTGCATCGGTCAACCTTTTCTTCAAGTTTTGAATTATAGTCTTGTTGGTTGACTCGGCTTGACCATTGCCGCTGGGGTGATATGGGGTTGACAATATTCTCTTAATCTTGTTGTCTTCGAAGAACTTTGTTATTTTGCTGCCAACGAACTGCTTGCCATTATCGCATACAACTTCCGAGGGCATCCCGAACTGGCAAATAATATGGTCCCATATGAAGTCAATTACCTCCTTTTCCCTGACCTTTTCGTAAGCCTGTGCTTCCACCCACTTGGAAAAGTAGTCAGTCATAAAAAGAATAAATTGAGCTTTACCTGGTGCTCGAGGGAGGGGGCCGACGATGTCCATTCCCCACTTCATGAACGGCCATGGCGATAGGACCGAATGCAGTGTCTCTCTGGGCTGGTGAATCATCGATGCGTGCCTTTGGCATTTGCTGCACTTGCATACAAACTCCTTCGTATCTATTTCCATGTCGATCCAATAGTAATCGGCTCGAATTATTTTTTGAACCAAGGATTCGGAGCCGGAGTGATTGCCGCATATTCCTTCATCATAGAGGGAATTCTACAATTCGGTGTCACCGGGTCCAAGACATATGGCGAGAGGACCTCCGAATGTTCTTCTGTATAAGGTTCCGTCGTCGGCCAAGCAAAATCGGGCTGCTTTTGTGCGTAACGCCCTTGATTCTTTGGGATCCAATGGCAATTTACCTGAACTAAGATATTCCACGTATTTATTTCTCCAATCCCAGGTCAAGCTTGTTGAGTTGATTTCGGCATGGCCTTCTTCCACCACTGACCTCAATAATTGCACGACCTTTTCAGAATCAATTTCTTCATCCTCGACCGATGATCCTAAATTGGCGAGGGCATCGGCCTCACTATTTTGTTCCCGTGGTATGTGCTGTAGGGTCCATTCTTTAAGCCTGTGTAGCGTGACTTGATGCTTGTCCACATACCTTTGCATACGCCCCTCTCTGACCTCGAATGTCCTATTTACTTGGTTGACTACGAGGAGGGAATCACATTTGGCCTCGATTACTTTTGCTCCCAGGTTTTTGGCCAACTCTAAACCTGCAATCATAGCCTCATATTCTGCTTCATTGTTAGTCAATTTTACAGTCTTAATAGACTGTCCAATCGTATTCCCGGTTGGGGGTTTGAGTACGATACCAAGCCCCGATCCCCTCGAATTAGAGGTGTCGTCTGTGAACAAGGTCCACACTCCCGAAGGAGTCCCCGATTTGGTCATCAGCTCTCTCTCGACCTCGAGGATAAGCGTCGGTGTGAAGTCGGTGACAAAATCTACTAGTACTTGAGACTTGATCGAGGTTCGAGGCCGATATTCAATATCGTATCCGCTTATTTCGATGGCCCACTTGGCCAATCGACCTGATAGCTCAGGTTTGTGCATGATGTTCCTAAGTGGATAAGTTGTCACTACACATATGGGGTGACATTGGAAGTAGGGTTTCAACTTCCTAGAGGCACTAAATAACGCGAGCGCTAATTTTTTCAAATGTGGGTACCTAATTTCGGCCTCACCTAGTGTTCTACTAATGTAATAAATGGGGAATTGCATATCTTGTTCTTCTCGGACCAGGACCCCGCTCGCCGCTATTTCCGAAATAGCAAGGTAAAGATATAACTGCTCACCCGCTTTTGGCCTATGCAGCACAAGTGAGCTAGAGAGGTACCTTTTAATCTCTTCTAATGCATGTTGGCATTCTGGTTCCCATGAGAATTCATTCTTCTTCTTCAGCAAGTTGAAGAACTGATGGCTCCTGTCAGATGACCTCGATATAAATCGGCCTAGAGCTGCTATCCGACCTGTCAGTTTCTGTACAACTTTCACACTGTCTACGATCGTTATGTCCTCGATGGCTTTGATTTTGTCGGGGTTGATTTCTATTCCCCGGTTCGAGATAATAAAGCCAAGGAATTTTCCCGAACCTACTCCGAATGCACACTTCTCTGGGTTTAACTTCATGTTGTACCTTTTTAGGACGTCGAATGTTTCCTGCAAATGACTCAAATGGTCCTCTCGTCCTTGATGAATGCTTGCTTGATTTCGGACTGAGGCCTCCTCTTTTGCTTTACCGGCCGGAATTTTGGGTCAATGCTCAGCTTGTGAGTTGTAATTTCCGGCGATATCCCTGTTATGTCAAGGTGGGACCAAGCAAAAGAATCTTCGTTAGCTGAAAGAAAATTAATTAGTTTGGTCCTGAGCTCGGAGCTTAAGCCCGAGCCTAGGTATACCATTCGATCGGGCAAGTCGCTTCGGAGCGAAATCTGTTCGACCTCTTCGACCGTTGATTTGGCTGCATCGGACTCGTCGGGACCGATAAATGACCGGGGAACCCCGTAATTGTCAACCTCGAGTTGATCCTGCTCACCCTCGTTTATTGAAGGTGGTGTCTGTGATTGCTATTGGGCCTTTTGGGAAGAAGCGGTCGGATTTGGCACTGTCTCTTCCACTGCGAACATTTCCCTCGCAGCATGTTGTTCTCCATAAACGGTTACGACCCCATCAGTCGATGGGAATTTCAACATTTGATGTAATGTTGAAGGTACAGCTCCGATGTCATGTATCCAAGGCCTTCCAAGCAAGGCATTGTATCTCATGTCGCCTTCGATCACACAAAACTTCGTTGCCCGAACAATACCGGCGGTGTTCACCATCAGTGTTATTTCCCCTTTGATTGTTTCACATGTCATGTTGAAACCATTGAGGATCCGAACTTCGGGGGTGATTTGGTTTGTCAAACCGAGCTGCTCGACGACCCATGACCGAATTATATTAGCTGAACTACCGGGGTCAACAAATACGCGCTTCACCCGGGTTTTATGCACGAGCATCTATATCACCAAGGCATCGTTATGGGGCTGTACAACTCCTTCTGCATCTTTATCGCCGAAGCATAAGGCTCCTTCCGCTGCATAATCCCGAGTACGGTTTTCACGGGTGATAGATATTTTAGTACGCTTCAACACCGGGCCTTGGGGTGCATCTACCCCTCCGATTATCATGTTGATCGTATGCTGAGGTTCTTCTTGATTTCTAGGCCTGTTTCTGTTCCCGTAATGGGTTTTGGCCCGGTCGCTTAAAAATTCCCGGAGGTACCCGTTTTCGAGCAACCGAACTACCTCCTCCCTCAGCTGTCGGCAATCTTCCATCTTATGTCCATGTGTACCATGGTACTTACATATTAAGTTGGGTCTCTTTTGGCCGGGTCCGATTGCAGCGGCCGAGGCCATTTGGTATCTTTAATGCGACCGATGGCAGATACGAGAGTCGCTGAATCGACGTTGAAGTTGTACTCGGACAGTCGGGGCGCTTCTCGGTGATTAGCGGCTCTTTCGAAGTTATTTCTTGGCAACGGTCCTCGGTTCCTTTGGTTAGGATCGTTCCTTCTCTCCTGTCTCGGGGACCTTTGTCTTCCCGGGATGGCCCTTCGATCGCCAGGGTACGGTCGATGTTTGTCTCTGTTCGACCTTGGCTCTCGATAATTATCTCTTAGGGTCCAATCATGAGTTCTGATAGGACAAGTGGATCCCGAGGGGATTCCGAGCCGATCATTTTCGACCTTTGATTGATATCGATTGTGTATGTCCGCCCAAGTGGAAGCCGGGTATTCGATCAAGCTCTGCTTGAGCTGTTGAGAAGCCGTTAAACTTCGGGCATTGAGCCCTTGAGTGAAAGATTGTACGGTCCAATCATCGGTGACTGGTGGCAAGTCCATTCACTCCATTTGAAAGTGAGATACAAACTCCCTCAGCATCTCGTTATCTCTCTGCCTGACTTTGAATAAGTCCGACTTCCGTGTCTCGACTTTAATGGCACCTGCATGAGCTTTGACGAAGGTGTCTGCAAGCATCGCAAAGGAGTCGATGGAGTTCGGGGGCAAGTTATGGTACCAAGTCATTGCTCCTTTCGACAAGGTCTCCCCGAATTTTTTCAGAAGAACGGACTCAATCTCGTCATCTTCGAGATCGTTCCCCTTTATGGCGCACGTGTACGCCATTACGTGCTCATTCGGATCAGATGTTCCGTTGTACTTGGGGATTTCTGGCATGCAGAACTTTTCTGGTATAGGTTTTGGGGCAGCGCTTGATGGGAAAGGCTTTTGTACGAATTTCTTTGAGTCCAAGCCTTTCAACACCGGGGGTGCTCCTGGAATCTGGTCCACCCTCGAGTTATATGTTTCTACTTTCTTATCGTTGGCTTCAATCTTCTTTTTGCCCGATTCGACTCGCTTGGTCAGCTCCTCGAGCATTTTCATGATTCCAGAATTTATCTCCGACCCGCTTCATCCGGCTGCGCTGCGGCCGGTTTATTTTCGGGAACAACTCCTCGAGAAGAAACGGCTTCGACCCTGTCTGAAACCTGACTGCGACTTTGCAATTGGGCGATGGCAGCTTGCTGGGCTTGTAGCATGTTGAATATAATTTTGAGACTGATTCCGTCCCCTTCATTATTTTGCGTTCTTGAACGATGTTCTCTCTGAACATTGTTCGACGGACCTCAAAAGTCTAATCCACATCGACCACTATTTGAGAGTTGGCGTCGATTGGAACCTCATTACCGAGCATCACATTGTTGTTTTTGCCTTGGTGTTCAAACTCGTCATTGATGGACTGTGAGTGCGACATGACTATATTATATCCTGAAAATAAAAGATTCTGCAAAGAGCAAGCGTAAAATAGTGTGTGACAGAAATTTTTATCAAGCGTTCACTATTATCCTTAGCCCCACGGTGGGCGCCAAACTGTTTACTCTAAAATACGAGTAATAATTGAATTTGTACATGGTATTAATGGTACGTGACTTAGCCTGATACAATTTAAGAATGAGCGATAAATAAAGGCTAATTTAAGTAAGCGAGAGAGAATAAACAAACCACCAAGGTTGAGTGACTTTGCCGTGACGGAATGAGCAAAAAGAAAATAAATAATTTTTGAAGAAGATAGCCAAAAAATGATAACTGAATTGCTGATAATATCCTATCCCTTATACAATAGAATTGAGTTCTTTTTATAGGAGGGAAAAAGGAATTCTATATAAGGTAAAAGACCTAATTACAGGGTACAATATCCCTAAAAATACTGGGTTCAACGTCTTTGATGATTTGGGCCGTGATTACCGCCGAGATAGTTGCTTACCATGAGATTTCCGGCACTTCCGTTATACGAATCGGATATTTTCACCATAAGATGTTTCTACCCAGATTGGTCTTGACTGCCTCATCTCGAACATTATGGTCTCGAACTTTAAACCGATGATATCCGACCTCGAATTGCTCCCAAGACCGATATTTCTTATGTGCTTGTATCTGCCCCATACAATCAGAAATTTTAAAAAGCTTAACTAAATACATGCACAATTTGGGCCGAGAAGTAGGTGTGACTATCAAAGAGAAAAGGACAATATTTACCAAAGATACCTTTATTTGCTTTACGTATTGCAATTTTCTAGCAGCAAAGTTTTCTGCAACTTTGTTGCCATGTACTGAATGGACATCACTTTTACTAATTCTAAAAAAATATTGGATGAACTTATCATATACACTTTAATATATTAATTGCTAGCCGAAAAGGTACTTTGCTATGTAATTATTTTCTGTGAATCGTGTTAATTAATTACAAGCTGGGACGTAAATAGTACTATTATATAGTAGTTTTTTTGTGGTCCAAAAGGAAAACTAATTATACTAAGACAACATATTACAGTCAAACCTCTCTATAATAATCTCATTTATTCCGATATTTTTTAGTTACTAGTAAAATGTTGTTTTAAAGGACATATATTATAACAAAATATAATAATCGGTTCCGAAAAAAACTTGACTTTTGTGGTGAATGATTGTTATATGAGGATGCTATTATAAAAAAAATCTAACTGTATAAGGAATAATTAATGGTAACCTAAGCGCAATGTGGTGCTGGCCTTCAACAAAGGAGACCCTAAGGGTAGAACTAACTATCCTGTTATTTGTGGCTTGAATTGTTTTTTATATTTTTGCAAACTCATAATCCCTATAGGTTTTGGGAAACTCATTGTTCCAATAAATTTGGGAGAGGAAAATATATTGTCCTTATCTGATTGAGAAAATCTTTCTCTTATAGGTTTGGGAGTATTTGGGATCTAAATATAGGGGTTGTAGTAAGGAATTCTATAGATTGTATTGCGGTTTTCTTCTTATTCATAGTGAAAGACTCTCTCTGTTTTTGGCCGAGGATTAGGCTTAGTCGAACCTCGTCAAATTCTTGTGTTATTTTTTTCTTCTGTATTTGACATGTGTGTGATCATGTGCTAGTTAGTCCACGATCTTCCGCAATAATCCATTGGTATCAGATCAAGGTTCGGGTTTCTACATATAATCTAGGATTAAGATGTGTTCACCATCTTTAACAAAGTAAGAAGCAGAGAAATTCAATGGTTGTTCTAGTTACAATCTATGGAATATTAGGATGAAATTGTCACTGGTGTTACAAGGATCATGGAAGGCAATTGATGAGGATTTTCCTGAAGAGATGAAAGAAATAGAGAAGACAGACCTGAAGAAAGGCGTGAGTGCTATCTTCATGAGCGTTACAGATAGCGTTCTTCGAAAAACTTACCAAAATTCAGAGTGAGGATCAGGCCTTGATTGTGTTATGTTCTTTACCACTGCCTTATAATACTTTTATTGATACATTGCTATCTAGGAAAGACAGTATTTCACAGGAAGATGTTTGTAATGCACTAAAATCTAAAGAGTTGAAGAGGAGCTTTTCAAAAAGCAGAACTGAGGGTGAGGGTATTGTGAGTAGAGGAAGAATACAACCGAAAGACTTTAATAGAAAAAGGTCAACAACAGATCTAAGTCTAGAGCAAGAAAGTAAAATTGTCATTAGTGCGGGAAGCAAGGTTACTACAAAGAGATTGTCCCAAGTTGAAAGATAAAAGAGGAAAGCAGAAAGTAGATAATTCTGCAAATATTATTGACACTGAAAATAATTCTAATGATAGTGACTGTGTAGGATGAGTTTATGCCGTGAGTTCCAGTCATGGGTAAAATTTCTGTATTCTTGATTCTGGTGCTACTTTTTACATGTGTCCACACAAGAATTCCTTTGCAACTTACAAGTAGATGAGTGTGATTGTCTACATGGAAGATGATAATCTATTACTAGTAAAGAAAATTGGTAACATCAAATTAAGAATGTTCGATTGACTTATCAGAAACATTGAGTGTTGGCATGTTTCTCGGATAAAGATAAATTTTATTTCTCTTTCGGCTTTAAATGATAAACAGTATAAGTTCCACTTTGAGAACGTAACACTTAAAGTGTGTAAAGGCTCCACGGTACTCATGAAGGATAAACTGCATCACGCCAGTGTAGTTGAAGGGGAAGCTGTTGTAACTTCTAAAAAGGATAATCTGAATCAGACTCACTTGTGGCACTTCTGACTTAGTCATGTGAGTGATAAGTGATTGTCTTTGTTGAGCAGGCAGAATTTATTGGATGGGTACAAAAATCAAGTTTTAAATTTTTATAAGCATTGTGTGTTTGGTAAACAGACAGAGGTAAAATTCAGTAAGAAGGCAGAGCACAAGACTAGAGACAACTTAGATTATATACATTCAGACTTGTGGGTCCAAACAGAGTTTCCTCCAAGAGTGGCACCAAGTATTTTGTGACTTTGATTGATAATTACTCAAGAACGGTATGGGTGTATTTTCTGAAAACAAATACTGAAAAACTTTCGACATTTGTTTAATGGAAGATGATGGTTGAGAGGTAGACAGAAAGAAAAGTTAAACGTCTTTGGACTGACAATGAGTCCGAATTTCGCAATTGTGAGTTCAATAGGTTCTGCGGTAGAGAAGGCATAGTGAGACACCGTACTTGTCTCAAAACACCAAAACAGAAAGGTAATGTAGAACATATGAATAGAATTCTTTGTTATAAGATATGAAGTATGCTTTCACACTTACGTGTTAGCAAGGATTTTTTGGGCTAAAGCAATCAATACAACTTGTTTGGTCAACGGATCTCCATCCACAGTTATTGAGTTGAAAACTCCTTTTTAGGTATGATCCAATTGCCTACTGATTATTCAAATTTGAGGATATTTAATTGCGCTGCTTATACTCATGTGAGAGATAAAAAATTTGAGTCGAGGGTAAAGAAGTGTATATTTCTAGAGTATGCAACTAAAGTGAAAGGTTATAGGTTGTGTTGCACAGATTAAAGACTCCAAGGTTAATTATTATTAGGGATGTGACATTCAATGAATCTGCCTCACTGGACAGTTAGAGGGAGAAGGCAACAGCAAAAACAGATCGTGGTGTCAATGGCCGCATAAAACTAAAAATTGAAACTTCACTAGCTCATCCAAGTAGTTCTTAAGTAAAGAAGTGGAGGAGGCAAAATATTAATCAAGATGATAATGTTGATGCACCTGCGCAACAATAACTGTATAGCATTGCAATAGGCAGAGAGAAGAGAGTGATCAACCGATCGCAAAAGTTCATAAATGTAGTTGATGAGAATCTTCTTGTATATGAATACCGAGGCAGAAGCGGATCGACAAATTGTGCTATAGTTAAAGAGATTGTGTCTCTTAACAAGTTTCGGCATTGTCTAGACTTGGTTGATTTGTGCGGCTTTGGGTAGAGCCCTTGTGTGGGCTGCAGGAAAGGTGAGAGACGTTGTTCCTATTGATAAGGAGAATTCAAGCCAAGAGGAAGATTTGTTATTTGTGGCTCGAATTCTTTTGTTGTATTTTTATGAAACTCATAATCCCTATAGGTTTGGGAAACTCATTTTTCTAATAGATTTGGGAAAGGAAAAAAAATATTTCCTTGTCAGATTGGGAAAATGTTTTTCTTATAGGTTTAGTACTATTTGGGATCTATATATAGGGATTGTAGTTGGAGTTTCTATAAATTATATTGTGTTTTTCTTCTCATTCTTAGTGAAAAACTTTCTCTGACTCTACCTCGAGGATTAGGTTTAGCCGAACCTTGTTAAATACTTGTGTTATTTTTTTTTTCTATATTTGCTTGTGTGTGATTGTATGCTAGTTAACTCACGATCTTTCGCAACATATTCCCATAGTTGGGGTTGTACAAAAAGGCATGTAGTTTAAAATGTAAAATAAAACGTTAGAATTTTTCTTTTAAGATTTTTAGTTATATCGTCATTATTAGCCGTGTCAAATGAAGGCTTTATTTCCTTGTAAGGATTTAGGAAATATGAGTACGATGGGATTTGAGCACGATGGGATACTATTTAATTACTAGCGTTAAAAATTGGCGGATAATTCTTTGAAAATTCAATGATTATGATTACTTATCATCCAAGTATAAATAAAAAAATATTCTAAAGAAATAGAAAGCATCGAACGAGAGATTTCTTCGCAAAATAGGAGCTACGGAAAGGAAAAGTATTTGATTTAAGATTGTCTCAAACTTAATTAAAAAAGGAGTCTATGATCAAAAAGGTGTTCAAACTTCAAAAATTATGAAAAAAACTTGCTAAACAAATCAAGATTAAGGGTGTGCTAATAATTAAAGAACTGAAGAAAGGTCTCAAACTCTAAATTAGTTGTCATCGCCGAGTCAGAGTTGACAGATATCTACTACTTTGTCAAAGTTTGTTGAAGAAAGTTGTGCAGAAGGATTTGTATTTTTTTACTTCTAAAGCGCGAAAAATTATAATTTGAGGCTTTTAATTTTAAGGGATGGATTTAAATATATATATATATATATATATATATATATATATATATATATATATATATATATATATATATATATAAAATTAAGTAAGTTGACTATTATGTATTAAAACTAAACTATAATTGAATTCAAAAAAAAAGATAAAAGTAAAAAGTGAAGCACTCCACCCACGACCATTAGGTCTTGTGTTCGAGTCACACTGGAGGGGAAGTGTGAAAACACTATAGATCGTTCTAATTTGAATGGGAAAAAAAAAGTGAAGCAGTTTGCTATTAAGTACAAATTAGTTGAATTCAAAGAAGTAAAATAAAAAAGGAGAGGAGAAATGATGAAAATGGGTTTTGAACCCACGACATTCGGCAAAAGCAAAAACTTTAACGAGTTTGCCTCTGTCTCTGAGGGCACACGAAAAATATTTAACGAGTCCAAGCTGTATATAAAGATATATATAAAATATATATACAAAGTTTTTGCTGAGGCTAACAGGTCCGTGACTTCTCAACCCGAAACATAAGTCCGCCTCTGATTTTACTGACCATGTCAGTGCAATTAGGAATTGTTTTGGAGAAGTAGGCAGGTATTAACTGACCAACTACTTCTCCATTTCTAGCCCCCCACCCCTCCCTCACCGTTTTCCATTTAAGCAAAGAAAATAATTTTACCACTCGATTTCTATTTGTACTCGACTAATCTTGCTTTTCACACCAAAAGAAACCTGCCTAGTTGTTTCTAGCTATCAGATGATCATTTGCTCGTTAATACAACTAGCAATGCAAGCATGTAGGAATTACCACTAATATTTGGAAAATTCTGTTGATTTATTTCCCATGTGAAGATGGATTTGGTAGAATCTAAAGTCCCACGGGATGACAAGTCTAAAGAAAATGTTTCTAAAGTAAGAATAATAAGTGTTAGCAGCTATATGGGCAGTGGCGGGCAGAATCTTCATTAAGGAGGGTCAAAATATAAAGAAATAAACTTACCAAGAAGTCAAGGGGTCTCAATTCATATACATATACTTTTTTTTTTTTAAATTACCTTGCTACACAGAATAATTTTTCGATGAAAGGTTGTCGGTTGACACTCCTTGGCACTGGTTTACCATGTTTGGAAAGCTAGGAATAAAAAATTATTTCAAGGAGTAAATGTACAAATTGGGGTACTAGTTATTATGCAAATTAAAAAGGAGATAGTAGAGAGGATAGACTTGCTTAAACTGTCTAAAAGAGTGCATAAAAGTGGATCTTTTTTTACAAAGACTATAGTGTAATTAGTAACTGATTGAGGCCTAAGTTTCATGGCGCCTTTCTAAGGCTCTTTAGATGTATTATTTAATTGTTATCAATGGTAATATCCATATATTATCAAAATGAACAAAAGCGTGTACAGAGTTATAGACTACTATATAGTTGCTATTTCACTCTTAACTCATTTAGGTGTAAGATTCTAATTCCTATTATCATCTTTCTATTCTCCACTACCTATTTACAATATATTAAAAGCAAGAATATCAGAATCTAAAAGTCAAATTACCAAATTACCCCTTCATTATCTACTTATTAAAGTATTCTGTTAATTAACTTAAATACAAAAAAACCTGTATAAAAACCTAAAATACGCCTACGAACAGACGCCACCCTACGGAAAAGACGCCAAGCTCCAGACGGACTCTTTTTTGAAGAAGAGTTGCCACCATTTATCCTCTTTAAAAATTAAAATTTCTCATGACACTTTTTACTCATTCTTCTAAGTTCTACCCTATTAAAGCTTTCACGAGGTTTGCCTCCTTTTTAAGAATTATGTTTTTGTTTAATTCTCAACTTATTTTCATATACAGATTTCTAAATCTACTTTTACAATACTGAATTTGAGATATGTTTTGTGAAATGGTTCTGTTAATGACTGGAGTTTAGTTGGGAAAATGACATTGTATAGTCGTTCTCAAAATAAGAGCCGAAAATATATACATATATATATATATATATATATATATATATATATTATAACATTTTGTATGTTATATACAAAAATTATACAAGTTTTATACACTTTTTTGGCTGCCGAATGTAAATAAATTTCTGGCACGGACTAAAAGTAATTTTGCTCAATTTAATTATCTCCGGGTTTACAACGAGAGAAAATAAGTTGAAAATTCTGGATTTTATTTAGCTTCTTACACTTGGGCTTTCTTGAAAAAGTACAGTTATGAAAAGTCCTATTTCATTGTTACGGTATTTCTCTTTTCCAGCATTTTCGATGTTGAATCATGAAAAGTGCCCATATACAAAAAAAAAAAAAAAAATGCCTTTTTCTTGAGACTTGGCATATAGCAGAGAGGAATGAGGCTTTAGATTCAAAGTGAGAATCTTTTACGCTGTTACTTGTAATATTAATTTATTCTCTAATATATTTGGTTGTTGCTTCCAAATGTTGGTAGAGAAAGTAAGCACTGTTTAGAGTTAGGCATTTTGTTTTAAAGTTCTTTAAGGAGTTGGAGTTTTTCCTGGTTAATAGCAAGTCCAACTAAAATAATTGGGTCATTCGCAGTTCAACATTCATTTTCTGCATTAATTTGTTTACAGTTTACTTTTTTTTACATTGAAAATAATTGTATATTAGAATTAATTATATAAATATCATAAATATTATGTATGAAATAGCCATCACAGGTGTGAGAATAATAATAAGAAATATTAGGAGTTTCACGTAACCGTGGATTTAGATTACTTCTAGCATTAGTTTATGTGGGACTCTTGGGAATAGAATAGTTAGGATGGAATTTTCACTTATAATATTAATTTTTTTGTAATTTCAAGCCTGATGATATCGATATTTTGATACAATAATTCGAGGCACGTATGGAGTAAATTATAACGAGCAAATTCTTGATTTATTGGATTATTCCTCCGTCAACTTGCAAATAATGATCTCACTTGCTAACATTTTATCTAATTTATAATTTATTGAAGTATTGTTCATCTTGCAATGACATATGAAAAGTTTAACCTCCTTTTAAAAGCAAAAGATTGCTTTCTCATTAGCATTTGCCTCTCTCTTTTTTTGTTATCTTTCTAATGTATCCCAAACTTCTTCCTCTAAGCAAGATTATAAGACAATTCTACCAAATATCGAAAAGCTTTGTAGTACAATCTTCAGTAACATAAATAAATTTAGAATATGATGTCTGAAGAAAGATACACGATCTATATTTGAGCAAGATGAATGTGCACAAATTTACCAACAACTTTGTAATTCCCCCATGCTACTACTTTTAGTTGTTGCGTTCATAAAATTATTTTACAGTAAAATATACTCCTTGCAAATGATGGTAATATTTCTTTACTATATCAGGATCATTTTAGGAACGACAAAGCAACATTTTAGTCCATCATTTTGATAAATTTATCAATTTCTTCTATACTTTCCTCTTTATTTTTGTCCCGTTTTAATTTATTTCACATCGTATAGTTGTTTTTTTGTTGAACTTATGTTGTTTTTATCTAAAGCTCATTTAATTAACTAGGGAGAGCTCTTTGCGGTGATAAGGCTAATGTGAAGAAGGACCTTAGTCACCTGAATGAGATATCAAGCTCCAAGATTTTATTGAAAAATATGAAATTCAAGTAATTTTGAATAGCACATTAGATATTGTGACCTGTTGTTGACCTAATTTTCAACAGTAGATAAAATAGGACTCATTATGCAATTCAAATTGTCTTTTCCGATGATGATATATCAAGCTCGAAGATCTTACTAAAAAATATAAAACTGTATATTGAATTGTATAGGGCATTAGTGAACCTTTTTCTTTAATTTATCTTACTTGATTACCTAATTTTCAGTCAATGGATAAAAAGGACTCATTTGGCAATTCAATTCTTCGTATTCAATGATGAAATTTGAACACTAACACTTATTAGTGTATTAAATACACATATTACTTGTACGTGTACATGAAGAAACTGAATTTTTTGTACGTGACATGCAATTTAAAATAGAAAAAGTGGGGCTTCAATATTTCATAAAAGAACAATCAACCATGAGAAGACAACTGTGTCAATACACAATTGATACTTTCATGGCTAAAGGATATAGAGAAGATAAATGGGTCAAATAATATTGTTTTCAACATCACCTATTGGAGAAATAAATTTTCAAACAGGAGATGTAAACTTCTTGTATATCTAATTTTCTACTTTATAACCTAATCAAATATATTTCGGCTGTGTAGGCATATTACAGACTAGTCTATGGTAACATGTGTTACACATTTGTTCCCTATCATTATTATAAAATATCGACAAATTTAAAAAGAAAATATTAAGTTATGAAAAAGGAAATGCTGCAACTAATAAAAAATGTTAATTTTACCATTTTAATTTTATTCATTAAACAAAATTCATAATAGTGGAGTGCTGTATTTTTCATTTAACAAGAAGTGTTTGAAGCTAATTAAGATAATATAACCTCTAAATGGTACTAATATATTGATGAATTCCTGCTCAAATTAAATAAATGCATGTAAATAATCTTAACAAAATTAGGAAAGACATGAAAAAATATACATTTCAACCAAACCTGCAAATAAAGCATAATGACTATACGTTTATCTTCACCTCATACGTTGAAAAGTAGGATTGTTCGTTCAGATTTGTAAATACTTCTTCAGAAGTAGAAACAAAAATAAAATTATAATAAAATTAATTTGGACTCACTAATTAAATATTTCGCTTTACTCAACCAAGTACTCATAATTTCACACTAAAATTTGAATCTTGTAGTCTTAGAAGATAACAATAAAAGAAATAAATACAAGAACACATAGAATGAGACTAAAGTTATAACATCACAATGGCAAATTTTTTACATATTTATGTACTAAAATTACGATACCTCTAAATACTATAATTTAAATGGATTGACAACTGAATAGTTAATTATGACACAATACACGGATTATGTATACAAACACAATCATAATTTAATTATATATTTCAAACCCCAAGCAATAATAGAAAAGACACCTGAGTAAACAGAAGACAAATGAACAAAAATAATAAAGAGAATACATGAAGAGTTCATCTGGCAACATAATATTCGCCTTGGCCTAGACAATAATGATAGGACTCTAAGCTCGGTAAAAAATACAGAGCATATACAACAATATATGAATAAGGCCTTCTGAATTTTCATTGCCGAACACCTCGATAATCAAGATGATCG
The DNA here is from genome assembly GCA_002018475.1 of Nicotiana obtusifolia. Lineage (NCBI taxonomy): Eukaryota > Viridiplantae > Streptophyta > Magnoliopsida > Solanales > Solanaceae > Nicotiana > Nicotiana obtusifolia. The sequence goes on from MCJB01024271.1 coordinate 112,335, forward strand.
CTCACTTGTCATTGTCAGTAAATAGCTAATAATGTTATTGTAAATCAATGAAAAAAATATTATATTCACATGGCATAATTCACATAAAAATCTTGTAAGGTAATTGTACTTATAAGCCAAAAAGTACACTCAAGATAATGCAAAAATCTCAAAAGTCACTATAATGATAGGTTAATTAGCTAGTTTTCTTTATTTATGTTACAAATAAAACAAACACGGGACAGTAGAGAGGCTTTAATTTCAAAATAACTATTTAATTTATAACTTTTAAGTATGTAATTATTTCTAGAAGTTGCGCAACTCCAAATGCCAAGCAAAATGTAAAAACGTACCTATATATAATTAAATAGTAGTAACTCTTTATTGTCTTGCTAATTGTAACTTACAATTGAATATTAGTCCATACAAGAATTTATGACGTATATTTACATATTTGTACAATAATAACAAATTGAATATGTGTAATGAAAGGGTAAAATGGTCAATCAATGTTTGAAGGAGATTTTAGTAAAATAACTTCCACTAAAAGTTTTCGCACTTATAATATAGTATGATTTATTGCTATTGTTTAGCATTTAGTAAGAAATTTGTATGGAGTGCACGTGCAATGCATGTGCAGAGAGACTAATTCATATATAAAACCAAACAAAAAATCTATAACTATATTAAAAGCACGAAGGTCATTATCGAAATATCGTTCGTCTTTTTTACCTTTTAGAAATTATTTTTTTGACACAATAGTTATTTGATTATTTTTAATATTTAAAAATAACCATTTAATTATTCCCTAACATCTAAGACTTTTTTTTAGGTTTAAGAAACCTTTTTATTGTCCCTTTTAGCCTGGTACGAATTCACAAACAAGTACTACATAACTAGGAGGAGAGGGAGAAGATCTATTATCTCCAACAGTTTGCAAGTTGAGAGACGAGTCTCTCCTCTATATTCAAGCACTCTAATATTGAATAATTGTTGTTTATAAAAAAAAAATATGAATAGTAATAACGATGAAATGTAAATATTTATTATTTTATTGATTCATATCGTTTGTTGGCAGTTAGCCTACATAGTTTACAAAATCACAACCCTTGATTTCTGATATCTTAGGTTTAGAATACTTACCTGGTCAAATTTGAAGTTGCGTGAATTGATAATGCCCAATTAATTAATGTTTTTCTACAAAAAATGTTTATTAGTGAATTTTGACAAATTAAGGTGGCTTTATCTTCATAAATTAGAATAAAGCTGAAAGTTATCTGCTAATTATACGCCAATATTACTATACACCTAATTTAATTAAATTCCTTATCATTTTCAAAAGTTATTAAATTTAATTACTGCATCAATGTAATAAAATTTATTTTCATCATGTAGACAAATGTTTGTATTATTTTAAGGGCAATCACTATTTTTTAATAATATTTTTGTATATATATTTTATTGGTCGACGTCGATGCAGGTACAATAAGAATGGTGTACTTAAAGCTGGTAAGTGGAGCCAGAGAGACTCTTGTATCGGGCAGGAAACAATAGAACAATTTTGGGCCGAAGAAATTCATCAACGTGTGACTAGATAAAACGTTTTCCTTTTGAGTAGATAATAATTTAACTACTTCAAGCTTGCTAACGTTCTCTTTTTTCTTTTCGTTTTTTCTCTCTCTCGCTTTTCCTGTTTTCATTCTCATTTCTCTGTTATTGGACTTGAAATTTAAAATAATATATAGAACACAAAATCGTTGGGAGGAGAATATACGTTTTAGTTAATCAAATGTTACGCAAATCAGAGGAGAAAGTTTTGTAAGAACATTTTTAGTTTTAATACAAGTATATTTTTGTTTTCCTTTTTCCATAAAGAAAAGAGGATAATTTTCTAGAACGCAATAAAATAAGGGCGGACCAAACATGCAAGCAGTCCAAATGAGAGGGCTAAACCCTAACTGTGAGGATCCCAATTTCCTTCGTTGTACAACCTTTTTTTAGTTTAATCATCGAATGTATAGAACTATAATCCGGTGGTGTTATATTTTGGTTGTATGTTTAATACAACTTGAGACAAATCCAGTCATTGTTTTATTATGGAAGATATACTAATTCATACTATAAACATGTTGGGCAGCACATATTTACAACATCCGTTATCGTCCAGCGGTTAGGATATCTGGCTTTCACCCAGGAGACCCGGGTTCGATTCCCGGTAACGGAATTAACTTTTTAAAATTAAATTTGATTTGTTTCTTTTTTCTCTTTTCAAAAAAGCCCTTTTCACAGACCTAATGGAGATTGCAAGAAAAATGTACTAATCCATGAAGTACTACTTTCTGCAACCAAAAATAAAAAAAGAAGACCACTGACATTGCAATAAAGAGTGCTGAATTCTCTGTTCAACTTTCTGAAACTGAAAAAAGGAAAAGAGCCTTTTGTTCAAAAGACGCGAAAATGGGTGTGAAAGTGAAACAAAATTAAGTGATCTCAAAGATCAAGTGAAGGAGTTGGAGGACTTAAGAAACAAATCGCTTGTAATATGATTTTTTTTCTCTCTGTTTTATATTATCTAAACTAGAAATTGTGTCAAAAGATTAGTGATGCTTTGAAAAAATAATTAATTAAAAGAACAACGGCAACAGTAGGGTTGTTTCTCATGAATTGAATCTAGAATTTCGGCAACCTTTTTATTAAATAGTTTTATGTTATAGTGTTAGAATCCAAGTTAAAAGGACATAGAAGTGAATTGAGTGATAATCGACTAAGTTCAAACTATTACTTTGTATCTATGAGTATGCGTTTCTCTTTCTCCTTCACCAACTCCGACCATATACTAACCTCCAAAAAATTAGAAAAGGAAAATGTAAATGTGAAAGAAATGAAAGCATTAGGCAGTGTTGGGGCTCTACCATTAACGGTTGAATGATTAGAATTTTTCTACCTTAATCGTAACTTCTGTATTCATTGCTCTGGAATTTAAAATCCTTTAAGTAGGGAACAATTTATCTTCCTTTGATGGGTATACTCGACGTTAATTCGGATTTAGTCACCCAATAATATTCAAATGGTTAAGTCGAAAAAAAGAAGATATGTGCAAAATATTTGTAAAGTAGAAAGAAAAATAAAAAAAAATATTTAAAGAAGTCTTCGAACTGCTAAATACATTTAAATTAGGCGGAATACATCTACGACTATTTTAACTTGCCCAATATTTTCATCTGGCTACCTGGACTAAAGCATGTACCTATTAAATAGTACAATTATGTGTCAATTTAGCTTTGCCCGCTTACTTGGCACAAGACGTGAGAAATTCCCAAACTGAACGCGTGACTTCTTCCACGGCCGCTGACATGGATTCCACAACGGTAAAAATTAAGATCCCCTCCCTTTATTAACTTATCCCAACAGAATCTCAAAGATAATAAACCCTAAATCCTCTCGTCTTCTCCCCTTCTTCTCCCATAGTAAATCTGCGACTAAACTGAAATAGAAGAATTCAAGCTTTAATTTTTCCTCTTCTCGCAGTCATTTAAGATTCAAGTTTATTCTCGTCACGTTAAATCAGGCTTCAATTTCTTCGTTTTTTTCTTCGACTACATAATATCTGCCGAATATGGTATACTTATGTCGATATGGGCATGTTACAAATTTTCAAACTTTTTGGACTGATAAAAACTCAGGTCGCAGATTCTACTGCTGCCATTTGGGAAAAGTAAGTATTTTTGCTAATTTTTAAAAAAAATTCGGAATCCTCAATCTCAAGTCGCATCTTTCTTCCTCGTAGGCATCTGGTGCATGCAAATTCTTTATGTGGCATGATGATCAATTGCTTGAGTAACCAAGGAGGGTTATTTGTGGCCTCGTAAAGAAAGCTAACAAATTTGAAAGACAAAATGCTCGATTGAAGTGGGCTGTGGCTCTATTGTTGCTTTACATAAGCTGAACTTTAACTTAAGGCTACCTAGTTTCCAGCAATTTGTTATGCATTAATGGATGGTTTAGGGTAGGTTTTGTTCAGTAATTTATAATTTTTAATTTGTAATCTGCATTTTGTTCTAGTATTGGTTTGGCCTATTGATCATTGTTAATCTAAAATTTTCACCTTATTTTTGTGCAGATTATGCGATGTAACAAATTGTTCATTCTCTTAATATGAATTCCAATATTCGTTGTTCATTACTCTAAGTTGTCTTTATGCATAATTTTCAATGAGTTATGAGAACAATTCAATCAAATGCCAACGACTATATGCCCGCTGCAACTAGTAGCTCCAAAATATTATAGATAAGTGGCTCATATATAAGCTTCAAAATAAACATAAACAAGTAGTCATAGGCAATTACATTGTCAAAATAAAAAATTTAAATTGCTTTCTAGTCCTAATAGTTGGTTACATATTCAAAACAACGACAACCATAACATCAACTACTTATCAGCAGCTCCTTTTTCATGTGCTGAAATTCTTGAGGATTTTGTACTGGCTGCAGCTGTTGATGGTTGGCTTTTTCTACTGGATGCACTCATATGTTGCAATTGTATAGTTGTGATTGCTTTTCTACCCCTCCATTTCAGGTCATGTGGTTGGAAACCAATATCAATATTAGTCGCAACTGCAGGCATCAAAGCATTTGCAGCCATGATAAGTCTTTCAGAGGTTGTATCAGGATGGAATATCACAATATCATGACACATTAGTCATATGCATTTGGGTTGCCATGATATTAGTAAAAAGAATGTGTGCTTGTTAACTTACCTTTAGAACTGTTCTGGATGTTGTACGATTTACAAACACACCATTGCCAGTTGTTTTTGGTATCTTCCTTCCAGCATTTAATATTTCTGAACTTGTAGCCCCCAATGACACATGGTCCCCCTCCTCCATCTTCAGAATCATTTCCTCTCTTTTGTCCAGTTTCTCTTCCTCTTCCCCTTCCCCTACCTCTACCTGCAGGCGTAGTGCTAACTCCTAGATTGGTTTTTCTCCAGTGCCAATACTTTCATTGCCTCTTCCCCCTGCCTTTGTCTGCATGTGCATTCTCAGAATATCTTCTTACTCTTGAGGTGTCAAAACAGATAGATGTAGGGACAACATTTGAAGCTTGATGGCTGGACTATGGTTATTGGCCGAACTGTGGTTATTGGTTGGACTGTGACTGCTGGCTAGTTTGTGCGTGTTGGCTTGACTGTCCTAATTCAGCCTGCAATGAATTATTTCGGTAAGTATAACCTATTAATGGCATGCAAGCAGTTTAAGTATTGGATTAACTTATAGTTGCAGTACAATGCGATTTGTTGTGTCCTTGTTGATGGCACCTTGAACATGTCATTTTTACTCCTTTCCTTGACCACTTGACATATTTCTTTTTAGGTTTATATTTAGCTTTTCTTCTACACCTCTTGGGTCTTGCTGGCATTACTTTAGGCTCTAGAGGTTCAATGGAGGGATTATTGGTAACAGGCCACATTTTCAAGTTTGGTATTGGTTGAATAATATATTGATAGGCCCTAAGAATCCCCCTTAACTGCCAAGACCTACATATACATGTCTTCCTCAATATGTCAACAATAAAATTATAGCACAACAAATCTTCACAGATGTCCTCCCCTAACATGCTTAAAATTAATAACTTTTTTTTTAAATTTTACCTCAAATGATGACTTTGCACATCTCTAGAATTATTTTCTTCTCTCCTCTCCTTTTCACTTCTTACACCAATTGGACCAAATATGCCTGGCACACATCCTGTGTTCAGCACATGGCATCAACTCATTAACGGTTGGTACAAGCCCCTGCAAAACAGAATGAAGTTGAATCAAAACAGACATAAGCAATTAAAATCAATAAGTAGTAAATACAGGCAATAAGATACCTTTTACATGTCTGACATGACCATTAAATTCCTTTCCATTGCCCAATTCCAGGTCTGCAATTTGATGCTCTATGAACCAACTCCAAGAATGTTTGGTCTCTTGGTCTACAACTGCCCATGCTATTGGATACATTTGCTGATTGCCATTCTTCCCTATTGCTATTAGCAGTTCACCTTTACAATCACCTTTTAGGAAAAAAAACCTTCAAAGCCTATAATCCTCCTACACCCTTATATCCAACCTTTCTTTAAAGCATCAAAACGGACATAAAAATACACAAATAGATTCTTTCCAGGTGTTGTTGGTGTGTCAGTTCTGATCCAGCATGAGCTCCCTGAATTTGTTTGCTTTATCATGTCAGCATAATCACAAAGTCTTGAAAACTCTAACTTCCAATCACCCATAAACTGCATTATCACTCTAATTTTAGCCCTGTAACTTATTGATCTACCAACATATTAGCCCAATTTATCTCCGACCAAATATTGAATTTCCAGAATTGTAATTCCAGGTTGAGATGTGATTCTGTCCTTAAACTTGTTAGCAATAAACTTGGAAGTGCACATTTTTTTCTTATTATATGTTCGACATTTATGGACAGGGTAGTAAGTCTTTACCATAAAGTCTCCTGTATTTTTGTCTTCACTAGCATACAATAACCATTTGCATCTCTTGCACTTGCACTTCACTCTAACTCTCTTACTATCATTAGGTCTCAATTTTAACTGAATTTTGTACTCAACTGCATAATAGCTACAGCTTCTCTAAATTCCTTAACATTTTCAAACACCATACCAAGCTCAAATATAGCTAATACACAATCTGGATCATACCTAACCTTGTTACTTTTCTTTTTCCTAGGTAAATCAATCCCAGATTCAGCAACATGATCTAACTCATCTTCACTATCATCAATATTGACACCCAATTTTGTCCATCATTACTCCTTATTATTCTAATGAGCTACTATTTTATTTAAGAGTCATACTAATAATTATACCATTCTTTATGTATTATTACAAGGCTACAACTTCTTTATTATTATTGTTATTATTATTATTATTATTATTATTATTATTGTTATTATTATTACAATTTTTCTATAATTTTATACTACGTATTATAAACTTATAAAAAATATAAAGCATTTACAAATTATTTTAGCTTCAAATATTTATACATAATAGTTTTTTTTTGTATGTTATTTTTTATTTACTAATTATTGTTCCTAATCACTTTATTACTATGGCGTTTTAATAGTAGCTCAATTATCAACCTTACACCTGACCCAAAAATCAATAACCCTCAAGTTCTCTTCCTAATCAACTAGTAAAACTCGTCCTGATTTTGCTAACGCCTTTTTATGATCCTTTTGTTTGACTTTTTTCCTTTCTCTTTATGTTTTGTGATTATTTACTTTCCTTATTTTTCAAATTCCTACATTAATTCTCTCAAAAGGAAAGCTATGTATTTTTAGCCGTCCAAATCTCTCCCACATTACTCTATGCACAATATTTTCCAAATAACTCATCAACTATTTATTTAAATTTTTTAAGTTTCTATAAAAAGTCATTTTTCAAATTAAATCCCATAAAATCTTCTCAAAAGTTATTGTTTCACATAAACTATCCCCCATCCCCGCGTATCTCTCTCCTTCTCTATCTCTCGTTCATATTTTCTTCTTCTATACAATATTGTTACGATCCAAAAATCTAACTAGCCATGATGACACCTAATCCAACCCGCTAGGTAAGTCAATTAACAACTATCCAATTTAATGAGATTTATTAAGAGAAGAAATGATAATACGTCTGCTTTTATACAAAGAATTTCCCAAGAATTGATAGTACAAATCATGAGATTTTAAGATTTGAATTTTTATAAAAGTGAATTGAAATAATTACAACATTTGTTTGAAATGTAAATGAACAGAATTCGAATCTAATGCTACCAAGGACAAGTGATAGCCATAACTGGAACGCATGTACATCTTCAAATCTAGCTCCCGCCGTACACAGCAACATCAACATCCAATATCTACACGCGAGGTGCATAAGTGTAGTATGAGTACAACCGACCCCATGTACTCAATAAGTAACAAACTTAACCTTAGGTTGAAAGTAGTGACGAGTTGGGACAAGGTCAGAGTCCAACTCCAATAACAACATAATAAAAATAGTGTAAGAAAAATAACTCAGAGGTATGATGCTCAACTTGTTCACAGTTACTGGAAAATAGGCATGTTTTTCAAATATAACAGTAAAACCCAAATCCTTTCTTGAATCACTAAAATATGAGTAAGTTTGTAAAACTGTGATTTTTGTCCCTAAAATTTTCAACAAGTAAATGTTTCGTTATCAGATGGCATGAGAAAAGTACATCTCTATGCCTACATGTCAATGTGTATAAGAAGTCATGAATGACGTGATACCATAAAACATGAGGAAAATGCATCTATGTCTGTATGTCAAGTGTGCATGTCGAATGCAATGCAACACACTGATGAAACCATATGCATACTCTCAGAGTATCAATTCACTCAGTCCTCCCAGCCACTTAGTACTCACAGTCACTCAGTCCTCACAGTCACTCAGTCCTCCCCAATACCTCGGCACTTGCGCTCGCCACTCGCACTCGCACTCAGCATGTACCTGCACTCACTATGGGTGTGCAGACTCCGGAGGGGCGATTCCAGCCCAATCGATATAATAAGCCTATCATGGCATAAATCAATAATATCTACTGCAGCGTGCAGCTTGATCCCATCATGAATCAATAATACATGTTGCAGCGTGTAGCCCGATCCCATCAATATCTTTACCACCAGGCCATCGGCCTCACTCGGTCATCAATCTCTCCAGTCTCTCGGGCTCACAATGTCATGAAAAATCAGCCCAAAAATAATAACGTGATGTATCCATAAATTGTAACAGAGACTGAGATATGATATGCAAATGAATGCATGCAACTGAGGATGTAATTGCAATGTAAGCAAATAACTCAAAAACATAAATGACCTCCGTGGGTCCCAACAGGATAGGCATATAGCCTAGACATGGTTTCTAACATGGATCACAACTCAATTACTTTAGCACGTAGAGATTTCATAGATACAAATAAGATTAAGTAACTACACAGTATCACAGAAATAACCGAGTCACAATTCACACAGTGCACGCCCACACGCCCGTCACCTAGCATGTGTGTCACCTCAACACCGAACACATATTACGTATATTCAGGGGTTCATACCCTCGGCACCAAGTTTAGAAGTGTTACTTACCTCGAACAAGCCAAATCCAATACCGAGCAAGCCAACGATACTCCAAAAATGCCATCTTGCGCGTACCGACCTCCGAACGACTCGAAACTAGCCAAAAGCAACTCAAATACATCAAATAATGCCTAAGGAAACAATTCTAAATGATAAAGGTCGAATCTTTAATCAAAAGGCCCAAAGTGAACCAAAAAATCAAACTCGAGCCCACACCTCGGAATGCGACAAAACTCATAAAATCCGACAACCCATTCAATTACGAGTCCAACCATACTAGTTTCATTCAAATCCGACTCCGAATCGATATTCCAAACTCGAAAATTCACTCTATGGTACTTCAGACAAAAACTTTCAATTTTTCTCTCTTGAAATCCTCAATCAAATGCCAAAAACAAAGATGAATTCATGAAATATAATAAAAAATAAGTAGAGAACACTTACCCCAATCCACATGGTGAAAATCGCTTCAAAAATCATCTCAATCCAAGCTCCATAGCTCCAAATATGCAAAAATGGCTGAAACCCCCGGAATTAGAGTACTTATAATCACTAGGCGAATCAATGAATCGCGATCATGGATATACCCTCGCGATCGCGAAGAAGAAAATGCATTGCACCTAAAAATGCAATACGCGTTCACGGAACAAGCTTTGCGATCGCGAAGCACAAACTGATCAGCCTCGAAAAGAACATACGCGAATGCGGCCCCAGGCTGGCGAACGCAATGAAGAAGCCATGAAGATCTGCCCAGCTCAGCTCTACACTGCGAACATGTGCACACCTGCGCGAACGTGATGCTGAATATGCCATAACCTATGCGAATGCATGCTATCATTCGCAAACCCAAAGAAGGAAATTCTCAGCTCTAATTTTTCCCTTACACGATCGCGAAGGATACTGTGTGCACCAGACATCAGCAAAACCAACAGCGGGAACATGATGAAAAATAGCCCGAAATTAATCCGAAAATGCCCGAGCCGTCGGAACCCTGCTCGAGCATACTGACAAGTCCCATAACCTAACACGGACCTACTCGAGGTCTCAAATCATGCATAACAACATCAAAACGACAAATCGCACCTCAAATCAAATACAATGAACTTTGAATCTATCAACTTCCAAAACTTGCGCCGAAACATATCAAATCAACCCGGAATGAGCTCAAATTTTGGCGCACAAATCCCAAATGACATAATGAAGCTATTCCAATTCCCGGAACCACAATCCGAATCCAATATCCTCAATTTTCAACTTTCCTAATTAGTACCTAAACCTTTTAGAAATATCCAAATGCGAATCCGAGCATATGTCCAAGTTCAAAATCACCATTCGGACCTAACAGAACCATCAAAATTCCTGCCACATACTAAAATGTCAAACTTGATCAACTCTTCCAACCTTAAAGCTTCAATTATGAAATTCATTCTTCCAAATCAATTCCAAATAACCTGAAAACCAAAACCGATGATTCACACAAGTCATAATACATCATACGGAGCTACTCATGCCCTCAAACTATCGAGCAAAGTGCAAATGCTCAAAATAACTGGTCGGGTCGTTACATTTACTCCTTTTGTAAGGTGAGATCTTGCTGCTCAAAATAGGGTGATACGTGTGGGATTCTTACCGAGTTTATCTGTCTATCAGGACCTACAGCACGACATGCAGCGTCCACAAATAAAAGGACGTCAGCACGACTAAAATACTGAGTATGTAAGGTAGGAAAGCATAAGTAAGAACAATAATATAAAAAGGGATAGAGAATATACAACCTGTAACATCTAGGTACCTCTGAGGGCTACTGACATGAATGCATGATACACACACACACACACACACACACACACATAAACTTTTAAAACATACTCCTCTGTGGGCATCATTATCATCATATCATACCCGACCCTAATGGGCTCGGTAAAAATGTACCCGGCCACGTGGAGCTCGGTAGAATCGTACCCGGCCACGTGGAGCTCGGTAAAATCCAACTGATCAGTGGTTGCACAATAGGTGCCGTACCCGGCCGACTATAGCGCGGCTCGGTAGAGAAAAATAGATACATATATATATGATGTGTGCTGGACTCATTGGAATCACATTTTGAACTTTTCGGAGTGACATAAGGTCGGTATCCTCCGTACACGTTATTAGGACTAAATCCTCATCAAGAATCTTATAAGAATCAGGAAGTACCAACAACATTGATAACATAAGAATAAGAGAAGTAACATCAACATCAATCGTTCCATAAGAAGGGAAACAATGTAAGTACTGCTAGCCTCTAAGAGTGGAGTATCTTTGGAAGCTCGTTCATTACATTACGCACAATCGAAGTCGTGCAAAAGAAGGAAAGGAATAGCCTCACATACCTTGTATATATTGCCCAATCTCAAGCTATGAAAATGCCACGACTCCTTAGTCTACAATAAGAGGAATGACACTATCGTTATCGTTTAAGCGTCGTAACTATTATGTATCAACCGTAACCTATTTTACGATGAAACGGACAGCACCTCCCCTATTTATATGACTTCCCAAAAGTTAAAACAATCACCAAATAGCCCAAACAACATCAATAATAATCATATTGAGCCTCCCAAAACAGTCCACCAACCAACAACATTACTAGCAAGCCTTTCGACGACTTAGCCGTAACTTGGATAATCTTAAATACATGTAGGGTAAGAGGTTCCTTACCTTTAAACAGAAGGAACAACTCCAATTTGACCTTAATTGACCACGAAATATCCCTCCGATGCTGCAACAAGAACAAGGAAGCGAAGCTAGCAATCAATTAGGGTTTTTCGGCACTAGTATCACTTTAGAAGACTTGAAATCACCTAGGGTTGATATTAAAACTGGAGGGAGTATTTTACCGAACACAAACAACTTAAAACAACCTCCCACACAAGCTGGAACAACACAAAAATCAGCAACAACAAGAAGAACAAGAAACTTACTAGCGCCACGGGATTCCCAACACTTGATTTGTGTTGTTTGCCTTTTGTTTAGTCTTGGATCATAAGAGAACCTTGAGAGAGTGTTCTTAGGGTTCTAAGGTCAGCATATACTGAAAAATGATGACTTAAAACAGGGTTGAGGCGTGTTATAATATATCCATATGTCTTAACCGCCTACGTGAGCCCCATAGAGAGCTGCTTGGAGTAGTCTCGCGAAAACGCGAATATCTCTCACCTCGGAGATCGTATCGACAAACAGTTTAATGCGTTAGAAACTAGACTCATAGATCTTGAATCTGGTGGGTAGATCACCCCGTAATTCCAAGTAAATTAGGATAAAAGCTTAGTGACATTTGACATAAAGTATAAGTAAAATTATGAACGTAAGTTGCGACAACTTTTGTCAACTTTTGTTTCATAACTCGTTTGACTTCAAGACTTATGAAACGGATATTATATTATTCAAATACCTTAAAACACGACCTCTTGGTAATATTAATCACCTCTAGATTTACCCGAAAATACGAGTTACAACATCCTTGATTCTTTTAACTTCTAGTACTTGTCAACCACTCTTATACGCCCTTGTATCATTTAAGACCAATAGGACTAAATTCTTATCATCTCAAAGATAATCTCTTTTCGAACCTACGTAGATTAACTTACGGCGTAAGCTAACGTATGCAAATATAGGTTGTAACATTATCCCCGTCTCACAATGGCTGTAATTCTTCACAGAATCACTCATTTCCATTTTCTTACTCCCTTCCCAACGGATCTGTCCTCCCCCATTTTTATATTTAGTTCCCTCTACTAGCTATAAAAAGGGGGTACACCTCTGTTTACAGGGGAGACTGGACAATTATATTTTTACACTTCTCACAATTATACACTGCAATTATACTCTTTATTGTTCTTCTTCACTGTTCTACTCTATATCGGTTCTGTGTTATTATCTATTTTTGCCGGTTGAAAGCCAAGGAAGAAACTTGACAATTTTGGCAATCGGACGCAAGCTATTTTCACTCTTTTATTGTTGTCTGCGGCCGTCACTTGCTCGTGCTTACTGAAATTTTGGTTTTCTTCTTATATCAGTGTTCTGCTCTCCAACTAGTTAGTTTCTTTAGCGATGCATTAAAATTCTTATGTGATAGTAATGAGGAGAATTGGTAGTTAGTTCTTGCATTGGAAGCGTACCGATGTGCCTTCTTCTCTATCCTGCACTTTTTTGTTTGCTAGTTGTATTTTATTTACAAAGAATTAAACTCTGTAAGGCACATGCATATTTTTTAACTAATTGAAAATTAAAATTTTCAAATTTAATGGAAGAATTTAGCAAGTTTGATCAGAATTAGCATCATTGTAGCAAAAGGCAAAATCAATCAATATTTGACTAAGTCTGATGTAAAGAGGCAATGATATAAAAATATACCGGTATAATGGTGGCCAATTCTGTTATATGTAAAATGCAATGATAGAAAGATAAACTATAACATGAAAACCAATTCGAGTGAAAGCTTGACCGATATGATGTTAAAGGATGATTATTATAAACAGATCTGATTGTATATGTTAAATTCTATTAAGGCTGATTAACAATATGCATTAATTATTCCCAATGGTACTTGCATCTTTTTTTAAAACTAATTTCTGAACACGTGTATTGTACATGTGTCCCATATTAATTTGTAAAGACTTTTTCAAACGTATTAAAATGTGTAATAGTGAGTATTTGGAAACTGAAAAGGAAGTACAAATAAAAATTGATGAACAGTAAGCCTATTTGAATGGTTTGATTGTCACTCACCATCACAATTTGTAGCTGTAAAAAATCAGCTGAATTGTTACAACCTTTTTTTCATGAAGTTCCTCTAACGTATCAAATATTCAGGTTGACAATTTTCATATTTTTTGATATCTCATAATACCTTATAGCAATATATATCACTTTTAATGTCTAAGTTATGTAGAATAAGCATCCAGAAATTACATTCTTTTGTATTTTAAGAAAAAAGAAATATATACTGTTCATTTAACATGAATCATCTCAATACACCATCTTATATATCAAATTGTTACTAAGAACATCTTTCGTATAACCTAGGTATTAACTAATTGGAAAATTAACATTTCTAAGAATGTATGTGAAAAAGGCAGTGTCTACCTTAACTTTGTATGCCCTTTAATATATTGTAAAGTAGGATTTACTCCTTTGCAGAAAATAAAATAAAACAGGGAGGCTCACAAACATAATGCAATCAACAGAAATTGAATTGGTCTAGCAAAAAAATAAAAAAAAAATACCTATCAAGATGGTGTTGAGTAAAGAGAACTTTTTAGAAGGAGAAGAAAAAAGAATAAAGTGATTTGACACTTTAGTTGAGTACTTTTAGATAGTGCAATAGAGGTGTTAAAATGTTACTATTATCGGTGAAAACTTATGTGAAAAGGCTGCAGTGAATAATTACTGCAAAAACCTGTTAATGGAAGATGAAACAATTCTCTGCATTATTCAATTCAAATACAGCTGAAATTAACAGTTGATAGAATGATTTTTTTTTTGTTTTTTATAAGGATAAAATTGTCATTCAAATTCTAATGGCTATTTTGGTATCTTAACTTTTCTGTTTGGGGTTTCCACTTATAATATAGTATTAGTTTTTGGACATGTATGTTGCACGTGTATGTCTATCTCTTGTCAACCAATACAAATTTTTTAAACCGACTAATATAAAGCAAAAAAATGCTAGCTGAAAATGATGAATTGTATATACAATATAGAGTTAAACTCAAAATAATTGGATATGTAAATATATTTTCTAATAAATTATTCTAATGTTATGAGGTTCAAATATGTGATATGATATAACATACCTAATTTCTCTTTACAGATAATTTTTGGAGTATGTTCTATTATGACATTTCGACTGCCTGTCATAATAAAAATCTTGTTGTCAACATTAATATCTCTTAAAAATATAATATATAATCATCATTGTGAGAAAAATTGTTAAAAAAAGTACAGGCCAAATATTGGAATTGTTTAGATTTTTACTTACTTAGTATTCTTGCAAGAGTTAAATCAAATAGCATGGCATGCTAGAATTCGTTCGGGAGCAACAGAGTTTAATTAAGGATGACAATATTATATAATTAAGGGTAAAAGGTAAACATGAATCCATGTATAGAATATTCTTGTAAATATAAAATCAATATATCACATAACATATTTGACTATTCTTAGCTTATTTATGTTACTAAAAGCTAAACAAAATGAAATTTAGCAATATAAAATGAAATTTAGCAACTCTACGGTACTAATAATGGTAACATTATTGGCTTTACAATATAAATTAATATAACTTCCTTTTGTTCTTTTTCAAAACGAACTTGCTTAATATTTTGTTTCATATCTTAAATTTGCTTCCCATGTTTTTGAGATTTATTCTAACCAATAGGCAATATCCAAAGTTAAAAGCTTATTATTATCATCGTGCAATTAGCATGAAAATAAAATAGAAATTAAAATTCAACTATGTGTATTATATTCTACTAGAAGAAATTAAGAAACAAATTAAAACAGAAATTTCGTCAATTAAATACAAAGCAACTAAAATTAAACGAAATAGCATGCATTATAAAATAGAAATTAAAAATCATGTAACTTTTTTTCCTGGAAGAACTTAAGAAGATAAAAGTAGAATGTCGTGTGAAAATAAAACTTAAAATTCAATCGTAAAATATTATATTTTTTTCAAAAGAATCTAAGAACGAATGTTATTTGTCTGTTAAGTACAAAACAACATACAAGAACAAAAACACACAAAAGAAGAAAAGAAAAGAAAAGAAAGTGAAACAACTATGCCAAAATGATACAAGAATTAGTTTTAAAATATGGGTTACATATGTAAGCTTAACGGGACCATTGTACCTAAACCCCAAATATATAAAAGAAAATCAATTACATAAAGAGTAATAACAAACTTTTGTCAAAGTAATAGTGCTTATGTTTTATTCTAGTAAAGGACAGAATTAATTAGTAAAAATGGGTCACCAAAAAATAAATGGATTGACCTAATTTGACTGTTGAATATTGCCTCCTCTGTTGCAAGTGCTCTTCTCTTCTTCTTCTGAACATTAGCACTTGACCTCTTCTGACTTCTTGTCAACAAACATATTTTTTTTTTTGTAGCCGTAGATGTCCAGAGAGAAAATTAGAAAACAAAATAAGTTAATGCATGAAAATAGAAGTTATAATTAGAATTTGATGATGTTTAGAGTTATACACTAAAAGATGGATCAACATTCAAATAGAGTATTCCACTTCCATGGATAAATGTGTTTCCTTCTCTTCCTTCTCTTTTTCTCCAATCAAAAAGTATTATTCAAAATGAGTTGAAATATTTTCTTTAATTTGGATGATTTCATAATAGTGTCCATCTGTTAAAGGTTAATAAATCTTCTTCATTAGTTATTTTGCACCGTTTCACCATTAAGGTAATGTGATAGTTTTAATTATGGAGTAGCACTCATACAGTTATAAATATAGAGCCTTTCCACTTCTTAAATAACGGCCAAAAAGAGAAAGGCTAATATTAATTAGTATAAGATGAAAAATTTCTTTCTCACACCCATTAAGTATAAACAACATTTTTCAATTATAATTATTGTATTTATTATACTTCCATAGTTTTCTAAATAAACATTTTTTGTAATGTTCATTAGAATGTATATTTACCTATATGTACACTCATGTTTTCGGAATAGTGTTTGATTGTAAGGGCAAAATTGTTACTTAGTTTTTCATAGGTAAATTTGTAAATCAACACTAACTTAGTGTTCACACTTATAATATAGTATGATTTGTGTATGTGTTGTTGTAACGACCCGACGGGCCGTTTAGAGAATATTAGCCCCGATCCTTTATTTATTACTCCCTCTATTTCATTTTGTGGTTATGTGACTTGCCGGGGTACTTGGTGTCGGGTTCGGGATAGTTTCAGAGTGATGTGGGACACATAGTCACTAAATTGGAAGTTTAAGTCGTAGAGTTGACCGCAGTTTGAATTGTGTGAAGACGACTTTGGAATGAAATTTTGGCAGTTCCAATAGCTCCATTTGGTGATTTGAGTCTTAGGAGCGTGTCCGGATGTTGATTTGGAGGTCTGTAGGTCATTTCGGTGTTAATTGGCGAAAGTTGGAAAGTTAGGAAGATTTTTGAAAAGTTTGACCAGGAGTGACTTTTTGATATCAGGGTTGGATTTCGATTTCGGAAGTTGGAGAAGGTCCATAATGTCAATTATGACTTGTGTGCAAAATTTGGTATCAATCGGAGTTGTTTTAGAATGAATCGGCATTGATTTCGGAATTTAGAAGTTTATAAGTTCTTAGGCTTGAATTGGGGTGTGATTCGTGTTTTTGATGTTGTTTGATGTGATTTGAGGCCTCGACTAAGTTTGTATTGTGTTTTAGGACTTGATGGTATGTTTGGTTGAGGTCCCGGGGGGCCTTGGGTGTGATTCGGACCATGTTCGGTGCATTTCAGAACTTTGATGAATTTCTGAAGTTGCTGGTTTTTCTCAGTTCTTGTGTCCTTCTACGCGTTCGCGATGATGCTCCCGCATTCGCATAGAGTCTTCAGAGATCTGCTGAAAGATTACCCTTCGCGTTCGCAAAGATAGCCACGCGTTCGCGAAGGGGCAGGACTTGGTGCTCTGCGATCCCGAACTGGAATCCGCGTTCGCAAAGAGGAAAGGCAGCCTGGGTGGACTCCTGCGTTTGGTCTACGCGTTCACGAGAAGGGCTTCGCGTGAAGCTTGAAAACCCTTATGCACTGTGATCATGGACTGGGATCCGCGTTCGCGTAAGAGGAAATCTGGGCAGTGGCATCTTTGCGCTTCGTGAACGCGAGGAATTTTCCGCGTTCGCGAAGAAGAAATTAACTGGGCAACAGACTTAAATTCAAAATTGAGGATTTTCTTCATATTTCACAATTTGGACTTGGAGAGCTCGGTTTAAGGCGAATTTTCGAGGGATTTTTAGAGGGATTATTGGGATAAGAGTTCCTAACTCGTTTTTAATTAAATTCCCTTAATCTATCATTCATTTTATCATTTAATTAGGGATTTGGGTTGAAAAATTGGGGAAAATTGGAGGAAACTTCTTAGGCCGAATTTCGGGGATTTGAGCGAGATTTTGGTATTGGATTTGTGTTATTCTTGTATGGTTGGACTCGATATCGAATGAGTGTTCGGATTTTATCATGTTGGTCGGGTTCCGAGACGTGGGCCTGGGTTGACTTTTTGGAGCGATTTTTCCAATCATTGCAAAAATTACTATTTCATTATTTAAACTAGCTTCCTATAGTTCTATTTGTAGTATGAAATTATTTTGGCTAGATTCGAGCCGTTCGGAGTTGAAAAATCAAGGGAAAGACCTTCTAATTGATTGATTGAGCGTGGTTTGAGGTAAGTGACTTGTCTAACCTTGTGTGGGAGAAATTCCCCTTAGGATTTGGTATTTTGGTGATAATTTGTGATATGTGAAGGCCGCATACGCGAGGTGACAAGTGCGTACACAGGCTAAATGTTAAAATTTTGGTTTTTGCTACATAGTTTCCTTTTCATGCCTTAATTGAGTTACTTTAGTATGTTGTAGTCAACATGTTTAGCCCAATTTCACATGTCTACTTATCTTATCTCCTATTTGCAACTTGTACCACATGTTTAGTAGAATCACTTGCTTTTCTTGATTTCTGTATTCCTTGCTTAACTGTGGAACTCTTAACTTGAAATTGATGTCCTTGAAATATCTTGCTGTTGAGTTTGGTGTTGAATTGGAAGGCTGTGGTTCTTTTGAGGCAAGATGTAAGTCGTGAAATATCATTTATTTAGTTGTTTTGTTTTGGATTTCGTGTTATTGTTGAGGTGATTGTTTGGTTGTTTGCACGAGGTTTCTGTCGTACTGTTGTAAATGTTGCACGAGGTTTCTACCAAACTGTTGTTATTATTTGCACGAGGTTTCTGCCGTGCCATTGTGATTATTGATACGCATGCGGTGGTATAAGGTCTGGGTGTTGAAATGCATGTGGTGAGATAAGGTGGGCTTGATACACGTGGCTAGTAGGGGAATTACTAGAACCCATGCGGTGTGATAAGGTGGCTAAAACGCATGATGCTATTTCGGAAAAACCAAATATAAAGGCTCCCGCGGTGATATAAGGAAAGATTGTGATTTGTTTTTACGATTTGGGACTACGAGGAAGTACATCGGGAGTGCCCCTGTTGATCTTCTCTATTTGCTGTATTGTTTGGTTCTTGTTTCCTTAGCATGTAAAATTCTTGTTTTCCTTTCGTGTTGTATTAGCTTTTCCTTGATTTTATTTCCCCTAAATTCTTTATTGTTCGCTTCCCTATCATTTTCATTATATCATTATATCTTCTGTCTTGTTTCTTATTATCTCTAGTAGGTCCTTGACTTAACCTCGTCACTACTATACCGAAGTTAGGTTTGGCACTTATTGGGTACCGTTGTGGTGAACTTATACTACGTTTCTGCGCATGTTTTGTGCAGATCCAGGTACATCCTATCAGCCTCGGTATTAGTGCACTATGTTCCTGCTTTGGAGACATCAAGGTATTCCTGCTCGCGTCCGCATGCCTCAGAGTTTCCTTCTTCCCTATTTTCCTTATTTCTTTATGTTTTTGATAGATAGTGATGTATAAGATTGTTCAGCATTGTATCTAGAGCTTGTGACTTATATCTCACCGGATTTTGAAAAATTATACGTATTGAGCTTATAGTCTATTGATAAAATTGTTGAAGTTTTGAAATTTTAAGTTTATATTTGATGTTTTCGCATATTGTTAGGCTTATCTAGTCTTAGAGACTAGGTGTCGTCACTACATCATGCGGAGGGAATTTGGGATCGTGACAAAGTTAGTATCATAGCTCTAGGTTCATAGGTGTTATGAGTCATAAGCAAGTTTAGTAGAGTCTTGCGGATCGGTACAGAGACGTCTGTACTTATCTTTGGGAGGCTATGGAACTGTTAGGAAAAGCTTAACTTCTTTGATCCTTTATCGTGCGAAATCTTTGACTTCAGATTCTAAATTTTTGTCTTTCTATTCTCTCACGAATGGTGAGGACACGTACAGTTGGATTAGATGACCAGACACCCGGGCCCCCTGCTAGAGTCGCGAGAGGCCGGGGCCGAGGTAGAGGTGAGGACATCCACATGGTGCAGCCAGAGCACCCGCACGAGCTCCTACAGAGGAGCCACCAGTAGCTATGGTTGGGAGGCAGGCACTAGAGACGCCTGTTATTGCACTAGCTCTCCAGGAGACTCTCGCCTAGTTTCTGAGCTTGTTCGGCACATTAGCTCAGGCAGGGTTGATTCCACTTTCTCCTGCCACATCTCAGGCTGGGGGAGGAGCACAGACACCCGCCGCCCATATCCCAAAGCAGCTAGTCCAGGTTGACCAGGTCCCAAAGGTCATATCAGTGCAGTCGGTAGCCCCAATTCAGCCTGATGTTAGGGCAGCAGTTTCTGAGGAGGAGCAACACAGGTTCGAGAGGTACAAGAAGTACCACCCTCCTACTTTCAGTGGCTTGGTGTCAGAGGACGCCCAAGGTTTTCTTAAGGAATGCCACCGTATCCATCGTACTATGGATATTATGGAGTCTAGTGGGGTTGCTTTCACTACGTTCCAGCTTAGGGGAGCGGCTTATCAGTGGTGGCAAGCATGTGAGTTGGGTAGTCCGGCTGAGGTAGCTTCACTCACTTGGACTCAGTTCTTGGATATGTTCTTAAAGGAGTATGTTCCCCAAAGTCTCAAAGATGTATGGCGTAGAGAGTTTGAGCAGTTGCGCTAGGCTTCTATGACCGTGTTAGAGTATGCGGTCCGGTTCAGTGATTTGGCTAGGCATGCTCCAGCCTTGGTTGCTACTGTTAGAGAGCGGGTGCGTCGATTTATCGAGGGGCTCAACCCTAGTATCAGATTTAGAATGGCTCGAGAGTGGAGATGGACATCGCATACCAGCAGGCAGTGGGGATTGCTAGGAGATTGGAGGGTATGTTGACTCGGGAGAGAGAGGAGAAGGAGGCCAAGAGGTCTCGAGATTCAAGCACATACAGTGGTACCCGTGCCCTAGCTACAGCTCGTCATGGTAGGGGCTATGTGAGTCGCCCTGTTTATTCAGCACTTCCAACTTCCAGCGGTATTCTGGCCACTCCTAGGCCTCAGGCTCCGTATTATGCACCGCCATTATCTAGTGCACCTCTTACACGGGGTGCTTTCAGCGGTCAGTCCAGCCGATTAGGCCCGAGCTAGCCACAACAGCCATGTCCTCCGAGAGCTTTTCTCGAGTGTTGTGACACTCGTCATATGGTGAGGGATCGCCCTAGATTCAGGAGGGGTGCACCTCCACAGACTACTCAGGCTCTGCGTATTCCATCGGATTCACCAGCTGCGACCCCACCTGCACAGCCAGCTAGAGGTGGAGGTCAAGCAGGCAGAGGTCGCCCTAGAGGGTGGGGCCATGCTAGATATTATGCTTTTCCTGCTAGGACGGAGGCAGTTTCTTCCGACTCAGTCATCATAAGTATTGTTCTGGTCTGTCATAGAGATGCATCAGTCTTATTTGATCCAGGCTCCACTAATTCTATGTGTCATCTTATTTTGCTTCGTATTTGGGTGTATCCTGTAATTCTTTGAGTTTTACTGTCTATGTGTCTACACCTGTGGGAGATTCTATTATTGTTGACCGTAGGTATCGGTCGTGTCTGGTTGTTCTTAGTGGTTTTGAGACCAGCGCCGATCTATTGTTGCTCAGTATGGTAGAATTTGATGTTATTTTGGGCATAGTCTGGTTGTCGCCCTATCATGCTATTCTTGATTGTCACGCAAAGACTATGATGTTGGCTAGGCTAGGATTACCACGATTAGAGTGGCGGGGTACTTTAGATTATGTTCCTAGCAGGGTTATTTCATTTCTAAAGGCTCAACGGATGGTTGAGAAGGGGTGTGATGCGTATCTGGCATATATGAGAGATGTCAGTGTTAATACTCCTACCGTTGAGTCAGTTCTGGTAGTGAGGGATTATCCAGATGTATTTCTGGCAGATCATCCGAGCATGCCACCCGACTGGGATGTAGATTTTGGCATTGATTTGTTACCGAGCACTCAACCCATTTCTATTCCACCCTATCATATGGCCCCATCAGAGTTGAAAGAGTTAAAGGAACAGTTGCTGGAGTTGCTTGATAAGGGCTTCATTCGGCCCAGTGTATCACCTTAGGGTGCCCCAGTCTTATTTATAAAGAAGAAGGATGGTTCTATGCGAATATGTATCGATTATTGCCAGTCGAACAAGCTTACAGTGAAGAACAGGTATCCATTGCCACGTAGTGATGACCTATTTGATCAACTTCAGGGTGCCAGAGTGTTATCTAAGATCGACTTGCGTTCAGGATATCATCAGTTGAAGTTCGGGAGCCAGATATCCCGAAGACTGCCTTCAGGACTCGGTATGGACATTACGAGTTCCTTGTGATATCTTTTGGGCTGACGAATGCCCCAGCAACATTTATGCACTTGATAAACAATGTATTTTAGCCCTATATTTATTCATTCATCATTGTATTTATTGATGACATTCTGGTGTACTCCCGGAGTCGAGAGGATCATGAGCAGCACCTGAGGATTGTGCTCCAGACCTTGAGAGAAAAGAAGTTATATGCAAAATTTTTGAAGTGTGAATTCTGGCTAGATTCAGTGGCATTTTCAAATCATGTAGTATCGAGCGAGGGGATCAAGGTGGATCCAAAGAATATTAAAGCAGTGCAAAGTTGGCTTAGACTGTCTTAAGCTAAAAAGATCCGGAGTTTTCTTGGTTTGGTGCGGTATTACCGTCGATTTGTAGAGGGTTTCTCGTCTATTGCAGCACCTATGATTAAGATGACCCAGAAGGGTTCTCCATTCAGGTGGACCCAGAAGTGTAGGGAGAGCTTTCAAAAGCTCAAGACCACTTTGACTACAACCCCAGTGTTGGTATTGCTTACAGGTTCGGGGTCTTATACTGTGTATTGTGATACGTTGCGCATTGGTCTCGGCACGGTGTTGATGCAGGATGTAGGGTGATTATCTATGCGTCTAGACAGCTGAAGGTGCATGAGAAGAACTATCATGTCCATGACCTCGAGTTAGCAGCTATTGTTCATGCTATTTGTACCGTGTCCCTTGTGAGGCCTAAACCGATCACTAGAGTTTACAGCATCTGTTCAAACAAAAGGATCTTAACTTGCGGCAGCGGAGGTGGTTAGAGTTGCTTAAGGACTATGATATCACCATTTTATATCATCCCAGCAGCAGAGAGGCTATTAGCCTTGGATGTTCAGGCCTTGGCCAACTAGTTTGTTAGATGGGACGTTTCTGAGCCGAGTTGAGTTTTGGCTTGTGTGATTTCTCGGTCTTCTCTTTATAATCGTATCAGAGAGCGTCAGTGACGGCTCTCATCTACTTGTCCTCAAGGATATGGTTCGGCACGTGATGCCAATAAGGTCACTATTAGATATGACGGTATATTACTGATGCATGGCAGGCTATGTGTGCCCAATGTAGATGGCTTGTGTGAGTTCATTCTCTAGGAGGCTCACAGTTAATCCAGGTGCCGCAAAGATGTATCAGAACCTGAGACAACATTATTGGTGGAGGAGAATGAAGAAGGACATAGTGGAGTATGCAACTTGATGCCTAAATTGTTAGCAGGTGAAATATGAGCATCAGCGGCCAGGTGGATTGCTTTAGAAGCTAGAGATCCCTGAGTGGAAATGAGAGTGGATCACTACGGATTTTGTTGTTGGACTCCCACGGACTCAGAGGAAGTTCGATGCAGTTTGGGTGATTGTGGATAAATTGACCAAGTCAGCTCATTTCATTCCACTGGTGGCTACTTACTCTTCAGAGCATCTGGCTCAAGTTTACATTCGCGAGATTGTCTGGCTTCATGGCGTGCCGATATCTATCATCTCTGACCGAGGTACGCAGTTTATATCGCAGTTCTAGAGAGCTGTACAACATGTGTTAGGTACTCGAGTGGAGTTGCGTACGTCGTTTCACCCTCAGACGGACGGACAGTCCGAGCGCACTATTCAGATATTGGAGGACATGCTTCATGCGTGTGTGATGGAGTTTGGGGGTTCTTGGGATCAGTTTTTGCCGCTTGCGAAGTTTGCCTACAATAACAGTTATCAGTCGAGCATTCAGATAGCCCCTGATGGTAGGCTATAATTACGTGTTTTAGTCACTTATTGCACTCTAGTTCACTGCACTTTATTCATATTTGAGCTTTAATTGATAATGTTTTGCACTTATTGTGTGTTTTATGCCTTGTTGGAGAGATTCCAAGCTATTAGATGTTATGGAGCTTTGAAGTTTGAGTAACAGCACAAGGGATTAAACTGGGATTGTGTTGGGGGTTCGAGGACCATCTTTGGACATCAAAAAGCAAGATTCAATCCGTACTCTAAGAAAAATGGCTTATGGCGGCGCTTGGTGCGCCGCGGCTGTACAAAAGCTGATGCCTGACGGAAGAGAAGGTGGTTTCGTCTGGGCCCGACCCTACTTGGTATAAATACATGGAAAAACGTTATTTTCTAGACTTTTGACACATATTCAACCTAAGGAGGCTAAGGAGGAGTTGGAAGAACACGAGCACAAGGATTTCATTATTCCTTTCTCACTCAAGACCCGAGTTTGGATCGAATTTATGTTTTCCTATACTTTAACTTTATTTGTGATGAATTGCTCCATATCTATGGAGTAGTTCTATATAGGGTTTGATGGATTTGGTGTATTGATAATTGTCTGTGGATAATAACTCTAGTTTATGTATTGAAGCGTTTTTGGATGATTTAATTATTGCGTCTATAATCACTTGTTCATATAATTGAGAGAGGCATAACTTGTGATATCTTTGCACTATATTTTTATTGAGTTCATTAATTCTTCTTAGTAATCGAAAAAGGCTAGTTGAATCATTGATTAAACCTAGTTAGGAGTATAATTGAGAGAGGTTCTCCTAAAGACCAATCCACTACACATTCTTGCATATCTTCGAATGCTTAAATTGGTTCATCTTGTGATGTTAAAACTTAATGGAGAGAAGAGTTTTTGCTGAACATTTGAACTCATAATTGAGTGAATTCGAGAGACTCACTTAAACATTAGAAGTGAATTATCTAGAGTTAGATTCCAAAGATTTATCTTGCACCTATCCTATCAAAGCCCTATCTTCTCCCATTGATAACATTCTTTGCTTGTTCCTTGTTGCAATTGTCATTAGTCAATTGCTTTAGATTCTTAGTTAATTTTGGTTAGAAATCATATAAATCTCAATTGTTGATCATCTTGGATATCAACCAAGCTAGAAACTATGAGAATACTGTTTAAATTCAATCCCTATGGATACGATATCATATATACTATATTTGATTAGCGAGCATAAGTGTGTGTTTCGAGCTGGTCATCCCCGTATGAGGCTTTGTATGGTAGGCCACGCTGGTCTCCGGTGGGTTGGTTTGAGCCAGGTGTGCCTAGGCTATTGGGTACAGACTTGGTTCAGGATGCTTTGAAAAAGGTTAAATTGGTTTAGGATTGACTTTGTACAGCCCAATCCAAACAATACGAGTTATGCGGATCGGAAGGTTCGTGACGTTTTGGGGAGTGAGTCTTGCTCCGGGTTTCGCCCATGAAGGGTGTTATGATGTTCGGGAAGAAGCGCAAGCTGAGCCATAGGTATATCAGACCTTTTGAGATTCTTGAGAGTATTGGAGAGGTGGCCTACAGACTTGCACTGCTACCTAGTTGAGCTGCAGTTCATCCAGTATTCCATGTTTCTATGCTCTAGAAGTATCATGCCGATCCGTCTCATGTGTTAGACTTCAGCTCACTCCAGTTGGACAAGGATTGTCTTATGTTGAGGAGCCGGTGGCCATTTTGGACAGGCAGGTCCGTAAGTTGAGGTCGAAGAACATTGCTTCAGCTAAGGTCCAGTGGAGGGGTCAGCCAGTCGAAGAGGTGACTTGGGAGACCGAGCATGATATGCATAGCCGTTATCCTCATCTTTTCACCACTTCAGGTATGTCTCTATACTCGTTCGAGGACGAACGTTTATTTTAAGAGGGGGAGTATGTAACGACCCGGCCAGTCGTTTTAAGAAAATCAACCCTCATCCCCTATTTATTTCTCCCTCTATTTCATTTTGTGATTATGTGACTTTCAGGGGCGCTTAGTGTCGGGTTCGGGAGAGTTTCAGTGAAATGGGACACATAGTTCCTAAATTGAAAGTTTAAGTCGTAGGAGTTGACCGTAGTTTGACTTGTGTGAAGACGACTCCAAAATGAAGTTTTGGCGGTTCCAATAGCTCCATATGGTTATTTAAGTCTTAGGAGCATGTCCGGATGTTGATTTGGAGGTCCGTCGGTCATTTCGACGTTAACTAACGAAGTTGGAAAGTTGGAAGATTTTTGAAAAGTTTGACCGGGAGTGGACTTTTTGATATTGGGGTCAGATTTCGATTCCGGAAGTTTGAATAGGTCCGCAATGTCAATTATGACTTGTGTGCAAAATTTGGTGTCAATCTGAGTTGTTTTGGTATTACTCGACGTTGGTTTCGGAATTCGAAAGTTCATAAGTTCTTAGGCTTGAATTGGGGCACGATTCATGTTTTCAATGTTGTTTGATGTGATTTGAGGCCTCGACTAAGTTTGTATCGTATTTTAGGACTTGTTGGTATGTTTGATTGAGGTCTCAGGGGCCTCAGGTGTGATTCGGACCATGTTCGGCGCATTTCGGAACTTTGAAGAATTTCTGAAGTTGCTTGTTTTTTCTCAGTTCTGGTGTCCTTCTACTCGGAAATTTGAGAACCCTTGTGCACTTGATCGCGGACCAAAATCCGCATTCGCGTAAGAGGAAATCTGGGCCAGTGGCATCTTTGTGCTTCACGAACACGAGAAATTTTCCCATTAGCGAAGAAGGAATTAACTAGCAGTAGACTTAAATTCCAAATCGAGGGTTTTCTTCATATTTCACAATTTAGACCTAGAAAGCTCGGTTTAAGGCGAATTTTTGAGGGATTTTCAGAGGGATTGTTGGGGTAAGACTTTTGAACTCATTTTGGATTAAATTTTCTTAATCGATCATTGATTTTATCATTTAGTTAGTGATTTGGGTTGAAAATTTGGGGAAAATTAGAGGAAACTTCTTAGGCCGATATTTGGGGATTTGAGGGAGATTTTGGTATCAGATTTTTATAATTCTTGTATGGTTGGACTCGATATCGAATAGATGTTCGAATTTTATAATTTTGATCGGGTTCCGAGATGTGGGCCCAGGTCGATGTTTTGGAGTGATTTTTCCAATTCTTGCAAAAATTATTATTTCATTATTTAAACTAGCTTCCTATAGTTATATTTATAGTATGAAATTGTTTTGGCTAGATTCGAGCCGTTCGAAATTAGAAAATCGAGGGAAAGGCCTTTTAATTGATTGGTTGAGCGTGGTTTGAAGTAAGTGACTTGTCTCACCTACTGTAGGGGAAATTTCCTTTAGGATTTGGCATTTTGGTGATAATTTGTGATATGTGAAGACTGCGTACGCGAGGTGACGAGTGTGTACAAGGGCTAAACTTTGAAATTCCGATTTTTGCTACGTAGTTTCCTTTTCATGCCTTAATTGAGTTACTTTAGCATGTTGTAGTCATCATGTTTAGCCCAATTTCATATGTCTACTTGTCTTATCTCCTATTTGAACTTGTATCACATGTTTAGTTGAATTACTTGCTTTTCTTGATTTCTATATTCCTTACTTAACTGTGAAACTCCTTACTTGAAATTGCTGTCCTTGAAATATCTTGCTATTGAGTTTAGTGTGGGATTGCAAAGCTGTGATTCTTTGGAGGCAAGGTGTAAGTCGTGAAATATCATTTATTTAGTTGTTGTGTTTTGGCTTTCGTGTTATTATTGAGGTGATTGTTTGGTTGTTTGCACAAGGTTTCTGTCATGCTGTTGTTATTGTTGCACGAGATTTCTGCCGTGCGGTTGTTATTATTTGCACGAGGTTTCCGCTGTACCGTTGTGATTATTGATACGTATGCGATGGTATAAGGTCTGGGTGTTGAAACGCATGCGGTGAGATAAGGGGGACTTGATACACGTGGCTAGTAGGGGAACTACTAGAACCCATGCGGTGTGATAAGGTGGCTAAAACGTGGGATGCTACTTCGGGAAAATAATTTTCAAAACGAAATATAAAGGCTCCCGTGGTGATATAAGGAAAGACTGTGATTTGTTTTTACAATTTGGGACTACGAGGCGGTACCTCAGGAGTGCCCCTGTTGATCTTTGTTATTTGTTGTATTGTTTAGTTATTGTTTCCTTGACATGTAAGATTCTTGTTTTCCTTTCGTGTTATATTAGATTTTCCTTTATTCTGTGTTGTTATTTCCCATAAATTCTTTACTGTTCACTTTCCTGTCATTTTTGTTATATCATTATATTTTCTGTTTTGTTTCTTATTATCTCCAGTAGGGCCTTGACCTGATCTCGTGACTACTCTACCGATGTTAGGCTTGGCACTTACTGGGTACCGTTGTGGTGTAATCACACTACGCTTCTGCACATGTTTTGTGCTGATCCAGGTACATCCTATCAGCCTCGGTATTAGTGCACTGTGTTGCTGCTTTGGAGGCTTCAAGGTACACCTACCCGAGTCCGCAAGCCTCGGAGTCCCCTTCTACCCTGTTTTCCTTATTTCTTTATGTTTTTGATAGACATTGATGTATAGGATTGTTCAGCATTGTATCTAGAGCTTGTGACTTATATCTCATCGGGTGTTGAGAAATTGTACGTATTGAGCTTATAGTCTATTGATGAAATTGTTGAAGTTTTGAAATTTTAAGTTTATATTTGATGTTTCCGCATATTGTTAGACTTACCTAGTCTTAAAGACTAGGTGCCGTCTCGACATCCTACAGAAGGGATTTGGGATCGTGACAGTTGTTGGTGCTCTTGGCCATGCTGAATGCCGGGCGGCATTCCAGTGAAATGCATGCCAAGATAAAATACCCAGGTACGTCTCTTAATCATCGTATGTGCTGCCATCTCTACCTTGTTTATGTGGTATACTTAAAACGCGCCCTTAGAAACTACTACTATTTAAGAACCCAGATGTGAGTGTTAATCTATGTCTGCCTGTAGTTCTGTTTGTGATATTCATCTCCTAAATGATTCATTATCATATTTACGATAAAAAGATCGCATCAATAAGAGTGATACATCCCGATTTATTCCATATTTTGGTGAATTTGTTGAACTTTGCCTAAAGAATCATGAATAATATCATTATGTTTTCATGATCTCTACTGAGTGTGTGTCACATAGAAGCCATGCTTTTAGGATTCATTAATTTACCTTTCATTAATATAAGAGGCTAATGCATGCCTATGAACCTTTGTTTAGTAATATAATAACCCATGGCTATGTCTTGTCTGAATATACTTAAGGTCTAGTTGACCATCATGTCATAAAATTTTAGGCTACGCTTCGTCCCACTCTAAAGCTAATAGAATTCCAAATTAGTATATTCTAATTTCTCGCCAGTGTACTGGATCCTGTTTCCTTTGGCTAGGTGGGAGGTTCGTGTGTCTCTTTATTTGTTTCAGATTGCAGAAATGTTATATATGATTATTTGAGCCATAATAGTGAGTTCCGCGAGAGGGTAAGAACGTGAGAAGTGTCGCTAGTCGTTCAAGTTGGAGTGAAGCCCATCTGATAGCTTATTTTCTCCTGTAATTCATCCTCTTTGATATGTAATTTGTAATGACTTTATATATAGTGGAATGGGGCAACTGGAGAAGGGAATTGATTACTAGTATGTGCTAATTATTGATTTATGCCTAGTTGTGTGCTAACTGTCGTGTGTCGTAGGATTTAACTATTAGCATTTCGACTTTTGCCGTTATTGGAAAACTAAAGTTTTTAGCTAAGCAACTTGTATATGCTATCTCACACAAGTATGAAGTTTATATATCCCAAATGAGAGTCTCCATTTTTACCTATTATTTTGAAACGAAATCTGCATATGTTCTCTTTGTACTTTGAATTTCTTTCTTATTTTTGGTCTATTCTATGGAAAAAGAATAATCTTTTTAAATAAGCTATTAGTTGATTTAACGTAACTACCGATCCCTGCTTACCTAATCTTTCTTGGTTTAGTCAAATACTTTAGTCCATTTTTCACTCCCATTTTTCTACAACTTTAGTACTTTAGCATTTACATAATTAATTGATTAACTCGGAGGCCAAGCCATTTCTTGCCTCGTATATTATATGGTCGAATCTTTACCTATTTGCCTTTTGTGACGATTAGCCAAATTAAAATAACAACCTTAGTTTATTTGAGTCTAGAACTTTCCTTTAGAGAGTGTCCCACGCCTCCTGGACATAAGACTAGATGGGTAGGCTTACTAAAGCACCATTTAGAAATTACTAGTGCGCTTTAGATAACAACTTAAAAATAGTAATGAGGGTAGTTGGAGATGATACACAAATTGCCCGAATAGTCATTGCACTTTTGGCTATAAAAGTTGACTTTGCACGGGAGTTGATCTATCAAGCTTAAAAGTTTAGGCTCACCTCTAATGTAATTAAGTAGGCTTTTTTGATTTATAATTCTTATATTTTTTCCATAACTAGATTTGGTTAATCGCTTTTAATCAAACTATATACTTGATCACTTAGGATTAATTCACAACTTAGCAACCTACAATCTAGTTTAACTTAATAATCTCCCACATAATTTAAAATTCGGCCGTGAACTACATTTGTGGACCTCGAAGAGTGCCTAACACCATCTCTTTGAGGTAATTTGAATCCTTACCCGATCTTTGGTGATATAGACTAGTTAAAACAGAGTTATTTACAAATAAGTGCACTAACACACCTTAAAATCGTTAGGTGGCGGCTCTTTTCTTTTAATACCCATTTAATAGATTTGTCACATGTTAAAACCCGCTTTTGCAAGAAATGGAGCACGACAATCAGTACCAACATCTGAACTATCAATATAATCCTCATCACCAGCTTGTTCACCAACATACTTGGCAGTCTTGTTCCTTCCAATGTCCTCAAACCCTCTATCTATACTAGCTTCCCCTAAAATGATTTCCTCAGGCACTGCAACTTTCTTTCTTTTCTACACATCATTAGTGTTGGCAACCTTGGTAGCCTTCTTAGTTCTTTTTTCATCCCTGATAGCCCTCAATTCATCATCAGAATCACTGTCATCTTCTTCAGAAAGTCCAACTAAATCAAAGTCACTTTCAAGCTCAGAATTAGTCTGAACCAGATGTGATAAATTATCAACACCAACTGACTATTGCTCTTATACCCCTTTGTTTTTTCCCCTTCATATATTACCGCACCTACTAGGTCTTCTATACTAGTATCCACGTACCCAAGTTCAGGTCTAGACACATTTATTGACCTACCAGTCGAGTATTCATGCCCAGCAAGTAAGCCCACAACTTCAGGCCCAGAACAAAGCCCACAACTTCAGGCTCAGCAACTACAGCTTCATCTATAATAGTTTAATGTATAATTCCAAATTGTCTCCTGATTTTAAGTCATTTAGAATCTCTGAGAGTTGATAGTCTATTTTCAACACCTTGAACTCTGAATTTTTAACTTAAAGTGATAAAAACCACTCACAAAGGCATATCCTAAGTGTTTAGCATAAGAATAAAGCTCAATAACTAAAAAGAGGTCTTTATCAATAAAAAACCACCACATGTTCCCTCTCCCCATCATAATTTGGTACACAGTTAGCAGTAAATGTCCTCCCATGGTGGAATTTAGTGGCTATAAATTCAGACATCAGATTAAGTAATGAAATAGCTACAACAGACAAAGTCACATGCAATGAAGTCTTCCAATTTAACCCTAAATTTGCAATCAAATATCAAGAATACCCAAAAGCAAATATAAGACGACAAAGAGAGTGAAAAGAGAACTTATGTATCTTCTCTCTTCTCCATGGGCATAGATAATCCACCATACAAGAACCCCCATTTGAGTTTCTCCATCAACAGCCCTAATCAACTTCTGACAGCCCTAGTTTCACTCCAAATCAAAAATAGAATAGATGAAAAGGATAAATAATACGAAATCAAAGGATAACCCTAAACCAAACACTGTAATCAGATGAAAATTGAAGAACAAAATCAAAAAAGAAAGGGTAATCGATCGTGAGTGGAAGAGAGAAGAAAAAAGTTTAGGATTTTTTTAATTGGTTGAGATGAACGAAGTGAATTTTGGGAACAACTAATTTACATTAGGCCTTTAGATTAGGAGTAATTCTGACGTGTAAAAAACAGTTGGCATTTGTTGGTTGATTCGTTTTGACACGTAGGACGCGTTTTACTTCACGCGCAAGTATTTTTAAAAGGATTGAGCCGGCAAAGTTAAATTGACACATAATTGTACTATTTAATGTATTTAATAAGTGCAGACCTAGTCCAAAAAATATTAAACAAATTAAAGTAACCGTATATGTGTTCCGCCTTTAAATTATGATCGAATATTCAAATTTCAGGATTTAAACCTATAATTTGATTATTTTTTTTAAAAACTAGAAATGATCTGCATATTAGAAGACCTGCCCCATAAAGGACAACCAGGCAATTATTTCTAAGTTAGAAAGTACAGCACTAGTTAGTGCCGTTTTACATAACGAATGGGAGCATTACCTAATACCTGACAACTGAAATCACGTCCACTTGTAACTTAAAAGTAATTCAATAGGTGATGTTATCCTGCCATTAGATTAATCACAAACTTCTCAACTCTAATTTTTGTATTACAAAAGAACAGGCTCCATTCATGCCCGTCATGGGAATCTAGAAATTTCTTGTATTTATTTTCCAAGAGATCATACGGTTATGATTGTTTTATTTCCAAAAAGTACTTTCTCCGCTCCAAAAAAGAACAAAAGAATCATGTCATTTAATTTTTGTCTCAATTTGAATATTAGTTTATCTAAAATTCATTTATTAAATAACTATAGTAGTGTATATTGCATATTTATAGTAAAGGTACATTTGAAATGTGTATTGTAGTTAAAGAAAACTTTCAAATAATAATAGTGTAAGATGAAATGAAACAATATAATTGAGTACTAAAAGACAAATGCTGGTTGAATAAGAAAATTAAATAAAATTGGAAGGCCTGGGCCACGCTTTTTGGTAATTGTTCTCCAACTTGAAGGGCAATTTTAGAGAGTGGTTAAAGAGATGAGTACTAAAGCCATGACAAAAGACAAATGAAAGTGTCTTTAAATTCAAACATTGTGTATTTATAGAAAGAGAAATCGACAGGAGAGTAGAATTGCTTCTGTTTAGCGATGGCTGCAACAACACAAGGCAAATGGATCAAGGTTTGGTACATCCCTTTTTGGCCTATGTATTCTTTAAGTTTCTCTGATATATTACTTTCATGTCTGTCTGCTTCTTTTGGAATAATAAGTAAAATTATAGTAATAATTTCTTGAATTCTGGTGTCTGGGTATGTGAATCTCTTGTTTAAGTGGTTCCTTTTATTTTTTTGTGTCCCTGGACCCATCCATTTGGAGAATTGAGATCACATAGCTCATATGCTGATAAATTCGAGGCTGGTACTTTGAACGTTAGGGAATTTGTTGTGTGATTAATATTATGCACCTGAAATACTATTAGTTGGAAACAGATGCTTGACAACCTTTAGTAAAATATATTTATGATTTCGTGCTAAGACCCAATAAACAAACAAATTGGTGATAATTCTGGTAAGAAAACTTACTTCTTGTGCACTTTCAGTTGGATGTGACTATTTAATTAAACCTTACAAATATAGTTGTTTAAGCTAGAGTTTAACCTGCCTTGTACAGGGGATGATGCCTGAAAAGAAAATCTCCCCAATAATGGAGAGCTATAATGAGATTAAGCTCCAGGAAAAAAAATGAGATTAAGCTCTAATAATAGACCCCTGATTACTGGTTAGGACACAATTTTAAGAGATACCCAGAATTTCGTAAATAGTTTCGTGTTTTAGGAACCGCACATTCAGAGTCATTATGTGGTTACAGGGATGCCCGGCTTGCTTGTGTTATGTTTAATAATTGATAAAAAATGTAACGTCAGCCTTAACAATGAGGTGTTTCTCTTGATGATTTTTACAAATCAAAAAAGCTGTTTTGTGATTGTTTCAGTGATCCAATTTTTACTTTTGAATTTTGTAATGTGATGTCTGGTTAATCTGTTAGATAGTCGTAGTGTAAGGTGTTCTGTTCTTTCGATTTAATTTTAGGCTAGTTGATGGATTTCATTAACATAGACTCTCAAATTCAGCTGGAGGAAAAAGGGGCTGGACCTGGGGCAAGAAGCTCGCATGCCATCACTATTGTAGGACAAAAGGTATATGCCTTTGGGGGTGAATTCACACCTCGTGTCCCTGTCGACAACAAATTATACACGTTTGATCTCAATGACCAAGAATGGTCCGTGGCAGACGCTGCTGGGAATGTCCCTCCACCTCGTGTTGGCGTCACTATGGCCACTGTAGGGGAAACAATATATGTATTTGGTGGCAGAGATGCTGAACATAAGGAGCTCAATGAGCTCTATTCTTTTGACACAACTACTAACAAATGGACCTTATTGTCTACTGGGGATGAGGGTCCTCCTCACCGAAGCTACCACTCGATGACTTCTGATGATCGGAGGATATACGTCTTTGGTGGTTGTGGAAATGCTGGACGATTAAGTGATCTTTGGTGTTATGATGTTGTTGATAAGAAATGGATCAAATTTCCTGTACCAGGGGAAAACTGTAAACCAAGAGGTGGACCTGGTTTGACTGAGGTCCTAGGCAAAATCTGGGTTGTGTATGGATTCTCTGGGGATGAACTTGATGATGTGCATTACTTTGATACAGTTGAAGAAAAGTGGGTGCAAGTGGAGACAAATGGTGAAAAACCTACTGCTAGGAGTGTATTTTCAACTTTTGGGATTGGGAAGTACATTTTTATCTATGGTGGGGAAATTGACCCCAGTGACTTAGGTCACTTAGGTGCAGGGAAATTTTCCGGTGATGTCTATGCCCTTGACACGGAGACACTAGTTTGGAAGCGGTGGATTGATTCCGGTGACCATCCGGGGCCACGAGGGTGGTGCGCCTTCGCCAGCGGCCGACGAGATGGTCAAGAGGGGCTGCTGGTTTATGGTGGCAATTCACCTAGCAATGATAGGCTTGGTGGTATTTTCTTTTTCACTCCTCTGGTGGAGACTTAAGTGGAAATGAGAAGTGATGAATGTTGTAATAACAAAATAATCTTCAAGATGATTTTGAGCTGTTAGCATTGTGCGGGAAAGAAAAATATGTTTTGGGACTGTTTATTGATGCTTTTGTAAAGGTTTATTGGGCTTCTTAAATCAAGGGATCCATGTTGTGAAAATTCTTACTGTAGGTCATTATTTCTCTATGTTTAGTTTTACTCCAATATGAGTACCTTATGCATATCCAGAATGAACTTAACTTTTCATGTTTAGTTTAAAGTTTCATTAGCCTTATCAAGATTTCATGGTTACGTTATTCAAACAGAATGACTCTAAATACCGTTGAAGGTATGATTTTCTGTGCTCTCTTACAGCAGTTCTCCTCTTGTTCTGAAAGATTCTTGAATTTCTTTCATGTCATAAGTAATACACAGCAGTTGCAAGAGTCATTCAATTTATGTCAGCCCCTGAGTTCCTTCCTCTACGGTGAGATTCAGTCCAACTAAATTCCTGCTGCCATTCCATTGAATCTCTTTTTATACCTTGCCACTGCAGGAGTTTACTCCATAACATCCCAGATATCGCACAACTACAGAACAAGTGATTAATGCTTTCAGTCTCTGTATTACATA
This sequence comes from Nicotiana obtusifolia, assembly GCA_002018475.1. Taxonomy (NCBI): domain Eukaryota; kingdom Viridiplantae; phylum Streptophyta; class Magnoliopsida; order Solanales; family Solanaceae; genus Nicotiana; species Nicotiana obtusifolia. The sequence continues at coordinate 148,425 of MCJB01024271.1, forward strand.
ATGGATAGACTAGAGTCGTACACACTCCCCAATAAGCAAGATGGTTCATAATTGCTCATGAAAGGGTTTTACGTTTCTCTTCTATATCGTTATGAGTTGGATATTAGGTTTGGATCGCGGGTCGCCCATATGGACTGATACAACCTGTTTAGAAGAGATTAAATTTAAGGCTACCGCGCGATAGTAAGAGATATGGGAACGTGCAAATAGTGGTTCCAATCGGTAGTTCTTCCTCTGTTTCTGTTTTTAATATTCCTCCTGCAAAAAGAAGAAACAAGTGCATAAGCAATTCTCCCTCTAAGAAAAAAAGCATTTTGTTAGAGCAAGGCATCTATTTCCGAGAAAGACGAGGTCGGCTTGAAGCAATTCTTGTATAAGAACTTCCGTTGTTGTTATCAGGTCGATGTCCCTATTACTGTTTAATCTACAATGATATCAGAGCAAGCGTTGTTTGTTCCCAGTTGTTGATTGCCTCAATATAAAACGCTTGTGAGAAGTATCTTTAATTTGCTGTTCGTGGCAATTTTTTGGTGTTGCGTGTTAACAAATTGTGATAAGAATAAAGAACTTTTCAATAGTAGTTGCACTTTGTCGGTATCCCTTTCCTTGTTAAAAGAGAGTTTGAGATTTTGAAGGACTTACATTTAGTATCCTGTGTTTGCAGTTTGGGCGTAAACTGTCATTGCTCTTATTTGCTTACACAATCTGTGAAAAGCATCAGTGGCGTGCCCTACTTTCATGAAATTTTATTTTGGAAGTAAAATTAAGAAAACATGATACTGGAAGACCTTTTAATTGTACAATTGGAATTGGTTTCAAACTCTCAATTCAATTATGGAGTATTTGATTGTTATTATTTAAAGCAGGACCTAATTATTTCTCAATTCTTTTGCCCATAAGTCGACACCTCTTTCTTTTGAAAGGGACGCATATGAATAATAATTTAAGATTTTGTTACTTCAATTCTTTTAGAAGTAAACAGAGATGTTGGCATGTTGCAATATACGCTATTGGATAACAGAAACTATTAGTGTGACTTGTGATGCGTTTAATAGCCCATGTATTAAGAATACTACTACTATTTCCAAAATATAGTTTGCATGATTATATTTCGATTGGATCCATGGCATTTTCGTTTACAAGAAGGGCTTCAAAGGCCACGTACCGTACAAGTGGTGAAAATAGAACGGGCTAGTCAGTTTTCGGTTTGATTATTGAAAAATAGCCAGAGTTTGCAAAGTCATTAAAAAATAGTCACTATTTTGCTGTAACACAAAATTTTTTAGCATAATATACTAGCGATTGATGCACATGTGTATAAACTTCCAGCACATTATGTTGGAACTCCAGCACACAGAAAGTTCCAGCATAATATACTGGAGATTGGAGCACCTGTGTATACGACCCGGCCGGTCGTTTTGAGAGTTGTATTCCCGTTCCCCCATTAACTGCTCGTTTTGTGCTTTATAGCTGTTATCTGATTTGCCGGGATAGTCGGTTCGGGTCCGGAGAGATTTCGGAATGAATTGAGACACTTAGTCTCAAAGTTGGAAGCTTAAGTTGAAAAGGTTGACCGAATGTTGACTTATGTGTAAACGACTCCAGAATGGAGTTTTGATTGTTCTGTTTGCTCTGTTGGGTGATTTTGGACTTAGGAGCGTGTCCAGATTGTGATTTGGAGGTCCATAGTTGAATTAGGCTTGAAATAGCGAAAGTTTGAAATTTGAAAATTTGACCGAGAGTGGACTTTGTGGTTAGCGGGCTCGGATTGGAGTTCCGAAAGTTGGAAAAGATCCGTGGTGTCATTGTGACTTGTGTGCAAAATTTGGGGTCAATTGGACATGACTTGATAAGTTTCGGCGTCGTTTGTAGAAGTTGAAATTTTCTTAGTTTCAATAGGCTTGAATTGAAGTGCGATTCGTGTTTTTGATATTGTTTGAGGTGGTTGGAGGGCTCGACTAAGTTTGTATAGTGTTTTAGGATTTGATGGTATGTTTGGTTGAGGTCCTGGAGGCCTCGGGTGAGTTTCGGATGGTTAACGGATCAATGTTGGACTTGGAAGACTGCTGAATAATTTTTGGTGTCCAGTTCTGGTTTCCTCCTTTGCGTTCGCGATGGGAGTCCCGCATTCCCGAAGGTAGCTGATGGTAGGTGAGGATTTATTCTTCGTGTTCACAAAGAGGGAGACGCGTCCGTGAAGGTCTGGGTAGTTGGTGCATCGCGAACGCGATAAGGGAAACGCGTTCGCGAAGAGGAGAGGAGGCAGTTGGGACCCCACGCGTTTGCGAAGCATGGGGTCAGCAAGGCCTCGCGTTCGCGAGTGGTGCCTTGCATTCGCGTAGGAGGCTTTTGGGCAGCAGATTCATTTGTGCTATGCGAACACGAGAAGGGGGTCGCATTTGTGAAGAAGGGTTACCTGAGCAGGTTTAAATATTTCAAAAATGAGGGTTTGAGTTCATAATACAAAATCGATTTTGGGAGCTAGGTGGGAGGCGATTTTTGGAGAGATTTTTAAGTGGGTGATTGGAGTAAATGATTCTTGCCTAGTTTTGGTTAATTTTCATGATTATGTCTTTGATTTCATCATTTAATTAGTGATTGGGGATGGAAAAATTGGGAAAGAATGGAGGAAAGTTCTTAGGCCGAATTTTGAGGTTTTGATTGAGATTTTAGTATCGGATTTGAGTAATTTTGGTATGGTTGGACTCGTGGTTGAATGAGTGTTCGAATTTTGTGACTTTCACCCGATTCCCAGACGTGGGCCGGGGGGCCGGCTTTTGAGTTGACTTTTGATTAAGAGCTTAGTATTTTTTTTATGAAATTGATTCCTTTAGCTTGTGTTGATTGTATCGAATTGTTTGTGACTAGATTCGAGGCATTTGGAGGCCGTTTCGCGAGGCAAGGGCGTGTTGGAGTAGAGATTTGTGCAGTTTGAGTTAACTAACAGTTCTAAATTTTGTTATGAGGGTATGAAACCCCGTAATATGTCTCATGTGATTGGTTTTGAGGTGACACACATGCTAGGTGACGAGCGTGTGGGCGTGCACCGTAGGAATTATGACTTGGTCAATTCCATGGAGTTGAATAGTTGATAAATATGTTACTATCCGTATATTCCACATGTGCTATAGAAATTGAACTGCAAATCATATTTAGACTTTGTGTTGGCACTGTAGGGACCTACAGAGGTCATGTACATGTTGAATTATCTGCTTAATTGCTGTTTGTACTCAGTCACAATTTTACCTGCATATTACATCTCAGTCTCTAGTGTTTATTATTGATATATTATATCATAGATGTCTGGGCTGATTATCATGATTACTGAGAGCCCGAGAGACTGGAGAGGTTGATGACTGAGCGAGGCCGAGAGCCTGATTTTGTGAGGATGTTATGGGATTGGGCTACACGCCGCAGCATGTTTCATTGATTTATGCCATGGTTGACTTGTTATAGCACTTGGGCTGAAGGAGCCCCTCCGTAGTCTGTACACACCCCCAGTGAGCGCAAGTACCTACTGAGTGCGAGTGCCGAGTGTCGAGCGATTGAGAGGAATGAGAGACTGTGAGGAACGAGTGACTGTGAGGTTGGAGTGCATGGGAGGACTGAGTGACTGATGCTTTGAGATTTTGCAAGAACACACTTTCCCGCCCGACCTTCGCACTTGCGGTCCATTAGCCGCTTCTGCGGCTCCGCACTTGCGGAATTCCCATCGCAGGTGCAATTCCCACTAAGCCAAGCCAAGTCCGCTTCTGCGGACAAAACCCTGCACATGCGGCCTTGCTTTTGCGACCACTCCTCCGCTTCTGTGGAAAATCCCCCAACATGAAGCCTCGCACTTGGGGAAAATTCCCCGCTTCTGCAGCATCGCAGGTGCGAGATTCATCCGGTCCTGCGCCCAGGGTTTCGCTTCTGCGCTTGTGCAGATGCGGCCAAAGCTTCGCACCTGTGGCCCTTCTCCTGGCCGGCTTTCTCTACTTCTGTGATGACCCCCATCGCACCTGCGTGTACGCACTTGCGACCAAGCCATAACAGGTGCGGTGACACCAGATTTCAGCAATTTCCAGCATTACCTCAATTCTAAATTTCAATCTGATTTCAATCTGCTTCAAACCCGAGGCCCTCGGGACCCTATTCAAACATACCAACACATCCCAAAACATGACATGAACCTACTCGAGGTCTCAAATCACACCAAACAACTTCAAAGTTGTGAATCGACGATCGAAACCTTTCTTTAAACTTTTAAACTTTCAAACTTCGACGAACGCGTCTGATCATATCAAAACATTCCGGAATGAACTTTGCGCACTAGTCATAAATCACAATAAGAACCTATTCCAAGGCTTGGAATCCTAAACGGACATCGACAACACCAAAGTCCACCTCAAACAAAACCTAGGAAATTCTAAAGCCTTCCAAATTCCAACTTCTCACAATAAGCGCCGAAATGCTCCCGGGTGAACTGATACTCAACCCGAACCTATGCCCAAGTCCGAAATCATCATACAAACCTATTGGAACCTTCAAACCCGATTCTGAAGTCGTTTAATCAAAAGTCAAACCTAAGTCAATTTGTCCAACTTAAAGCTTCTGAAATTAGAATTTTCATTCCAAATCAATTCTGAACATCCCGAAATTCAATTCCGACCACACGTACAAGTCATAATACATGAAGTGAAGCTACTTAAGGCCTCAAACCACTGAACGGCACGCTAAAGCTCAAAACGACCAGTCGGGTCGTTACATTCTCCCCTAGTTAAACATACGTTCGTCTTCAAACGTGCTAAGGACTGCTCCAGAGTTGTCCAAAATCACTGTCTAACACTTCGTGCACCTACCCATGCCACCACAACCCAGTTGAACACATTAGCCCGAGCCAGACTAAAGATCCTCCCTTTTTATGTAGTTGAAAAGCCTTAGAACCATATTTTAACCTCTGAATTCTCTCCAAAACCCGATTCTGACATACAACACCGTATCAATCACTACACACTGTAGCAAAACATGATCGTACACCTTTGCTGAATTCACACCATGCACCGCATAATTCATATGTCCATAATACATCTTCCGACCACAACAGCTAAAATCTCAAAAATCTGTCGCCCGCAATACGCCTTATATCACATGTGAGTCCTATTCCAATTCTTACAATACTGCCACGACGAAAGAGACATGTAGAAACTCATAGCCACCTGCCAAATCAATAAATCATGGAGTCTCTCCTCTTGATAAGAACCATTACCTCATTCTAAATTGAATAACGATATTTTCTCTTCAATGTACCTTATATAAATCTGATTGCACTAATTCAGGTAAAATAATCTCGTCTCACCCAATGCAAATTGCTTTGGCAATGAGTCACCTCAAACACTGACCAAGATCTTATTCAGCACAATCAAAGTGCCAACAAGCCACCACTTGAATATAACTCATAAGGAAAAACAAACTCTGACAGGGAATTACCCAACCAACGTAACGAATAAAACGGCCGAATAGATGTTGTGCACCTGCCTCAGGGATAAAAAACAAGACACACAAAATGGGTGTAAGGAACTATACTCAACATCTCGTTGTTGCAGCGTGCAACTCGATCTATGACATTGTTGCAGCGTGCAATCCGATCCAAACATGACAATATTGCGGCGTGCAACACGATCCACATAACATGCTTGTGGTACCGTGCCACCCGATTCAAACAATATACCCGTGGCGGCGTTCCACCCGATCCGCACATAATAATCAAGAAGAAAACACACACATCAAGCCGTAACGCTTATACTTACAAAATGCCCGAATATCGACCACAAGCACGCCAAGTGCATAATACAAATCCTGGGGAGACAGTTAGCGCCATACGCTATGAAACCTAAGCACAACTAAGGTGTAATAAATGACTTGCATCTCGAAAGCCATCTTGCTCACATAACCTTACAAGTTACTCAGGACCTCAACACGTGTGCGAATAATCAAGTCGTCTCACAACCCATGTGGCACAATAGAGATTTACATGGAATAGGTGACTACGGGAATAACATCCAATGCCCGACGACTCCTCCGTAAGTAATGCTATGACGAATGAACACGTCTGAACTAACGTAGAGCACACATTCACATTAGACCCACCAACGGACCTCAAACCGATTCTGATCATACCATACTGGGCCAATAACCTTCCAAGGGTCCACAATGGCCCCATTCATGACACACACGAGCAACCGTCCACTCTGGACCAACTCCCACAGTTCACAACCAAGGGAATAAAGTGCCTTCCAAGCATAAACTCTCACATTAAAGATAGTACCAAAAATCTCCGTACTTGGTTTCAATCTTTAACAATCAGGTGACTAACATGCCACACTTATACAAATTTCCCCGTGAGGTACGCTTCCATGACCTTCTGCCCAGGTAGCAAAGTCCGCACATCCATACCACCAATCGTACTAATTCTATAAAGCAAACCAAGAATCCACAAATAAATACACAAAGCCTCTTACACAGAACGCAGTTCTCAGGTGACACTAAAAAAATGCCAGCTTACTCTAAACATTTGAATTCTCCCCTACTCATCCGAGCTCGTGACATTCTTGTCAACACCGAACTGCAACCTTGATCCTCAGCTTTCAAATTCCCATGCCGCTGACTGCACCTATCATGCCGCTACGCGATAATACATGTATTCACCATAATCCTTGAACTACTAGTAGAATAACCACTTCATTGGCTAGAAACCTTTCACTTAGCTCATTTTGGAAGAACCAATGCAACACGCAACTGAATTCACAAACCGCAAAAAATACAAACCTCAAGTCATGATCTAAACTGCCATGACTCTTCTAGAATCCATTTACACAACAAGGCTATTTGAATCAAATACCTCCTAAATCAATCAAGTTATGGTGGCTGTCAAGCCCACACATACAACCACAAACCACATGTATAACTTCATACACCGAAGGAACTGATCATTGGCATAATCATGTCGATTCAACCTTTACTAACCGATCCAACTTCTTTTAATTTACTCCTGACCTGACTTAGAAATAATAATAGCTCCATTCACAACATAACAAACTTAATCCGCACTCATCTCGAGTGACTTGAATCGCGAGACCACATCGTCTAAATACCCATGAATCATCTGATACCCTTCTCAAGCGCATAATAGCATTTCCAACTAGTACACCCATTCTGCAAGACCTTCCGCAAATCCGAAGCTATTTCTCCCTTTCCTCTAATACTGCACCGCATACTCGATGATAACATAAATTATTCCAAGTACCGTTCGTCATCCACTGCGAAAACTCACTCCTTAACCACACAACGGACCAGAAATCCTAAGGCACTGCACTTTAATTCTTGATCCCACTAGGACCATTGTTGAGAGTCACCCACTCTGACCTGATCCCGAATATAACCAAACTTCAACGCTCTTCTAGCACATAAACACCCTCTCAAAGAAGCAATCAACTGAATTATTTTCCTTATACTTCACATCTACAAGAAGCATAAAACCTGAGTCTTCCCCTGCACATGAATCGATAAGGCGGAATATAGTGCACATTTATCAATTTCTTTGCTCGACTTACCCCTGATGTTCTTTCCTTAGTCATAATAACCCACTAAGATTCCTCATTCTTAATTACCATGATCTCGCACATTTAGCCGGCCAAATTTCTTGTAGTTTCTTTTTAAACTTTTCATGAACATCCCGAATTATCAGCCACAATTGCATATTCGACCTTCTGCCGGGTAGCAAGTACAACTCTTCGCAGAAACTTCATCAGAATCATGCAACCGCTAATTCTGCTTGCAGGAGATCACCCACCTGTGGTATTCCTTACCGACATCTCCCAACGACTTTGCACTGGGTACAACTACCACAAAATTAGTAAACTCTTCTGAGCCTGTGCTGGCCCACCAGCCGTACAAGTCCGTTCATTCCCCATTGAAATCAACTAAAAGTGCGACAACACATTCCAAACTCGAAGTCATGTTGCATCCCAACGATAATCAAGTTTTCACACCCCTTTTCATTTCAAGCAAATTCTTTTCTGCCATATTCAATGTTCCTCAATACAGTAGCCACCATCCCAAATAAAATTTGTAAACCTAGTCACTTTTCCACCATGATCCCAAACCGCTCTAAACTTTCTCAAGGCACGCAGCTATCCTACCACAGAATCCATATGCTAATCTGCCACTCTTACTTCGGTTAAAACATCACCTTTAAGCAGCTTCTCGACCTATGCTTTTCATACCTGACCTGCTAGTTCTCCAACCACCGCAAAACACTTCCCGCCATGTTCTTCCTCATACTTCGTTGCTAAACGTTGCCTCAAATCAAATCCATACCTGTAGCACCGAAACTAATAAATTGCTACCAACTCTAAACCTCCTAGAAGATCATCTTTCTCAAGACAACAAGATTAGAAATACCAATTTGATTCTGACTGCTACCCACTGCTATCTCTGATAACCGCTTCTTAGGTGCCACTTCCCAACATCCTGCCCTGAAGGCAACTCAAAGAAGACCATAACACCGACGAAACTTAATACGTTCCAACAAGGACGACGACACCACATCACAAATGAGAATTCCACCACACTCGAAAATATCAAGTCTCGTCACTTCATCGACCAAGGTCTGAACATCTATTGTCCGATTGCCTTTCCTTTGCTGGAATTAAATGCTGAATCTCCAAATCATGCACTGAGAAATCCTCCTTTCAAGTCATTCACTGCCTCGACACATAAACAAGCACCTTACCATTACACCAACATTATGCGATAACAATGTATAGACATTGTAGCAATTCGTGTACAATCTCGAAACCATAGAAAATACAGATATTGAGCATGAACAAAAGAACATCCTTCCGCAAGTCGATGATAATATCCTGCCGAACATGCAGGAAAAATCATCCCGCACCACGTTTGCAGTACCACTACAACTTCTCAACGCCCAATAGATAACAAGCGCCCCATGTCGCGTAAGATTGATTGGGAAGGAAACAAAGGCATAAGCCTTAAAGGAATCAAGCTATCATAACCCAATTTGATTGCTCATTTTATTACTTTTGAAATCACAAACTTTAATAAGAAAAGGAGATTTACACTTCCCAGTCACGAGAACGTACAACATTTGTAATTTATAAAATAAATGAAAGGCGATAATAATACACGAAACGCTAAGCATCAATTAGTACAATCCTAAAACTCGGTGTCACAAGTGCATGAGCATTTTCTAAGGGGTGCATTAATAATATAATATCTGTCCAGAGTGTAAATAAGACAAGATAAAATAAATAGTACGATGGAGACTCGGTGGACTGCGATGCGTAGCCTGGATTGTAGCTCACATAAAGTCTCCTCGATAAATGCGCCTACACGCCAAGATGATCACCGAATGAACCTGTCAGATCCTGCACATTTAGTTCAGAAGTGCAACATGAGTATGTAAATCAACGCCTACCCAGTAAGTATCTAGCCTAACCGCGGAGAAGTAGTGACGAGTGGTCGATATCGACACTTATTAGAGGTCCAATAAAATAATATAATAATTCATAACAAATATGAAGTGCATAACGATAGTGGGGTAAATCTTTAAATTTCATAATCTTCCAAATATTTCTTTTAAAGAATTAATTTCTCGATCTTGTATTCTTCCTTAACAATCAAAAAAATGCAAAGTGCCACTATCAAATAAATAAGGAATACCATAAAAATTCCGGGCATCAGCGGAAGGTTTATCTCGTGAATATTCGAGCAACTAGCGAAATAACACACGATTCTGCCGAGGTCGTTCGACCTGATCTAGAATAATGTGTACACTGCCGAGGGTTGAGCAGCATGAACCATAGATGCATCTATCATATTGCTGAGGCATTCGGCCCACTTCACAAGAAAGGAAGGAAGTTATTAAATTATGAGGCATGTATTTACAATACAGTACATGAGCACAAAATGAATATAAACTTTACAATTTTTCAAATAACTCGCCCACAACTCAAAGTGTTAAGGCTTGGGCTAGTACACGTACATTTATTTCCAAATCAAATTCAGTTATAACTTTAGTTAATTAGGCCAGCAAAACGAGTTGAAATAATTCAATTATTACACGATAAAGTCCTAAGCCTTCCTGAACATAAACATGCTTTAGCTACGTACGGACTCTCGTCACCTCGTGCTTATGTAGCACCCACAATTAGTTGCACATAACAATAAATATTACCTAAGGGGTAATTTCCCCCTCACAAGGTTAGACAAGAGACTAATCTCGCTCCGAAGTTCAATAACCGGCTCTAACGCCTCTCTAACACCTCAACTCAAAGCCAAACGTCTCGAAACTAGTCAAACAACGTGTAATTCAATCAGAATATACTCCAATGCTTACAATTTAACAATATATAATAATTCCCAACTCCGCTCGAAAGTCAATAAAGTTAACCCTCGGGCCCACGTGTCTGGATTACGAAAATTTTCAAAGATAAACTTTACCCATAACACCACGAACTCAAATATATAATTTATTCCAAATTCCATGCCCAATTTCATGGTCAGAATAAAAGAAATACCAATTTACTAGGTTTTCTACAAAAATCTCAAATTTCTACAAATTTTCATGCTTAAATCCATATATAAACCATGTAGTTAACTCCCAATGTGAAGAAATCACTTACCCCATACTAGATGATGAAGATGGCACTCTAAAATTTCTCTAAAATTGGCTCCCATGGATGAAGTGAAGTGGAATTGAGCCAAACCCCCGTTTTAAAAGAACGCACTGCCCAACCCGACCTTCGCACCTGCGGTCCATTAGCCGCTTCTGCGGCTCCACACCTGCGGAATTCCCATCGCAGGTGCAATTCCCACTAAGCCAAGCCAAGTCCGCTTCTGCGGACAAAATGCCGCACATGTGGCCTCGCTTTTACGACCACTCCTTCGCTTTTGCGGAAAACCCCCCGACACGAAGCCTCGCACCGGCGAAAACATTTCCCGCTTCTGCGGCATCGCAGGTACAAGATTCCTCTGCTCCTGCGTCTTCACTCGCTTCTGCGCCTTGGGTTTCGCTTCTGCGCTTGCGTAGATACGGCCAAAGCTTCGCACCTGTACCGCTTCTCCTGGCCTGCTTTCTCCGCTTCTGCGATGACCCCCATTGCACCTGTGTTTCTGCACCTGCGAACAAACCACCGCAGGCGCGAAGGCACTATATTTCAGCAGTTTTCATCATTACCTCAAATCCAAATTTCAATCAGATTTCAATCTGTTTCAAACCCAAGGCCCCCTAGACCCCATCCAAACATACTAACACATCTAAAAACGTGACACGAATCTACTCGAATCTCAAATCATACCAAACAACATCAAAGTTGAGTATCGACGGTTGAAACCTTTCTTTAAACTTTCAAACTTTCAAACTTCGACGAACGTGTCCGATTCATATCAAAACATTCCAGAATGACGCCAAACTTTGCGCACAAGTCATAAATCATAATACGAACCTATTCCAAGGCTCGAAATCCCACTCCAGAGTCCACCTCAAACAAAACTTTGGAAATTCTAAAGCCTTTCAAATGCCAACTTTTCACAATAAGCGCCGAAATGCTCCCGGATGATCCGATACTCAACCCGAACCTACGCCCAAGTCCCAAATCATCATACGAACCTATTGGAACCTTCAAATCCTGACTCCGAAATCGTTTACTGAAAATTCAAACCTTAGACAATTCTTCCAACTTCAAGCTTCCGAAATTAGAATTTTCTTTCTAAATCAACTCGGAACTTCCCGAAATTCAACTCGACCACACGTAAAAGTCATAATACCTGAAGTGAAGCTACTCAAGGTCTCAAAACACTGAATGACGCCTAGAGCTCAAAATGACCGGTCGGGTTGTTACACTACTGCTGATTATTTTTTAAAAATAGTTCATACGGATAAAAAAATAATTGACAATTGAATGGAAAAAAAAATATATACTAGAATGCGTATTGACAAAATATTAATACCCAATCAACTGCATATAATACGGCATATGTTAGTGATATTTAAAACTGACCTAGTGAAATAAAAATATGCCCAGGAGAAAAAAGATGAATCTTCAGAAGACTCATACCTGACATATGTAGGTCGATTTCCCCCCATGTTAGTTTCTGCAATTATCTGAACCAACCCTTGACCTGGAAGACCAAAAGTTGATCACAAATCACACGAGACATAAAAACAACGACAACATCACTGCAATAAATGTAGAGCACGCTCTAGTTAACAGGTATTAGGGATGAAATTACTGCAGGCATTAAGTAAAATCTCTATCATGTGACTCATATTCTTTCACAAAAACCAAACACTACATTTCGTTCTCTTTCTTATATTATTTATCTAGTTTTTTTGAAAGTAAAGAATCAGAGGAACAACGAATAAAAGATTGCATTACAAAATAAAGAACTTCTTTCTCTGAGTATCTAGTCAATCCTATTTATGTACTTCTCATAGAAAACTCGCCTTTTATATGCCCTATATTATATATCCACAATTTGAATTTTTGAGTTAAAATTGTGAATTTAGCTCTTTCGTCTAGTCGGTACTCACATTATAATGAGTGCTTATGTATCCTAAAGAGTCATTATAGCTGTACTTTCACTATCTTTCCAAACCATATAAATAAGTACACAACTTTTAAAAATTCGTTTGATAAAAGTATTTAAGTTCTGTAATTACGTAAGGATAACAAAAGGTGAACAACTATAATGGGAAATTATTTCTTTTCTTCTTTGTAAGAATTGTGGAATGACCATATACGTACACGTTTGAATCATTTACCTTGTTGATTTCTTGGTTTGCTTCTCCACAGTCCAGCTTGCGGAGAAAGTTTGTATTTCTTTAGCTACCAATTAATTAATTAGTTTATATAGACTTATTCCCTGCATGCAAATTAATATGTAACTCCCAAGTCAATGCAATGCAGTGCTTTTCTAAATAGTGCTAAGGGATAATTATGCAGTGTTTATGGTAAGAAAAGAAAAGGTCACCAACAGTAGCTTGCTATGGAACTGAAAATGTAAGGGAAGATGAGCAATGAATATAATAGTGGAGGAATGAAGGTAAAAGAGAAAAGAATAATAAGATTTTGATAAAGTTGCACCATCAAACCACAACTTCAATCACAAGTTATTAAAGATTGGTAAAAACTAAATTTTAGCTTTTTCTGTAAGATTATTTGGTTAGCATTCTGCATATATCCAGGAGAGAAAATAAAGGGCAACCATGGACAATGAGGACGTCACGGAATAAGATACTCTTGTGTTTGAAATATCGGTACACTACCTCAGCGAATTATTGAATGAGTCGTTCAAACCCCGTAAGCAATTACATATTTTGTGTCGTCAGAAGTTAGTACAGGGAGGAAAGAACAGAAAGTAGCTTTAGGAACCTCAATCAGCCAAAGAATATAAATTTTTTGTTGTGCTAAAGTTCTTTAGCACAATATAAATAGGACAAGTGAACCATCAAAAATATCAAATTAGAAACATTTCTTGATCACTAAATTAAGCTGATCCAAAATCAACCATAGCTTGGAAATTCAGTAGATCTTCCCTATTGCTCCATTCAACTTTTGACCATAGCAATGTCAAGAACAGCAGTAGCAGGTGATCCTGACACTCTTTCATATTTCATTGTCCCAGCAAATCAAACCTCTGCGGACGGCAATTACACCTATACTGGTATGCACGGTATATTCGATAAATCTGTAGATACATATACTACAACAAAGGCTACTAAGGTAGAGGTTTCAGCTCTATATGGTCAAGGGGTGTCAATGGTTGTACTTCAATTCCCTCCTAAACCTGCCTCACTACCACTCTCGTGCAACTGGACTCTTTCTCCTTAATGTGTTTTAGAGGTTGGGTTCATCGATACAAAGAATGTTCTTTACACTCAAAGACTAAAGGCAGGGGACATCTTTCTTTACGCTCAAAGACTAAAGGCAGGGGACATCTTACTTTTCCTTGAAGGACTACAACACTATCCGTATAATTATGATTATCAGAAAACCGCAGTTGGTGTAGCTGCTCTTGGTAGTGCATGTCCTGGGACTGTTCAGCACTTGCCAAGTCATTTAAGATTGATAATTTCACCATTAAGAAGATCAAAGGAGCAACCACAACACGTTGATGTTAAGGCTCTAGATTATACTACTTGTCATCTTTAAAAGATATCTTTATTGCCTTTTGAATTCAATGCTTAGTTTGTCAAGTAGTCAAGATGTTAGCTCAACAAAATTAGTTAGTTTTATTTTAGTTCTTCTTTGGTGAGTATTTTAGTTCTAGCCAAGAAAGTGCTGTGAAAGACTGGTAAAATTCTCACTAAAGCAGTATGGTCTTGCAAATTAGACAAGAATTTAAAAGAGTGCACCGTCAAATGCTATATGATGATCGGTATCTTTCAAACATGGGAAATTATTAATTATCCAAACAAAGATAAATCCAAAAGATACAGTTAACATAATCAAGTACACCATGCCTAAAAATTTTTGCTCATGAATAAATGATGCCAAATAACCCCAAACAAAAAATAAAGATAAGGTAAATTGCACAAGTTTAACTTTGAATAGTTCAGGAACTCTGCAGAAATTATTGTCCAAAATTAAATGTGACAAGTTGCGAAAAATAACTTCGTAATACCTACAAAGATTTTCAGCTGCAAATCTAAGGCAAACAACTTTTAGTTCGGGGCATGGAACGGCCAACAGTCGCAAGAGTTATGGATACAAAGTTCATAGAGAATTAAAATTACATTACAAGAATTTGAGGAAATCACCACATGTTGCCACAATATCTCAACAAATACTTGCAAGTGATCGATCAAAATGAATATAAAGGAATATTCTAGTAAGTCAAAAATCAACCATAAATCATCAGTCTTCCGCATTCTCACTGTAAACATTGAAATCATATCTCTATAAACCAAAAACAAGCAAAAACATGAAGTTATACCTGTCAAATGGGCAATAACCAGTAGTCTCCCACATTATACATATTTCTTCTCGTCTAGTTTGAAGGTTTTTGGGTTGCTCAATATTATTACCAAATCTATAAAAGAACGACATTACGTACACTGTAGAAACAAAAAAGCAAATTTTTCATTAGAAATATAATACACAATATCTTTATTTTGAATAAATAGCATAGTATTCCAAACCTCAGTCTACTAAAATAATCAAAGACGTTGTGACAATGCTAAATAATTCATCTCAATCACATAATATACAACTATATACACACTAGATTGGTACTCGTATTATGAAAATTACCAAAGAAATTGAGCATAATCTAAAGCAGACAACAATAAGCACATAATATTCACTAAAATTAAAAAAAAGCAATAAAATAAGAAAAAATAAAATAGGCAAAAAATGAATAGAAATAAAACTAAGCTTAGTGCTCAATAATGATGTTGGTGATGACGAAAACTGACGAGAGGCATGATTAAGATAGAAAGAGAGCATCAACAACCAAGAAAAATCGAAACATAGGGATAGGAGATGGAGAAAGATAGATAGATAGATAGATAGAGAGAGAGAGAGAGAGAGAGAGAGAGAGAGAGAGAGAAAAGTCGGATTACCTAGTGATGGTTGCCGATCGTGGTGATGCCGCCCCCGATGGCTGAATATATCTCAAATTGGGAAATAGTTCAATTTGGGTGTTTGTTCTAGGTTTACAAGGAAGGAATGAGGAGAGGGAGGGAACAAATAAAAAATTAGAGGAAAGATAAAACTAGAAAAAATTTCTTTCAATAATTAGTAATAACTTTTATAGAGGCCATTCTCTTAAATCGCCAGTGAAAGGTCCTAATTCCCCACTAATATCAAATCGTTGCTAACATTTAAGTTTGAGGAATAAATTACCAGCAAATAGTTTACAGCGACTAAACAATGACCACTAAAAGCATTTTTTTCTTGTAGTGCGAAATGAATTTAAAACCAATAACATGAGTACATAATCTGTGATAGGGTCTAAATACGACCACAACTGTCCAGAATCTGGTGTCACTACATCACGAGTATCTAATGAGAGTAACTAGAGTCAACTAAATAAATACATCTGTCCGGAAAAGAAATACGTGCACAAAAAAATGGATAAGTAGGGAAGGGGACTCCATGTGCTGCAAATAAGATCAAGTACAACAGCTCACCACGAAGTCGCCAATGTAGTGCTCCTACTCAACTCAATGATACCGCTAATATCAGTCTCATAACCTGCAAAAAATGTGCAGAAGTGTAGTATGAGAACAAAATTACGGTATTCGGCAGTATCAATTCTAGCCTCAAAGAAGTAATGGCGAGGGGTCGACATCAATACTCACTATCCATCCAATAATCAAGTAAAACATAAAAAAATACGAAAATAAGTATGCTATCATAAAAAAATACGACAACTTAAAGAAACTCAGATTGTACAGAATTTATACATGCTTACTAGATATAGAGAGTAATTAAGGAATCAACACCTTGATCCTCAAACCAAAATATACTTCATATCAATAATAATTATATTAAATCACTGCATGAGTCAAAGATATATACATATGTATGCTCAGGATCCAATCTTAATATGTATAAGAGCCAATGTGTGTGTCTAAGTTGTCAATGCATGTCCCTGATCCAATACCAATATATTTAAGAGCCAATGCATGAGTCTAAGCTTCTAATGCATGCTCCGAATCTAATATCAATAACTCACAGCACAAATCCATCTGCCTAACACAGACCACGCGTCCAACAAGCACCAAAAGAATAATGGGTGCCTACGCTCACATAACTCAAGGTAACATGAGTAATCACCTGACTCTAGAGAGACAGATCCATATCTAAGCATTGATTATTTTATATTTATGATCATCAATCAATCATTGCATCACGCAACTCCATCCAATCATAATATCACCAATCAACCGTTGTGACGTGCAATCCGATCCAATCTTATAACATGAATAATCGATAACCAATATCTGCTCACACTGTCCTTTGTGCAAAATTCCTCAATATTTCCACAACATCCAACTCTTCAAGGCATGCCTATGTATATGAAAATAATAATATAAATGGACTTGATAATAAGAATGTGGATATAAAGCTCATATGACTAAAAGATGGCTATAGCAAATCATATACTCAATTTAGCACAATGGCTAAATAGGCTATTAGCATGTTTTAGCTTAATCATATTATTTATTATGAGTTAATTAGGCCATAAAAAGCACAAAATATCATAGAGCAAATAAGACAAGTGACTACGGATATATAATAAAGCCTAACACGGCAACCAATCCTTCATGTCAAATCAACAAGTCATAACCCTATGCATGCTATTATGTCCTGAGTATAAATTATCACGTAGTCATGGAATTAATTAAACATGTATAACGACTTCATATAATCCAACAAATCACAATTCAAGTCAATAGTATCGGATATGGTCAAGCTCGAGCTATGCATATACGCTTGCCACCTCTCATATACGTGCTTCCTAAATCACAAATCAAGTAGCAAATAAATCACCTATGGAAAAAATTCTCTCCTATAAGGATAGACAAGAGACTTACCTTGAGTCTGGAATCAAAATGTTTTCTTTTGGACTCAAAGGACAAAAATAGGTGAAAAAAACATATGAGTACCATTTTATATATAGCTCAGTGAATACATCCGATATATATAAACTTTACTACCCTACCAATATTTCATCTGAACTTTACTGACCCACCAATAATTGAGGGTATAACGCATTCATAATAGGCACTACATATATAGCGCCTATTATGCATGAGCTATACCTTCAATTATTGTACTCCCCCATACTAGTTTTTTGCTTATTTAAGGAGTTTCAGCATTTGGTAAAAATCCATTCAGGATCCTTCAGATCTTCCGAAATATTTGATCGTTAAATTATTTTGCATTTTGTCATAATGCCCCAAGAGCGAAAAATTAAGGTTTCATTATATTGGGGAGAGGGGTGAAGTTGTGGTGGAGAATAACTTAGTACGCTATAGTTGTTCTCTACAGTGTCATGTTAAGTTGTCACTTATAATGGAGTACGATAGATTGGTAACGTTCTTATGTAAAAATATTGGGTGTCAGGAAACGTTCGATTAATATTAAAGTAATCGGAAGATATCCGTATTCTGTTACTCCGCAAGGGGTTGCTTGTTATGCTGAATTTAACATCGAAGATGATAAACTCTGACAGATTTTTTGAGGACTCCGGAAGAACACCGGAAACTTCTTGTGATAAAAATGCTAGAAATGTACGTCAAGGCTGAAGATGTTCGCAATATTGAGGTTCCGCAAAATAGGGATAACCCTATATCATTAGGTGGTTTTTGTGGAGCACAAGTTCCATTTGAAAGAGTTTGTCCAGATCTAGACTTATCTCCACGGCCAACTGAGGAGCGAGGACATAATTTCTCCCTAAGTTTACATAATCCACAAGCAGACTGGTAAATTTCAATTTTCCTTTGTATTACGATATTTTTTTTATGTATTGTATTTATATTAACACTCATATATTCCAAAAGGGGGACCGGCCAGATATGAATTTTACAAGTTATGGACGAACAGACAGTTAGAATATGCCTAGTTTTGGTGTGTTGTATAATGGTGGTCCATCCGGGAGTCATCAGCAACAGGATAATGTGTATCATGAGATAGCAACCAATTATAATTTGTAAGTTAAGTGATAAAGTTTATTTTTAATATTTGGATGAATTTGAGAAACTCATTATTTTATTGTTTGTGCAGTGAAAACGAGCAACTTGAAGGTTCTGTCCTTACTCAATTGCCCGAAGACGATATATTTAAACGGGATTTGACAGATGCACAGAGTCAGGAAGATGATAGTGATTATGACAACAATGCTAATAGTCTGGAGATGACACACCATTCCCTGATGAGGATGATGATGATGAGGACGAGAATGATGAACCTGATTTGATGAGGGAGCATGATGCCACCAATAAGCATGCTCCATATATGCAGACTCGATCCCCGGTTAGACCGAGAGTGTACGAGTCCCATGTGCCGTTTCGTTCAAGGGAGATTCCCTACCTTAATCAGTTGCCTAGTATGCCGAATGTGGATGCCCTCATAAGGGATCTTGACGACATTTGAACAGTGATGGTAGGCTATAATCTCGTATTTAGTCACGTATTACACTCTACTTTATTGCACTTTACTCCTTTTGAGCTCTAATTGATAGTGTTTGGCACTTATTCCGTGTTTATGCCTTGTAGGAGTGATTTCGAGTGATGTAGATGTTGCGGAGCTAATTCAAGTGATTTGGAGCTTTGAAGTTTGAGTAAAAGGCCAAGGGAATAAGGCAGGATCATGTTCGAGGGTCGAGGACCAAGTCTGGACATCAACAATCGAAGTTTGGTCCGTACTCTGAGAATTCCCAACTTCCGCGGCACGTGGGGCAGCGCGTGTGGCGCCGCACTTGTGAAATCCTCTGTTTCTTGTCAGATATTAGCTCTTTGGATTTCCCCACTAATGCCCTGCATGGTGCGTCGCCCGATGCGGCGTGCCTGTGCAACTTTACAGAGTAAATATCCTATTTCGGCCAAGGAAAAGGTGATTTCATTTGGGCCCGACCCTACTTGGTATAAATACATGGAAAAATATTATTTTTTGGATTTTTAACACATATTCGACCTAAGGAGGCTAAGGAGGAGTTGGAAGAACATGAGCACAAGGATTTCATCATTCTTTCCTCACTCAAGACCCAAGTTTGGATTGAATTTATGTTTTTCTTTACTTTAATTTTATTTGTGATGAATTTCTCCATATCTTGGAGTAGTTCTCTTTAGTTTTTGATGGATTTGGTGTTTTGATGATTGTTTGTGGATAATAACTCTAGTTTTATGTATTGAAGCGTTTTTGGATGATTTAATTATTGCATCTACATTCACTAGTTCATGTAATCGAGAGAGGCATAACTTGTGATATTTTTGCATTATACTATTGATTATGTTCATTAATTATTCTTAGTAATCGAAAGAGGCTAGTTGAATCATTGATTAAATTTAGTTAGGAGAATAATTGAAAGAGGTTTTCCTAAAGACCAATCTACTATGCATGCTTACATATCTTCACGTGCTTAAATTGGTTCATCTTGTGAGGTTAAGACTTAATCGAGAGAGGAGTTTTTTGTTGAACGTTTAAACTAATAATTGAGTGAATTCGAGAGACTCACTTGAATATTAGGAGTGAATTTTCTAGAGTTAGATCCCAAATAATTTTCTTGCACCTATCCTACCAACTCTAATTTTCTCCCACCGATAACTTCCTTGCTTATCTTTATTTCAATTGTCATTAGTCAATAGCTTAGGACTCTTAGTAATTTTAGATAGAAATCATATACTTCTAAATTATTGATCATCTTGGATAGCAACCAAGCTAGAATCTACGAGAATACTGTTTAAATCCAATTCATGTGGATACGATATTATACTATACTATATTTGACTAGTAAGCATAATTTAAGTGTGTGTTTCAAGCTGATCAAATTTTGGCGTTGTTGCCGGGGATTGGATATCAATAGTGTTTGAAATAGTTTGTAGTGGTAATTCAAGAATTTTTATTTTTCTTTTTATTTTTTTCCTTTTTTTTGGTGTTCTTTAACTGTGCGCATGTTACAGGTTTAGATTGGTGCATGACTCGAGCTTCTGCTAAAGAAGTGCTACCTTTCGAGCCAGAGATAGAAAAATAACTATGACAGTTGAGGAAGGAGAGAAATCTTACTGAGACATCAGAAAAGGTTGGGCAATCCTCAACCAAATAAACTATGGCTGGAAACAGTGATGATAATGTAGATTTGGCTGTGAGTGAAGCAGCCCAACGATGAGAGCAAGCTGCATGGGATGCTGAGGAAGTAGCTATTGGAGATGAAAAGATGATCTACGAAGAAGAGAAGGGTCGGAGAATTGCTCAAAATCAACCCTTGGCTGCAGACCAGTTGGGAAATATAACTCTCATGCCTGTGAGATCACTTGGCGATTATGCTAGATCGGTTTACAATCAAGGTTTATCAAGTGTTAGACCACCCCTTATTGCAGCAAACAACTTTGAATTGAAGCAAGGGTTGCTTCAAACTCTTCAGAATTGCTGTGTCTTCAAATGGAAGCCAAATGAAGATCCAAACACACATCTAATGTACTTTGAGGAGATTATGAACACTTTTCAATACAATGGTGTGTCACAAGATGCAGTGTATTTAAGGTCATTTCCCTTTTCTCTTAAAGATGATGCAAAACGGTGGCTTCGAAGCTTGCCCACAGGATCAATTAGAACTTGGGAAGAGATGACCAGAAAATTCCTTGATAAATATTTCTCCTCAGCTAAGACGAACAAGTTTAGAAGAGAAATCCATAACTTCTGCCAGAAAGATACTGAAAAAGTTTTTGAAGCATGGGAGAGGTTTAAGGAGATTGTTCAAAAGTGTCAACATAGCGGAATAAAACTCTAGATGCAACTCCAGGACTTTTGGGATGGATTGACACCGGCCTCACATAGGACATTGAGCAATGCAGCTGGAGGCCCTTTGATGAAGAAGACTCTAGAGGAGATAGTTACAATTCTTGATGAGTTATCTGAAGATGCAAATCAGTGGCCCTATGAGAGTGTTGAAAGAAGACGATCAACTAGTGTTTACCAAGTTGATGCTAATATATCTGTGCAAGTACAGTTCGATGCTATGGATAAAGAAATAAGGAAGCTGACCTTAGCCTCGATACGAAATGAGCCTTATGCAACTTGTGATATATATGGAAGAGGACACCCTACTCATGAGTGGCAAGCCTCAAATGAGGAAGTAAATACTATGGGGAGCTACAATTTTAATGCAATGGGTCAGAGGCACCCCTATTTTTCATGGAGTTCACTTGGAGGTACTGTGAACGCTTGGCAACATAATAACTCTAGACCCCAGGGACAAGGAGCTCCAACATACCAAAATCAGCAGAGGCACCAATTTCAGCCTCAACAGCCTATTCAGCCTGGTCTAGAGGATCTAATGAAGGCCTTCATTATCAAGATAGATGAGAGGTTGGACGCCCATGGAGCAGCTATCAAAGAACTGGGCACATCTTTTCGGTGGGACTGATTGCAGCAATATTATCTGAGAGGGTTCCAGGCACTCTCCCCCCTGACGCTGAAAAGAATCCCAAAGAAACAGTGAATGTGTTAACCTTGAGAAGTGGGCAAGTATTGAAAGATCCCACCTCGATCCAAAAAGATGTGATACTTGAAAAAGAAAGTGGAAAGCATCTGAAGAATGTTTTTGATAAAAAGAAGAAGGCCCAGATAAAAGCTGAGAAAAAGAAGAAGGGAGAAACGTCGAGAAGGGAGGAGCATGATGAGAGTGAGCATATGCCTGATTTACCTTTCCCTCAAGAGCTATATAGAGAAAAGCTAGACAAGCAGTTTGGAAGATTTCTGGATATGCTGAAAGAAGTTCATGTAAACTTACCATTCACAGAAGTGCTCTCACAAATACCTGCTTATGCCAAATATTTGAAGGAAATCCTTACAAAGAAGAGGAAGATAGAAGAGACCTCAATGGTCAAGCTCACAGAGCATTGCAGTGCGATATTAAAAAACAAACTCCCACAAAAGTGTGGAGATCCAGAGAGTGTTACTATCCCTTGCTCTGTAGGAACTACTCATTTTGATAAATCATTATGTGATTCTGGTGCCTCAATTAATTTAATGCCTCTATCTATTTACAGGAAATTGGAGATAGAGATTAGAGAGATAAGGTTTTCACCAATATCGTTGCAGCTGGCAGAGCAAACAGCTTTAATACCCGAGGGGATAGTGCAAGATGTGTTAGTTGGGGTGGATAAGTTCGTATTTCCTGTGGATTTTATAATGGTGAAAATGGAGGAAAACAAGGAGGTGCCCCTTATCCAAGGAAGACCATTCTTAGCAACGGGTATAGCAATATCGTATATACACGAGAGAAAATTCATGCTTAGAGTGGGTAAGGAGATTGTGACTTTCAACGTGGACGTAGAAAAGGGGGCACAAAGGGAAAAACTAGCTGCGAATGTTGAGTGGAAAGTGAAAGGCTCAAAAGAGAAGGCCGCGGCAAGTGAAAAAGATAAGTGTGGGGTGTAACCCAAAAAGATTGAGAAGAAGCTATCTGCATGGATGTGCGTATTAGTTCGAATAGAGCCCGACTTCGACTCAGACCCCGATTAGATGTCAGGGAAGTTTCCTTTACCTTATGCTTTTTAATTGTAAGTGATGGGGACATGCCACAACTTAAAGTGTGGGGTGGGGGATAATTGTATGTTGTATGTATATGTGTTAGTTTTGTTAGTTGTAGTAGTTGGAAAATTAAAAAAACCATAAAACATTGAAAAATTGAAAAACATTTTGATTTTTCCTGATGCTAGATATCATTCAAGGGGTTTCTTGAGGGATTAAAGTAGAAGGAAAAAAAGACAAAAAAATTTCTCTTGTAGGTAATGTATTAATTCCCCCTTGGTTTTTCTTTATGTCGCGGTTTTTTTCAAATGGTTTGTTTGAACCGGGTTAGTTTTTATATTTTAGGAGTAGGAAACCTTGTGCTATGATTGGAATTGAAGGAAATATCTCTTAACTTTATTATACCTCGAGAATAGTGAGTGCTTTAGTTGTGACGCTTAGGCTCAGTTTTTGACACTTGTATAACTACCTTAAAGTGTATGATCTTAACTTTGCTTAACTGCTTTGACTAGAGTTTCTTGATAGTCCGATCCTGAGTGAGTTATGTGCCATGTGTGTGTGATGTTTTGCGTTATTCTGTGCATTGCGTTTGATGTCTAGAACTTGCCCCGTGTGTTTTGCAAAGCGAAATAGTAGTTTTATTCAGCCTTAGAAATGAAATAGGTATTTCTTTGTTGAGCCAGTTATAAGATTTTACCCACCTAATTGTTATGTATCTTAGTTAACCCCTTTGAGCATGTAATCCTGTTTCTTTGGCAACGACATTACAAGCCTTATCCATTTGCTCGAATTGCCAATCTGTTTGAACCTTGTTCCTCTCGTGAGCACTTGAATTTGTTATGAACTTTATAAAAGTTGAAGTGTGGGGTGGTTGGTTTGGCTTTTGAGTGGAACTATTGAACTAAGGAGAAGGTTCATTATTTTGAAAAAGTAAGAGCCACTTAAACTTAAAGAGAAAAGAAAGAAAAAAATTAAGTGTATGATTGTGAAAAATATTCTTTGATAATGGTGACGCTTGATGTAATCGTGCTTAAAGAAGTAGGGAGTTAATGTATATTAATGTGAAGGTGGAGTTATGGTTTGACATAAGTGTGGGTTTTTGAACAATGAAATGTATGTATTAAAGTTCTTAGGGAGGTGTAGTCACTCTTATATCCAAAAGTGTCCTACCCATCCCGCAGCCTACATTACAACCAGTAAAGTCCTACTTGATCCTTGACCGAATGAGCTCAATTAGTAGAGTATTACACTACGGGAAAGCCTATGGTACACCTTTTTTGGCATATGAATGTTACTTCTGAGAGTGAGCGAATTCTGTCTATCTTGAGTTCCTAATTGTTCTTAATTTCTATTGTGTATGGAACTACTCTCTATTGTTGTGTGATGGCACTTAATTCGTGAAGGAAAGGCAATGTCGTTGAGCTCTCTGTTAGAGTAAGTGAGTGGGTTATAAATAATGCGTGGTGCTTTTGAGTCAAATATTAAGGCTAGGATGTTACGGTATTGTGCTTAATCTGTTTCAAATATTCTTGGTGTGATGGGTTATGAGAGTTGTTGAAAAAGGTCGGGTTCTATGTGAAGTGTAGTTTGATTGCCCGAGAACGAGCAATGGTTTAAGTGTGGGGTGTTGATAGTAGGCTATAATTTCGTATTTTAGTCGCTTATTGCACTCTAATTTACTGCACTTTACTCGTTTTGAGATTTAATTGATGTTGTTTTGCACTTACTGTGTGCTTTATGCCTTGTAGAAGTGATTTCGAGTGATGTAGATGTTGCCAAGCTAATTCGAGTGGTTTGGAGCTTTGAAGTCTGAGTAAAAGCTCAAGGTATTAAGTCGTGACCATGTTCGAAGGTCGAGGACCAAGTCTGGACGTCAACAATCGAAATTTGGTCTGTACTATTAGACTTCCCCATTGCCGCGGCGCGTGGGGAGCCGCAAGGGCGCTGCATTTGTGCAATCCTCTGCTGCCTGTTAGAAATTAGCTCTCATGATTTTCCCACTAATGCCCCGTATGGGCGACGCGCCCGTGCAATTTTTACAGAGTAACTATCCTTTTTCGGCTAGGAAAAGGTGATTTCGTTTGGGTCCAACCTTATTTGGTATAAATACATGGAAAAATATTATATTTTCTGGACTTTTGACACATATTCGACCTAAGGAGACTAAGGAGGACTTAGAAGAACATGAGCACAATTATTTCATCATTCCTCCCACTCAAGACTTGAGTTTGGATTGATTTTATATTTTCTATACTTTAATTTTATCTATGATGAATTTCTCCATATCTATGGAGTAGTTCTCTTTAGGGTTTGCTAGATTTGGTGTTTTGATGATTGTTTGTGGATTATAACTCTAGTTTTATGTATTGAAATATTTTTAAATGATATAATTGTTTCATCTATATTCACTAGTTCATGTAATCGAGAGAGGCATAACTTGTGATATTTTTGCATTTTATTGATGGTTGAGTTCACTAAATATTCTTAGTAATCGAAAGAGGCTAGACGAATCATTGATTAAACCAATCCATTACGCATTCTTGCATATCTCCTCGTGCTTAAATTGGTTCATTTTGTGTGGTTAAGACTTAATCGAGAGATGAGTTTTTGCAGAACGTTTGAACTAATAATTCAGTGAATTCAAGAGACTCACTTATTAGAAGTGAATTATCTTGAGTTAGATCCCAAAAAATTATCTTACACCTATCCTATCAACCCTTATTTTCTCCCACTGATAACTTCCTTACTTATCTTTATTTCGATTGTCATTAGTCAATAGCTTAGGAATCTTGGTAATTTTAGTTAGAAATCATATTCTTATCAATTGTTGATCATCTTGGATAGCAACCATGCTAGAAACTGCTAGAATACTGTTTAAATCCAATTCATGTGGATATGATAATATACTATACTATATTTGACTAGCGAGCATAATTTAAGTGTGTGTTTGGAGCTCGTCAGACAGCAATATGGGATGAATCTAGACCAACAGTGCTATCAAAGAATATGCTTTTTGCTGATACAGCGGGCCTAAGCAGGGCGGTGCGAATGAACAACATTAAAGAGTGTCGTGAGATCATGGTTCATGAGTCATCTCCGGAAGTATACAATGGTATTTGTCGTTGAAAACAAATATGTGGATTCTGGGGAAATGCATTGGCACCCACACTTGTGAAATGGACACATTCAGTGGGAATCATTTTAACTTGAATGTTGACTTGATTTCTCTTGTCTTGATTCACACATTGAATCGTCCATAAGGTACCCGATTAAAGAGTGTATAACATCTGTCCACCAAGTATATGAATGTACAATTACCAAAAGAAAGGCATTTCTCGGGCATAACGTGTGTTTGAGATTGTTTATGGTAACTGGGATAAGTCCTTTGCCGCGCTACCCAGGTACATGGCTGCATTGCAACACTTTAACCCCGGGACTGTTGTTGAATGGAAGCTTGAGCAGAGTCCAGGAATACAAGAATTCATCTTCAGATATGTGTTCTTGGCATTTAAACCATCAATTGATGGTTTTGTGCATTGTCGGTTGGTAATATCTATAGACGACACCCATGTCTATGGAAAGAATGATATTAAGTTGTTGATCGATGTTGCAGTAGATGCTAATGGAAGCATATTTTCCCTCGCATTTGCTATTTGTGCCAATGAAAGCCAAGAGACGTATACATTGTTTTTGAACCACTTGAAGGAGCACGTTGTCAGATAGCGTTCAGGTATTTGTCTAATATCTGATCGGCATGGCAGTATTTTAATTTCTGTACAGAATTTGCGTGCATGGCAGGAACCGTATGCCTACCACCATTACTGTGTTAGGCACTTGAAGGTCAACTTCCAGAGGGCTCATCCGAACAAGGATTTACATGATTTAATGTGGATGGTTGCAACAGATAACCAAGAGTTTAATTCAGGAGGCGAATGAAATGATTAGGCAGGAAGACCCAGAAGCCTATTGTTGGTTGATGCACATGAGCTTGACAAGTGGACTTTGCATAAGGATGGTGGTAAAAGATGAGGAATTCCGACTTCAAATGTGTTAGGGTCTTTCAACGGGCTGTTGAAGTTTGCATGTGGATTGCCTGTCATTGCCATGGGGCTGATGTCATTCAAGTAGAAAGCGGAGAGGTTTGTTGAAAGATCTAGAGGTGCATCGTCATTGATGGAAATGGATGTTGAATTTATGCCATGGCCAATGAAATGATTTGAGAAATATAGGAAGAAAGCACAGTGGGATACGTTTTTGCAGTATTGCAGCGAGCAAAATACTTTTGAAGTTCGCACAGGTTTGCATCACAACCGCAAGAATAATACACACACTGTTAATGAATCCAGAAGATTATGCTCCCATGGAAAATGGTCAATCTATCACTTGCCATGCTCACATGCCATGTGCTTGCAACATATAGGTTTCGCAGCAACGAGGTACATCGATAAAGAACATAGTGTTGCTGCATACGTAAGCACCTATAGTTGATAGTTGCAGCCAGTGGGTTCTGAGCATTATTGGCCGTCGGAACCATTTAAAATGGGGTGTATCAAGGATTATGTGCGTCAACGACAAGTACAAAAAAGAACGCGGATACAAAACCAAATTGATATTGGTGATACCGTTTATGTGCATAAATGTGGCATATGTTCCCAAACAGGACACGACTGCCATAAATGTCCTTTAGCTGGTTTGGGAAGCGATGGTAATTCAGCTTCAGGTGGCAGTTCATCCAATGTGCTCAATTATCAAGGATAAACGTAGTATTTTATTGCAGTATTTTTGTTGTACTAAATTTCTGTAAATGTTCAGTTTGCAAAATTTCTGAAATAAAATTATGTTTCCAATAGGGTTAAATCTAATTGATATTTAGCATTAAAGATTTAATACAACAATTTAAAATACACCCCAAGAAATAAATAACAATTTTCATTCGCCATTATTGTCACTGTCTGGCACTATTTCATTGTCACTGGCTTCATCTTCTTTGTCAACATCTTGTACACATCATTCCGGACTGAGGGCATCGTAATCTAGGCCCCAATAGACACACACGTATCATATTTTGTCGCTATCATTAATAAGACCACTTGCTTGATTACTACAGCAATATGGGACTCCTACGTCCAACGTCTGTGGTAGAAACTTAGATAGTCCCTCCCACTCGACAACTGTTGGGAAACAGGATAATCAATGTCTCTATGCAATTTTTCATTTTTTAATAAATCCCAATACTAATCCTTTGTTCCTTGCAGGTAGTTAAGATCATCCAATGCATGATGAACGGCTAGTCCCTTTTCCATCACTAAAATCTCCTTTATCAAATACCAAATCACTTTCGGTTCATCTTTCTATGTGTTTGTTTGGAAGGTTGTAGACAGTGCTTGTGGTATAACTAGCCCATGCCAGTGGCATATTACTTCATAATCACACTGTTTTGAGTAAAGGACAACCCGTTGTAGTTTTTCGCCCCAAATTCGCATTCCTTCAGGCTTTGTAGAATGCGCTTCGCCCTCAATAATGTGCCCTGCAACTTTGAGATCAGTGTGTATATTGATAGGCTTATTTTTCAAGGGACGTAGAACACCATACCACTTGTCATCAACCAAATCAGTATAGCAACCTAGCATATTTTTTCAAGGTAGGGATCGATTGTGTTATGACGTGTTCCATGTGGATCTGTTGAACTGCCTTCACCTTTTTGCCTCTTCTTAATCCACTTATTAAGTGTTAGTGGCATTTCTGAAATGGATGTTGTAATGGTTCTTCAAATAATCTTTGAATACTGATCTCTTGGTTCACTTAAGAAGAAGTAAATTGCACGAACTTGTATATTAAACGTAGCGCATCACTAATATATTATATGTATTGTCATGTCGACATGAAAAAACTGTCGACCTGGAAAAACTGTCGATCTGAAAATTCACTACTAGAAATCCGGAAAAAAAGCAACCACGAAAAGCGACTAAAAAGCGACCAAATATGCCTGGTCGATATTCAGCTGGTCACTTTACCTTAGGGACCAAAGTTGGTCGCTAATTAGCGACCAACTTTGGTCTCTAAGGTAAAAAGACCATATTCCGGGTAAAGAAAATAGCGAGCAACTTTGGTCGCTTCTAATATTTTAATAATATAATATTGGTGACCAAAGTTGGTCTCCAAATGTAAACTATATATATTTTTTATTTATTATTAATCATAAAAAAGCGACCAACTTTGGTCTGTAAAGAAAATATTACATTTTAAAATCTGGAAATGGAGACCAAAATTGGTCGTTATATTATTAATTTTTTTGATTTTTTAAAAATAAGAGACCAAAGTTGGTCGCTATTTTCAAGAATTAATTTTTTTAAATATAAGAGACCAACTTTGGTTGCTATATTTGCAGAAATTGTTTTTTAAAAATGGAATAGCGACCAAAGTTGGTCGCTTTTGAGAAATCTAGGTTAAATACCAAAGTTGGTCGCTATTGCCCAAAAACTTGTTTTTTTAAGGGAAAAGCGACCAACTCGCGACCAACGTTGGTCGCTTATCTTGGTATATTTTTGGCAGAAACTGCCTGTTTTGGCAGCTACATCACCTGCCAGCTTAACAAAATTCCTAAACAGGCATTTTATGCCAACAATAACAATAAACAACAACAACAACAGCAACAACAACAACAACAATAAACAACAACAACAATACTAAAACTAACAAACTATAAAATTCAATAGAACTAATACATTAAGCTAACCAAACTAAGTTAACTGTTATTACAAGTCAAGGATTGTTTTGTACATCATTATCATCATCGTCTGATGAACTTTCATTACGAAGACGGTATGCAGAAGGGTGTAGTTGTCTAGGATGGGAAGAATGATAATGGGTCGAGCACGGGGAAGGCGAGTCTCTGGCGATGACTCACGAGACCGGAGAATCGGAAAACTGCTAGAAGCCAAGAGAGATTTGAGCTGCTCTTGTATGCCAATGTACTGAGCATCTCTAATCTTTTCTCTTTCCTTGACGGCTTCTAGCTCGGATGTGAGCTTTGCCACAGTCTCCCGCATAGAGGAAAGGCTCTCCCCATCAAGTTGCTCGGCTTGCGAGGAAGTCTCTATTCCTTGCATTCCACACTTATAGTGATGGAATTTCTTAGTAGGAAGCCCGTATAGCTTATCCCATTTTGGACCGCCAGCAGCCTGCGTCCATATTCTTTCAGCATCCTCGTCCGAAGGTTGGATTGGGTCGCCCGACTCATTAGGTGGCTGACTGCGTATGAATTCCTCCACTTTAACTATGAAGCGACCCTATAAGAAAAATTACATTGAATTAGTATTTCAAAATTTATATAAAAGTAAATCAAAATACTTAATGAAAAGTGAAAACTTACATGTACAGTGGAGGCTCGGCCCTCGACCCACCTTTCTCCATCCGTCTTTTTCTTCTTCTTTAGAATATGAGTCTCCTTGAATAGCTCATCTTGCTTCATCAGATGCCCCAACTTCTTTTCCTGAAAACTCATAAATTTTAGTTAAGAAACAGAATAGATATACTTTGGAAATTAAAATAAATTAAGCAATTATGTACCATTCTTCTCTTTATTGTCCCTAGGCTGATCGCACCTCCAGTGTGCAAGGATCCTCCCTTCTCAGATGCACGAGCTTTCTTTCCTTTTTCGCTCTTCTCTAAGAACTCTGCTGTAAGCCATTGCCTTTGCAAATCCTCCCATAAATGCTGAAGCAACCAGCCAGGCTTCTAGTTCAACTTTCTAGCTTTGGAGAAACAATGCGACAACCTCTTGCGAGCCTCGAGATGAAAATTTGCAGCCACATCCGCGCTATAGCGGTGTTCCCATACACACCTGCTCTGTATTTCAAAAGTTAAGTGTTACATGGAAATATTATATTAGATGGAAATATCATAAAATCTACATTCGATATATTATACTTAGCTTTTATTAGCTAATAATTATTCAAACATTAAGTGCATTAGCTGTTTATAATATAGTATATAGTATATTAGTGCATTAGCTAATATATATATATGCACTAAGTATTAGTGCATTAGCTAATATTATATCGAATATAATATTAGCTAATAAAAGCGAAGTATTAATGCACTTAACTTTTGAATAATTACGTATTAATGCACTAAGCTTTTATCGAAATATATATAAAAGCTATATTCGATATAATATTAGCTAATGCACTAATACTTAGTGCATAGTATAGTGTAAGTATGTATGTGTGCATATATATATATATATATATATATATATATATATATATATATATATATATATATATAAAAGCTATATTATATAATACATATTTAGATGAAAATATCATAAATATAAATAATTGTACTGCTTAAAAAATATTTATACCTTAAATTGATTGAAAATTTTCTCCTTCAGCGAGAATGGAAAATCACTCCAAGTCGCATAAGGGCCATCATAAAGCTTTCTGGTGGCTTTGGTGATTATCCTTGTAGTAATATTACTAGGGATGAACCTGCAATTTAATTAAAAAAAATACATTAATATCTTAGTAAAACTTTACAAAACAATAAACGTAAAAATAACAAATAATTCTTACCCATCACCCTCAGGAACTATGATGATCCTGCCATACTGATCATAATGCACCTCCTCGTCATCATCAGCATCACCGTCCGAAGCATGTATATCAGAGGCATGTGTGGAAGGTGTAGGGGGGTCAGAGCTAGTATCTCGTAGGCGAAAGCTTGAAATAGATGGAGTCCCAGATGAAGATGGCTGCGAGCCCTGTGGCTGCGACATAGCTGTATGGGCCGCAAGGGGACATGACACTAATAGCTGTGACCCGAGTGGCTGTGACACTGATGCCTGTGATCCATATGGATGTGACATGGATCGATGCGGTCCATGCGATGCAGATGGCTGCGATCCACGTGGCTGTGCGACAACTGGACTGTATGTCGGACGTACAGTCCTATGGCCCTGTGACGAAAGACCTGGTGTCTGCACGAAGGTGTAGGGCTGGTGATGCTGTGGCAGCTCAGAATAGCCCTGGGGTGGAGGCAAAGACATAGGCATAGTAGGCATCTCTGAAGAGGCAGGAAAATATGGAGTATTATCTTCTACCCTCCTCTTTGGTTTCCTAGCCTTTTCTCGACCCCGAGAACTAGTAGAATCATTATTACCTCGACCCTTGCCTGTCATCTGCATAATATAATACATTTTTAGATTGAAACATATAAAGAAACTAGCTATAAACAAGAGTTATTAAAGAAACCAACTTTTTAAAGCTCATCGACGTATAATTCCTCGTCCGAGAATTCTTCTTCCTCACTAGTTTGAGCTTCATCAGTTGATTCTTCTTCCTCGTTTTCTGTAATTCTTACTTCATTTATATCAACTTCTTCCAATATGTGTTCAGGATGTTTCAAATCATTTTCTAAAACTTCGTCCACTATTTGGTCAACTGTAGAGATATCGTTTTGATATGCAACATCTAACACATTCTCGACTTCCACCCTACCCACAGGCTTAGTTTTTATTACAACCCATCAATCGGACTTATTCCATCGCAATGGATAAGGAGCATAATACACTTTCCTAACATTATGTGCAATTATGAAAGGATCATAGCGATCATACTCCCTCGTATGATTAACCTCAATTATGTTGTATTGATTGTGTACTCTTGTACCTCTTGTTGGATGTGGGTCAAACCACTTGCATCTAAAGAGTATCAATTTCTTAAATGGCCAACCTGTATATTCTAGTTCTATTATTTCTTTGAGCACACCATAATAATCAATATCTCCATCTTGGTTGCCATCACCACCTTGAACCCACACCCCACTATTATTGCTATTTTTATTTTTAGAGCAACACTCGGTATGAAACTTATAACCATTCACAACGTACTTAGACATTGTTGTGACCTCAACCCCAGGTCCCCAAGATATATCTTTCAAAAATTAATTTACACCATTATTTGGATCATTTACCTACATATTGTTAAAAAAATTCATAAGTTAGCATAACTTCCAAACATTATTTACCTACATAGTGTTAGAATATTTTAAGGAGAAACTTACAAATTGTTTGAACCACGTATCAAATCTCGTATATACAGCATCATGGCCAAATTGACCCACGAAGTGACTGTGACACATCAAATATTTTTAGTAGTTGCATTGAGATGTAATCACAGTAATTTTTATATTTTGATAACTACTAAATAATTACTTACTTGAGAAATGGTACAACTTCGGGACAATTTAGCAACACGTGAAGTGTAGCTGACTTGAACTCCATATCACTCAAACTTCTCTTTCTAACATCCTTAGAACATCGGCCTGGTTGATTGAATATGGACATAGGCGGATATAATGGATCATTCCTAAGGTCGACCGTGTGCCTGTTGGACCTATTCCTAGCACATGGCACATTACTCTCAAAATAATAAGAATAAAAATCAGCAGTTTCCTTTGCAAGATAAGCTTCGCATATAGATCCTTCAATCCTATTCCTCTGCTTAACAAATTGTTTGCATTTGCCAATTGTCCTACATAATTTCAAGTTAGCCAAGAACATTAAAATAAAATAGAAAATTAAATCAAACATATAATATTATCTCTCAAAAGGATACATCCATCTACATTGAACATGCCCTCCAAGTCGTGCCTCGTGTACAAGGTGGATTGGAAGGTGTTCCATCATATCAAAAAAACCACATGGAAATATCTTTTCCATCTTAGAAGAAGTTACACGAATGTTCTGATCCATCCGGAGTAGGTTTTCTTCCCTTAATGTGGAAGAACACAAGTCTTTGAAAAACAAACTAATCTCTGTGATGGGTTTCCAGATTCTTTCAGGCAAACCGCAAAATGCAATAGGCACTAAGGTCTCCATGAAAACATGACAGTCATGACTTTTCAAATAGCTCAACTCCCTACCTCCATATCAACTTTTTTCCCAAAATTCGACGCATAACCCTCAGGCATCTTCAATTTCGTTACCCAATCACAAATTTGCCGTCTTTCCTCCAAAGTCAATGTGTAACTTGCTTTGGTTTTGAACACCTTACCATTGTTTGCTGTCTGCAAGTATAATTCAGGCCGCCTGCAATATTCTTGTAAGTCCATTCTAGCTTTTGCGTTATCCTTTGTCTTACCTTTAACATCCATCAGTGTGTTGAACAAATTATCAAAATAGTTCTTCTAGAGATGCATGACATCAAGGTTATGACGGAAATGATTATCCTTCCAATAAGGTAAATCCCAAAATATACTCCTTTTCACCCAATTATGAGTAACACCATATCCGGGGAATCTATAAGGTGGAGCTTCAGTAATTTTACTAATGTTCTGGACCCTCTCCCCAATTTCCTCACCTGAAAGTATCAGAGGTGGAGAATCATATTCCATTTTATTCTTTTTGAATGCATTTTTCATCCTTCTAAACTGATGATCAGGAGGCAAGAATTGACGATGACAATCAAACTATGATTGCTTTCGGCCATATTTCAAAGTGAACGCTTTACTATTTTCCATGCAGTAAGGACAAGCTAGCTTCCCAGCATTCATCCACCCAGACAACATTCCATACCCAGAAAATCGTTAATTGTCCACATTAAATTAGCACGCAAATTGAAATTCTGCTTGGTTGATATGTCATATGTTTCAACACCATCGTACCACAATTGTTTTAGCTCATCAATCAATGGTTGCAAATATACATCAATCAAACTTTTCGGATTACATGGACGGGGGATAATACAATTTAAAAATATATATGGACTAGTAATGCACAACTCTGGTGGTAGATTATAAGGTGTAAGAAAGACAGGCCAACATGAATATGGTGTCGATATAGAAAAAGGCGTGAAGCCATTCGCACATAGACCTAATCGAATGTTCCTTGGTTCACTAGCAAAATCTGAATATGTCCTATCAAAGTGCTTCCAAGCTTCTCCATCTGAAGGATGACACATAACACCGGGTGGTCTTCTATTTTCAAAGTGCCATCTCATATGAGGAGCATAACTCATTGACGCATATAACCTCTTTAACCTAGGTATAAGAGGTAAATAATGCATCGACTTGATAGCGACCATCTTCCTGCTGGAAAGCCTCTTGAAACGAGGCTTTTTTCGCAAAATTTACAACTGTCCAAAGCTGCATCATCTTTATAATATAACATGCAAACCATATTCACAACAATCAATTCTCATTGACGAAAGTCCTAACTTAGAAACTAATCTCTTTGCCTTATAGAAATCAACAGTTGATATCACTGTCAACTAGTTCACGCATAAGGACAATGAAAGAGTCCATGGCTCCTTGGGAAATATTCCAATCAGATTTTACTTAGTAATCTAACTGCAACAGATAACTCAGAGTGCGGAATTCCGTTACGTAGTGGACGACTATAAAAATATTTTGCCTCATCATTAGGAGTTCGTTCAACATTTTCATTGGAATCACCCTCTAAGTGCATCCCAAAAGCATCCGCAACCATATAATGAATTCTAGAATCACGATTTGTATTCTCCACCGACCTAATACTTTCACCCACAACCATGTTATGAAATATCCCATGGCTACCATCGATCTCTCCATGATTAGTCCACACAAAGTAATTTTCTATAAACCCCCTTCTATAAAGATGATGCTTAACTTCATCCGATTTTTCAAACTTCATACAGTCGCATCTAACACAAGGGCACCTAATTACTCCTTCAGTTAGGTATGGTGGAAGTGATATTGCATGTCTAATAAAGTCATCCACCCCTTCTACAAAATCCTCCCACAATCCCTGTCGATTAGGATAATTCCTATTATACATCCAAGTACGATTTTCCATCTATACAAATAAAACAAGAGGAAATTAATTTAGTTAATTCATATCCAAATCTTTTTTTAGTTAATTAATTTCATATCCTAAAATTTCAATTCATATCCTAAATTTTTAATTTACAAATTAAAAGTTCAATTTATAAACTAAAAGTTCAATTCATATCTTAAAAGTTCAATTTATAAACTAAAAGTTCAATTCATAAACTAAAAGTTCAATTCATATCCAAAAAAGTTCAATTCATACACTAAAATTTCAATTCATATCCAAAAGGTTTAATTCATAAACTAAAAGTCCAATTCATATCCTAAAATACTCAATTTATAAACTAAAAGTTCAATTCATATCCTAAAATTTCAATTTATAAAATAAAAATTCAATTCATATCCAAAAAGTTCAATTGATAAATTAAAAGTTCTAATCATATCCTAAAATTATAATTTGTAAACTACAAGTCCCAATTCATAAACTAAAATTCCAATACATAAACTAAAAGTCCAATTCATATCCTAAAAGTTTAATTCATATCCTAAAATTTCAATTTGTAAACTAAATGTCCAATTCATATCCAAAAAAGTTCAAATCATATCCTAAAATTACAATTTATAAACTATAAGTCCAATTCATAAACTAAAAGTCCAGTTCATATCCTAAAGGTTCAATTCGTATCCTAAACCCTAGATTCTAACTAAACTATCAAGTTTAGTTAGAATCCTCCCACAATCCCTGTCGATTAGGATAATTCCTATTATACATCCAAGTACGATTTTTCATTGGAATCACCCTCTAAGTGCATCCCAAAAGCATCTGCAACCATATAATGAATTCTAGAATCACGATTTGTATTCTCCACCGACCTACTACTTTCACCTACAACCATGTTATGAAATATCACATGGCTACCATCGATCTCTCCATGATTAGTCCACACAAAGTAATTTTCTAAAAACCCCCTTCTATAAAGATGATGCTTAACTTCATTCAGTTTTTCAAACTTCATACAGTCGCATCTAACACAAGGGCACCTAATTTACTCCTTCAATTAGGTATGGTGGAAGTGATATTGCATGTTTAATAAAGTCATCCACCCCTTCTACAAAATCCTCCCACAATCCCTGTCGATTAGGATAATTCCTATTATACATCCAAGTACGATTTTCCATCTATACAAATAAAACAAGAGGAAATTAATTTAGTTAATTCATATCCAAAACTTTTTTTAGTTAATTAATTTCATATCCTAAAATTTCAATTCATATCCTAAATTTTTAATTTACAAATTAAAAGTTCAATTTATAAACTAAAAGTTCAATTCATATCTTAAAAGTTCAATTTATTAACTAAAAGTTCAATTCATAAACTAAAAGTTCAATTCATATCCAAAAAAGTTCAATTCATACACTAAAATTTCAATTCATATCCAAAAGGTTTAATTCATAAACTAAAAGTCCAATTCATATCCTAAAATACTCAATTTATAAACTAAAAGTTCAATTCATATCCTAAAATTTTAATTTATAAAATAAAAGTTTAATTCATATCCAAAAAGTTCAATTCATAAATTAAAAGTTCAAATCATATCCTAAAATTATAATTTGTAAACTACAAGTCTCAATTCATAAACTAAAATTCCAATACATAAATTAAAAGTCCAATTCATATCCTAAAAGTTTAATTCATATCCTAAAATTTCAATTTGTAAACTAAATGTCCAATTCATATCCAAAAAAGTTCAAATCATATCCTAAAATTACAATTTATAAACTATAAGTCCAATTCATAAACTAAAAGTCCAGTTCATATCCTAAAGGTTCAATTCGTATCCTAAACCCTAGATTCTAACTAAACTATCAAGACAACACAAAGTATAATTCAAATCTAACTAAACTAACTTCAACACTAATTAAACTAATTAGTTAATAAAATTAATTAACAAGACTAATTTAAACAAGATCTAAACCCTAATCCTCAATAAAATACAATGTTCAAAGAATTGAAACGCTAATTGAAACAATAAACTATAATACATCAAATATTGTAACACACACACTAGAAATAACAAAGATTGAAGGTTATAATTCTAACCTTGATTTTTTTTAGGTGGAGAAGGAGAAAGAGAGGGGCGGCAGTGGTGGTGGCCGGCGAGCAGTGGGCGGCGAGGCGGCGGCGAGCAATGGGCAGTGGTGGCACGGGGT
This sequence comes from Nicotiana obtusifolia, assembly GCA_002018475.1. Taxonomy (NCBI): domain Eukaryota; kingdom Viridiplantae; phylum Streptophyta; class Magnoliopsida; order Solanales; family Solanaceae; genus Nicotiana; species Nicotiana obtusifolia. Next base: position 186,716 of record MCJB01024271.1, read on the forward strand.
GGGGGATGAGATTTGGGTGAGTGAAATAGAGAAGGGGAGGGAAAGAGAGAGTTGGGGAAATTTTGGGGAAATAAGAGAAATGGGGGAAACCCCGATTTTGTCTCTGAAAATTAGAAAAGCGACCAAAAATAGCGACCAATGTTGGTCGACAATTAAAAAAAATTAAATATAAAATAGCGACCAACGTTGGTCGCTATATTTGGTCGCTATAGTATAGTCTATTACATATACTACGTGTATTATATATACTAAGTGTATAGTATAGTGTATTATATATACTATGTGTATTATATATACTAAGTCTATTATATATACTAAGTGTATAGTAAATATATATAGATATAGTATAGTCTGTTATACATACTTAAGTGCATAGTATAGTGTGTGTGTGTGTGTGTGTGTGCGTGTATATATACTATAGTGTGTGTGTATATATATATATATAGTATATAGTATATTAGTGCATTAGCTAAGCGCTCTCTCTCTCTCTCTCTATATATATATATTCGATATAATATTAGCTAATGGACTAATACTTAGTGCATAGTATAGCATATATATATATATACTAAGTGTATTATATATACTAAGTGTATAGTATAGCGTATTATATAATACACTATACTATATATATAGTATAGTGTATTATATATCAAGGTGTATTCGATATATATAGTATAATATAGTATATAGTATATAAGCTATATATATATATATATATATATAAGAACATGAAGCGCTCGGAACACAAGGACGAGTTCTTTTAGGTATTAATTTACAAGTGTATCAATACCTAAAAGAACT
>MCJB01024271.1:187732-227456 GCA_002018475.1 Nicotiana obtusifolia
ACATAATTTAAAATTAGCGACCAAAGTTGGTCGCTAAATTTAAATCAGATTTATTTATATTTCATATAATATCGAAGTAGGTCCCCGATTAGCGACCAAAGTTGGTTTCAATCTGTTTACTCTTTATTTAGCGACCAACTTTGGTCGCTAATTTTAGATTTTATTTATTTATATTTTATAATTTGATTTAAATAATATTATAATTATTAAAATTTTATAAGTGGGTCCCCTTAAGCGACCAACGTTGGTCGCTAATCTGAGTATTTCCTTGACCAAGCAAGTCTGACCAGTCCGGTCAACAATTTGACGAAATTATCGATCAAATAGCGACCAACCTTGGTCGCTAATGTATTTAAAATTCACCAGTTTAGCGACCAACTTTGGTCGCTTTTTGCAGGAATTCTAGTAGTGATAAAACCTGCACCCACTCGTACCCTAAAGAATCATGAACTTCACAAATATGAAGAAATAATAATTAAGGAAACATTGCTAGCAAGTCCACTTGCGGTATTAAAGAGAAGAGATTGTCTAGCTTCTAGGGTTAATAGGTTAGTAATTGTTAATTTAATTAATATCGCCCTAATTAAAAGCAGCCCTCGCCCTGAGAAAAGAGTCCCGAAAAAGCAAATCTCTCTCTTCATTTGATTTGCCTTTGCGCCTTTCCGTGGATCACACACATATTATGTACGTGTACATCATATCCTTACTATAAAACCTAAGGTCAAATAGAAGGTACCAATTTCTTTTTTGAAAACTTTAAATAGTTAGGTATATATATAAACATCAATAAGTTGTAAACAACATAACATATTTAAAAGCTGCAAATGTATTTATATAAAGTATTGTCAAAATATGTACTCCCTTCATTCCAACTTATGTGGTAGTGTTTGATTAGGCAATGAATTTAAGAAAAAAATGAAGACTTTTGAGATTTGTGACCCATGACAAGTCATAAAGATTTGTGCGGCTATAAATCATCTCATTAAGGGTAGAAGAAGAAAGTAAATAACTTTGTAACACATATCACAATGGCGTAGTGCAACGACAAATCCGTGAGGCCACTTGGGCAAAAGAGATAATTTGTGCTAATGACTTGGGTCGTTGACAAATATAGTATTAGAGCCGGACACTCACTCAGCACGGTGATTGGAAAAATCTCGGCGAGGATGCTGAGTCCCTAAGAGGGGATGTTTGTGATGCCCATGACGAAGGACGGAACGACAAGGACGAGTATAAGAAAAAGGCTGCCATGCTTCTAAGCTGGCAAGCTTACAAAAAAATGGGAGTATACATGACACCTTAGACGAATTTTATATTAGAATGAGAGAATTTTATAAGATATAATACAAAATCACACGGTGCACACGCTTTTGGTCTCTAAGATATCGTAGCTCAAAGACAAATCTATGAGGCAATCGGCTGGCCAAAACGAACAATATGTGCCATGCAATTGGACCACGACAATATTGGTCATCAGTAGTGATTTCCTACTTATTCATAGCATAACTAGCTAGACCAACTCATAATGAAGGTGGAGACAGCTCGTTACATGCTAGTCAAGTTCTAGACTAGCTTTTCACATACTTTTAATCTTAATAATGGTAGCTATAGTAGTGTTACACTAGGTAGGAAAAAACATTCTTTTTGGCTAGTTTAGCATTTCTATCTAGTTATAAATTTTGATTTAGATAAGCATATATTCTCGTTCCTAACACCCTCTTCCAACCACCTTGAGTTTGATTTCACTTATTTTGGTTCTTTATTTTTATTTGGTTCAATTACAGGTTAACTTTTAATATGTTCTTTCCTCCAAAATGAATTAGAATGAATTGCAACCAATCGCAAGTAACTAATTAGAAATGTCAATAACAACAGTACGCTCATAACGGCAGAGAAACTACGCATAGTAAACAAGAAAGCACGTGCTTAGTATGCTTGTGTACAAGTATCATGTCCATTACTAGCACTTCTATAATTAGAGATATTTGAAAATTATTTTGATAAAAAAGGTAGTAAAAATGATCTTGAAGGCACAAGTATGCTGTTTGCTAGATGTGATTGCAGCTCACTGCATGAACTGTAAAACAAACAGCATGATGAAAACTTTTCCAAAATAATGGAACACCTCCACCAAAGCATCTTCCAAACTCATTGGAGAGTAAAATTACCTTGTCCATTATTTCAGTTGCCTGTTGTTTCTTTTCTTTGGTACAGAAGGGGAAGGGTTACCATACGAGAAATATTAACTCCATTTAATTTGATGTAAAAAAAAAAATTACAATATCATGTTAATCAAAAGATAACGACCATCACATCTACTCGTCTACAATAAGTGGGATTAGTTGCCTGAGAAATAAGGTGTATCGGATGCAGGAATACTCTACTTAAAATTCTGAATGTTGTGAGAAAGAGAAGATAAGCAGTTTGGAAAAAAAAAAACATATAGGAGAGAGAGAAACGACTAAAAATGTTTCAATCAATTAGCAAAAGCTGTAGAAATCATGTTACTACCCGTTGAGGTTGAAAACTTGGTTAGCTATCTGAGGCTGCTGTAAGAAACACTCTATTTATACATAAAGAGGATGATTGTGGGTATGCTAATCTCAGGGTTAGCTCTTTATCACTTTTGCCTGACTTAGGTTTGCCGTTTTTGCCATTGCTTTCTTGATGTAAACTAAGGGTCTACCAAATTGTATAGAGAACCCGGTTCTCTATCAGTTTCCACAGAAATAGCAGTAAATAAAGAACACAATAATGTTTACGTGAAGAACTCCCAACTCAGGGGATTAAAAACCACGACCTACCTTAGTAGAATCTAAACTTCACTAATTGAGAAAACTTTAGATTCCAACCTATTGCAATCTAGAAATTAAACTCTTAATCCCTCAACCCTTACAATAACTCTATTGTAAGCCTCTTTGTAATAACTCTATTACAAAACGACATACTTGACTAACTCTAATCAAAACAACCAAAACAATGATGGTGTAAAAGATGTCCTATGAAATGCTTTTGAAAAGCTATGTAAGAATTACAAGTGAGTAACATGAAACAAAGATACAACAATACTAATGGACATAACACATAATCAGTGCTAGGAACTGGTCCTTTGGTCTGTTGTTGCTTTGTTCTTCAATGCCTCGGAGAAAATAAGAGTGGCTGCACACTTAAGAGAATTCAATGTTTAGGTTTTGCAAGTGTATGATGAAATCCTTTTCCTCATGTTAATAATATATGTGTGAGGTCATCAAAGATGATGCAAGGGAGTGTCTGATACACTGAACGCTCAACAGGGTTGTTGTACTGTTGCAAGTATAGTGCAACAGCTTTAACAACTGTAGAGTTGACTTGTACTGTGACCGGAGGAACTGATGCCGATTTGTTCCCTCTAATATTCCCTTATCTAATTTCATTGAGAATTGAACCAAACATATGATTAGTTGCTCTGAACGCTAAGGAACAAATTGTATCAGGTTCCCTATATGGTTATCTCTTGAAGTTTGTCAAATCATAAAAAATAATGGCGCATGTCTTATAAATTTCTTCCTTTTTGATGATGACAAACTTATAATTGATATTCTCCTATGAGAACCAGATTTCACACTGTTCACCCCACGAATCAGCCATATTCCCATTGAGAACCTATTTCCTCCCTTTTAATTTTCTTCCTCCTTTTTGCATCATTAAAACAATTAGACAAGTAAATGCAAGAAGAAGTCCAGTAAAATTAACTCATGCCATTGTGTGCACATAACATGGCTAAAAAAAGAATGCACGAGTATAAAATTGCATTAAATAGACGATGATGCTCATTAATTAAGGAAGGAAGAAAATAGAGTAGCAGTACCATAATTACACACATATTACAATCCAAACAAAAACTATCATTGATCAGCTACTCCTTTAGGTTATCCACTTGGTTCCTCAACTCTGCATTTTCAGCTTTCAAGCGGGCAATCTCTTCTCCCTGAGCATGTTAGAACCAGGTTCCTTGCTGGCCTGATTAAGCTTAGACTCAAAATAAGTGTTCTGTGCCTTCAGACACTTAATTTCCTCATTTGCAGCATCTTGAGCATCGATGAGCTGAGAAATAGTGGAGGTCCTGTCTATACCTCCCTTCTTATCCACACGCTCACACTCTTCCAAGGTGGTCATGGTGAACATTTGTTTTCGAGTTCCCACCGATGCTCTTCCCAAAGGGACCTCAAAGAGTTTAAGGACCTTAGTGAGGAGGAACCCATAGGGGAGACCATGATTGCCATCTTTGAAATCTGCCACTTTCTTCATATGCTCAATTATAACTTCACGCAGATTGATGGAAGTGTAAGAGTCCAGTGCTTCCAGAAGAACCAGGTCCGCTATAGAGGCCATAGATCTCCTCTCAACCCTAGGTAGCAACACCTTGTTCACCAACTCAAATAACAGTTGGTATTCTGGCAGAAGTGCCTTCTTGTGCGCTCGTTCTCCTGTTTGAACAACTCGAGGCTTAATGATGATTTTCTTAAAATCATAGGAATAGGTTCCCTCGACAGTTGACAACCCCTTAGTAGGCACCCCAAGAATCTCACCAAGTAGAGCCTCATCCATCAAAATTTTTTTCCCATTTATCTTCAAGCAAATTGTGTCACCCTCCACTACAAACATGTCAGCATAAAAACTGCGACCTCCTCTTCATACACTTTTGAACTCTTGATGTCAAAAATATGAGTCTACTTCTAGAAGTCACAAATATCCACTAGCTGCCTCATGCTTGAGCGATCAAGGATCTCAAAATCAAACACTCTTCCCCATAAAACTTTCTACTTCTTCAAATTTGCTCTCCTCTCAAGCTTAGATAGTTCAACTTTTGCCTTCTTTGAGGAACCAGGTTCCTTACTGCTACTTGGCGTCTTTCTAAGAGGCTTCTTCTTCTCTACAGTTCTCTCCTTCTCAAGGTCTCCTTCTACCAACTCCATCATCTTTGTCATATAGAACCTTCTTTTGTTTCATAGAAACTTCTTTCTTTAATGTTTTCCTATCAAGAGGAGCAGGTTCCTGAGCAGTCTCCTCATCATCAACCTCTACCACATTTGCTGGAGGCATATCCTCCTCATCAATGAACCTACTTTTTACAAGCCTTCTTCTTCTCTTCTTCTCCTTATTCACTTTCAATGCACTCCAAGTGCAACCTTCTTCTGCTGCCTAGTGGTGAGGCATTTTGGAATAGAACCATTTGTGAATTTCCCACAATTCCTAGCAACTATGAACTATGCAACAAATATATTATTATGTTTATCCTCACTATCACCAGATTCTTCCTCAGACATCGACTTCATCTCATGGTACACAACCTCCAAAGGGGTTGTATCATGGTGAGTAAAAGAGGTAGAGTCAGCACTGTCCAGGGGCTATCTTGTAGAACTAGGAGTTTCATCTCAAGTAGGAGCAGAAAACTCCTGTTGGGCAGAGGGACCAGGTCCTTCTGTAGGCTCTCCTGTAGTACTGAACGGTTCTTAGTCCCTTTGAGGCACCTGGTCCCATTACCCTGTTCTTCCCCCTGAGTTTCTGTACCTACACCATCAATCAAAGAATCCCCAACCAACTTCTCCACAACAACAGGAGGCTCTTTTTCAAGAGAGGTATAGCCTGTTTTAAATACATTACTCCCATTTGTCTCACCCTCAGTACCCAACAATGATGTACTAGTAGAAAAGGATGGAACATTACCTGATACTGACAAGATATTCAGATCAATCCACTAAACACTTGGAGTATCAGAAATACCAAATTCAGGAACACCATCAACTATACCAGGGACCAAAATTTCATCCCAAGCCCTTCCTCAACATGCTGACTTGACACTTCTAACCCTTCATCTCCTTCCACTATTTTTTCTGTGGTTTGAACAAAGCAAGAAGTAGAGGTATTCCTTTCCGAGTCGACTTTCTCTATAGTAGAAGACAGAGAGGGAGAAGCAACAAACTATTTGGGATTTAGGCTTTTTCGGGTGCGATGGGGACCAAAACCAGATGGTGTAGGGGAGGGGGACTACGGATGAGAGTTGGTTGGAAATTAGGGCTTTAGTCGGTGAAGGTTGTGGCTCCGATCTAGACGGTTGTGCCTCAGGAGACGGAGACACAATTCAAGTTTCTTTAGTGGCTTTGGGAGACTCAGATTTTGGTGAGTCATGTTTGATTTTGAGGGCAATAAGACACAAGGAAGAGGGTTTGGGAGAATAGAGGTGTTTGATGTAGACAGCAAGGAGAGAGACTGACTTTTGGGGTATTTAGAGGGAAAAGAGGGACCGGTTACAATTAGGTATGAGAGAAGGGATGGCTAGTCAGGTCGTTTTGTAACGGGTGCAATGTTTGCGTTCAAAAGTCATCCAAAGGGGTGGAAGTAATTAATGTCGTGGCACTCTAGTAGTTCAAAATGAATATAGGTGTAAGAGGAGCTACTAACCTGAGTCATAGGAGCCAGGTTCCTTGAAAAGTTTTGAAAATATGAGCATCAACTTCCAAGTGGTTGTCATGAATTTTTACCTGTGACGGTATTGAATTGAGTTAAAAGTTTCCTGAAAACACTTTTTAGCAATTTAGCTTACCATCCATTCATAGCCAATCATCGAGGGACCGAGTTCTCAGTTCAGCTTAATCAATCCCAACTCTAGACGATTTCTTTCAAAATTTGCTAAGTGCTTTGGTAAAGATATCTGCTACCTGGTCCTCTGTTTTGCAAAACTTCATACGTATGAGTCCTTTTTCAACATTGTCCCTCAAGAAATAATGTCGCACATCAATGTGCTTTTTTCTCTTATGTTGAACCGGGTTCTTTGCCATGTTGAAAGCACTTGTGTTATCACACAATAATGGCACACAGTTTGAAAACACGCCAAAATCTTCTGGTTGTTGCTTGATCCACAACAGTTGGGCACAACAAGAAGCAGCTACCACATATTCACCTTCTGTAGTAGAGATAGCTATAGAGTTTTGTTTCTTTGTACCCCATGAGATCAAGCATGACCCCAAAAAATGTGTCATTCCATATGTACTCTTTCTATCCACCAGATATCCAGCATAATCAGCATCAGTATACCTAATTAAGTAAAAATTATCTCCTAAGGGATATAGAGGACTAGGTCCTTTTACAAACCTTCAAATGAGATTTTTTTGGACTTGATTGAAATCTGAAACATAACCCAACGCTAAACACAATGTCAGGTCTGCTGGCTGTCAGGTACAGAAGTGATCCAATGATACGCCTATACATAGTTTCAATTATAGGGAAACTAGGTTCATCCATGTCTAGACGAGTGGCAGTAACAATGGGAGTATCAATGGTTTTTGAGCTTTCTATTTCAAATCATTTCAGTAGCTCCTTGATGTACTTTTACTGACTTAAAATAGTTCCTTTAGAGGTCTTCTTTACTTGTAGCCCAAGGAAGAAGTTTAGTTCCCCCATCATGCTCATCTCAAATTCACTTCCCATGAGATTTTCAAACTCCTCACAAAGGGAATCATTTGTTGCACCAAAAATGATGTCATCAACATAGACTTGCACAATCAGCAGGTTCCTTCCTCGTTTCTTCACAAATAGGGTGTTGTCAATTTTCCCTATAGTGAAACCATTCTCCAGAATAAATCTGGACAATCTCTCATACCACGCACGAGGGGCCTGCTTCAATCCATATAAAGCTTTGTCAATCTTGAAGACATGTTCAGGATGTTCATGATATTCAAAGCAAGGTGGTTGCTTAACAAAAACTTCATCCTTCAAATATCCATTCATAAATGCACTCTTAACATCCATTTAAAACAATTTGAATTCCATATGAGATGCAAAAGCAATAAGAATTATCTAGTGGCCTTAAGGTGCTCACTTCCTTCTTTGGTTTGAATGAGGACCAGCCTTTCTTCCCTTTACACATGCATCACACACTTTGTGGTCTTTAAACTTTGACTTTGGTAGTACACAAACTAGGTCCTTCTTGATCAGCTTATTCAACAGAGAAAAACTTGCACGCCCTAATTTTCTGTGCCATAGCTCAGCATCATCATCAATGACACTGAAGCATGTAAGATCACCACCATTCAGAGAGTCAAAGTCTGCAACATAAATGTTTTTGAATCTTTTATAATCAGAACCACTTCACCAGTTATAAGATTGGTGACAGTACAAGTCATTGACAAGAACTCCACTTTGTCTCCTTTGTCGCAGATTTGAGTCACTCAACAGGCTATAATTCAAACCTTTTACATAATACACATTTTCAATTGACTAGGAGAGTGTTTTGCCGATCTTTCCAACTCCCAGAATGTATCCCTTCTTGCCATTTTCGAAGGACACATACCCACCTTGCAGGGACTTAAGTGAGAGAAAACCATCCATTCTTCCAGTCATGTGTTTAGAACAGCTACTATCCATGTACCACTTTTGATTGCTTCCCCTTGCTATTGCCTGTGCAAGAAAATCAGAGATGAAACTTAGGAACCCAAACAAGTTTGGATCCCTTTTAATGATGGAATGGGTGAATCAAACTTCTTCTTGTCCAAGCAGGTATCACATATTTCTTTTTCAGAGAACCAGGTTCCTTAGCAGTGGGTACTTTTTCCATAAAGACTTTAATTTTTGTTGGGACTGAAATTTGGCTGTACAAGACTTCTTGTAATGACCAATTTTGACCATAATGAGTACAAAGCCAATTATCAGTAATAGTAACATAATTGCTATGTGAGTTATAGGGAGCCTTAGCCTTATGGAACCCGATTTCTTGCTAGTTCCCCCCATTACGTTTATACATAGAAGTGATTGTATCAGAGGACCAGGTCCACTTTAAAGACTTATACAGATCATTTTTAACCATGCTTAACTTTTTTTGAAGTTTGTCTATTCTTTTCAAGTTCAGCAACAAGACTCAATTTGACATTTTTGAGTTTATTCTCAAGCTTAAGTTGTGCCTCACTTGCCACTTCCTTTCCCTTAGAGGAGCTCATGTATTTTTCCAATGAATGTTTAACAGGATATTTTATTTCTTTGTTTCTTCCACTGTTTCCTTCAGATCTACAACTACAACCACCAAATAATTTCCTCAGTTAAAGAATTTTTATTATTAATGAGGTTGTGGTAAGCATCAATTAAAGCATTAGCTAAAGATACCATCTTATTTTGCGAATAAGATTTCAAATTTCTTTGAACATCAAGAAAGTTTACCTCATTGTCATCATTATCTTCATCCTCATCAGATCTTGCCATCAGTGCAAATATAGAATCATACTCTATAGGTTCAGTTTCAACAGTCATCATGGAGGTGTCTCATTGGTCATCGTCACCCTCAGATTTACTAAAGGAATCTCCCCAGGGAGCCAGAGCTTGCTTCATAACATTATCAGCGGCATCTCTTCTCTTAAACTTCTTATCGGGGAATTCCTTATCCGCGTTGTGATTGTAGTGGTCCTACTTGTGGAGAGGACACTCTTTGATGAAATGTCCTGGCTTTCTGCACTTGTGACAACAATCATATCCTTTGCTGTTTATACTAGAGCTACCTTTCTTGGGAATTCCTCCAATTTCTGCGAACCATTTTCTGGAATCTTCGAGTAAAATAGGCCACGTCTGTGTCATCACCACTTAAATCACTATTGTCTGCCTTGAGAACCAGGTTCTTCTCCTTTTTGGGATCTCTCCTTTTAAGATCCTTCTTCTTCATCTCGTAGGTTTTCATATTTTTAATGAGTTCATCAACGGTCAGCTTCTACAAATTCTTTACCTCTGTGATAGCATTAACTTTACTCTCCCAAGAACCTGCTAATACACTGAGTATTTTTCTGACCAGTTTGTTTCTTGGGATAACTTCTCCAAGGAAGTGAAGCTCATTAATGATAGAGGTAAAGCGAGTATGTATTTCCTAAATCGACTCATCCTCCCTCATCTTGAAAAGTTCATACTCAGTAGTAAGCATGTCGATTTTTGACTGCTTGACTTGAGTGGTTCCCTCATGTGTAGTTTGGAGAGCTTCCCAGATCTCCTTGGCAGGCTGACAGGCTGAGATGCGGTTGTACTCGTCTGGTCCAATGCAACAAACGAGAATCTTCTTTGTCCTGAAGTTTTTCTCGATGGCCTTCCAATCAGCGTCATTGTACTCCTTTCTTGTCTTTAGAAGTGTAACTGTTCCCTCACCAATGGTCTTCATGGGGAAAAAAGGTCCATCATAGATAACGTCCCAGAGCTCTGAATCCTCTGTCATGATGAAATCATGCATTCTTTCTTTTCCACCAACCATAGTATTGGCCATTGAATCTTTGTGGTCTATAGGTTGATTGTCCTTCTTCAAAATTTGGTAGAGTAGCCATGTTGATCCTTTTTAGGTATTAACCTTTTAGAAGGAACATGAGCTGATACCAACTGATATAAACTAAAGGTCCACCAAACTATATAGAGAACCTGGTTCTTTATTAGATCCCACAGAAACAACAATAAGTAAAGAACACAATAATGTCTACGTGGAAAACTCCCAGCTCACGGGATTAAAAATCATGACCTACCCTAGTAGGATTTCAACTTCACTAACATAGCAAACTTTAGTTACAACCTATTGCAATCTAGGTATTAAACTCTTAATCCCTCAACCCTTACAATAACTCTATTATAAGCCTCTTTGTAGTAACTCTATTACAAAGCTACACACTTGACTAATTCTAGTCAAAACAACCAAAACAATAATGGTTTAAAAGATGTCCTACGGAATGCTTCTGAAAAGCTGTGTAGGAATTACTAGTGAATAACATGAAACAAAGACACAACAATACTAAAGGACATAAGACATAATCAATGCTGGGAACTGGTCCTTTGGTCTGTCGCTGCTTTGTTCTTCAATGCCTCAGAGGAAATAAGGGCGGCTGCAAACTTGAGAGAATTCAATGTTTAGGTTTTGCAAGTGCGTGATGAAATCCCTTGCCTCATGTTGATAATATTTATGTGAATTCATTAAAGATGATGCAAGGGACTGTTCGGTACACTACGCGCTTCCACAGTACTGCTGTACTGTTGCGAGTACAGTGCAGTAGCTTTAACAACTATAGAGTTGACTTGTACTGTGATCGTAGGAACTGATCCTTATTTGTGCCCTTTGTTGTTCTCTTATCTGATTTTATTAAGAATTGAACCAGACATCTGAATAGTTGCTCTGAACGCTAAGAACCAATTGTATCATGTTCCATATCTGGTTCTCTCATAAATTTTGTCAAATCATCAAAACAAAGGCGCATATCTTATCATTTCTAGTATCCATTATCAACATACATAACTAGCATAATTTGTACTATATAAATTATGTCTGCTTATATACCACGTCCATACGTAGAAATGAATCCACTATCTAGAGATTGTGCATCAAAGTTACTATTTGATATTATTATATGTATATATTTTAAATTCTTTTTGCATATGTTTATATATTTCGCGCATAATAATAAATTAGATTGAATCAACAGAAATCGTCCTAGATCCGCATCTGGACATGTGAGTCTTTTTGAGAGAGAGGGAGAGTATATGTGTGTGTTGAAATATTATCTACATGATTGTGCTTAAGATATGAATTAGCTTTTTTGTCCTATGAAGTAATGGGAAATGCAAGTGAGAAGAAAGAAGAAGCTGAGATCTGTGAAATCAAGAATCAAGAAGATGAAAGAGGAATATATGGACTATGCACATAGTAGACAGTTCCAAGAATCCATGGTTCAATCTCCTCCTTGTAGTCCTAGGACTTATCAGTATCCTTTGATTGTTACTCCACAAGTAAAGCTCATTGTAAGTCAGTTCTTGGCCATTATCAGGATAAGCCACTATAACGTTTTAGGCCCTTGACCACTCCAGAAAAGTGTGGCCTAAACTAGCAAAAAGTGTGGCCTTTGATCAAAGACCAAACTTTTTTAGGGATGGCCAAAACAAGCGTAACCTTTGACCTAAAGGCACGCTTTTCAAATGTTGCCTTACAAGTAGTGGCCTATTAGATAACAAAGACAACGCTTATAACTGACGAGCACAAAACACACACTTAAATATACTCGCTAGTCGAATATAGTATAATATAATATCGTATCCACAAGGATTTGAGTTAAACAGTATTTTCGTAGTTTATAGCTTGGTTGCTATCCAAGATGATCAATAGTTGAGAATTATATGATTAAAAACTACAATTAACTAAGAATCTATGGTTATTGACTAATGACAAACGAACAAGAAGCAAGCAAAGACGGTTATCAGTGGGAGAAAACAGGCTTTTGATAGGATAGGTGCAAGATAATTGTTTGGGATTTAACTCTAGATAACTCACTTCTAATGTTCAAGTGAGTCTCTCAAATTCACCCAATTGTTAGTTCAAACGTTTAGTAGAAACTCCTCTCTCGATTAAGTCTCAACCTCACAAGATGAACTAAATTAAGCTCAGTGAAGATATGCAAGATTTCGTAATGGATTGGTCTTTAGGAGAACCTCTCTCGATTATCCTCGTAACTAGGTTTAAACAATAATTTAACTAGCGTCTTTCGATTACTAAGAAGAATTAATGAAGTCAACCAACAAGATAATGCAACGATATTACAAGTTATGCCTCTCTCGATTAAATGGACATATGAATATAGATGCCACAATTAAATCATCCAAAACGATTCAATATATAAAAACTAGAGTTAACATCCACAAACAAGTATCAATACACCAAATCCATCAAACCCTAATGAGAATTACTCCATAGATATGGAGAAATTCATCACAAGTATTCTTAGAGTAAAGAAAAAAATAAAACGATCCAAACTCGTGTTCTTGAGTGAGGATTGAATGATGAATTCCTTGTGCTTTTGCTTCTCTCCCTCCTCCTTAGCCTCCTTAGGTCTTAGATATGTCAAAAGTCCAGAAAATACCGTTTTCCATGTATATATACCAATTAGGGTCTGGCCCAAACTAACATACCTTTTCCTATACGAAATAGGACAATTTCAAGATTGGACGTGCGCGGCTGGCGCACTTTGGAAAGTGTACTGCTCTACTTGCACACCCAGTGCGCGATCACACACCTAGGTTACCTCTTGCTCGAAATTTGTTTCTCCCATTAAGTGTACTATTGCCCGTTGATCTCCGAACAAGACTCCAACTTAATCCTTGGGCTTTTACTCAGATTTCAAAGCTTCAGAATAACTTGAATTCATTCCAAAATATTTACATAACTCGGAATCACTCCTACAAGGTATAAAAAATACAATTAGTACAAAACACTAGCGATTAAAGCTCAAACTCAATTAAAGTGCGGTAAATTAGAGTGCGATAAGCAACTTAAACACATAATGATTGTCTACCATCAACACCCCACACTTAAACCATTTCTCATCCTCGAGCAATCAAACTACACTTTATATAGACACGACCCTATTACACAACTCTCATAACTCATCATACCAAGAATATTTAAAATAGACTAAGCATAATAGTGAACATCCTAGCCTCAAGATTTGACTCACAAGCACCACATTATTTATAACCTGCTCCCTTACTCTAACATAGAGGTCAATGACATTACCTTTCCTTCATAATTTAAGTGCCCTCACACAACAACCGAGAGTAGTTCCGCACACAATAGAAATTAAGAACAACTAGGAACTCAAGATAGAAAAAATTCACTCACTCTCAGAAACAACATTCATATGCCACAAAAGATGCACCATAGGCTTGCCCGTCGAGTTCAACTCATAAGCCAAACCAACCACCCCACACTTCAACCTTTACAAAGTTCATCATATATTCAAGTGCTCACGAGAGGTAAAAGGTTCAAATAGATGGTCAATTCAAACAAATGGGTAAGGCTTGTAATGTGGTTGCCAAAGAAACAAGATTACAGGCTCAACAGGGTTAGCTACGATATATAACTATTAGGTGGATAAAAGCATATAACTGGCTCAAAAAGTAAATGCCTATATCATTTCCAAGACTGATCAAAACTATTTCGCTTTGCAAACACACTGGGCAAGTTCTAGACATCAAATGCAATGCACAGAATAACACAAAACCTAACATACACATAGCACATAACTCACTCAAGATTATATCATCAAGACACTCTAGTCAAAGCAATAAAACAAAGTTAAGATCATACACTGTAAGGTACTTATACAAGAGTTAAAAACTGAGCCTAAGCGTCACAACTAAAGCACTCACTATTCTCAAGGTATAAAAAAGTTAAGAGATATTGGCTTTCAATTAAAATCATAGCACAAGGTTTCCTACTACTAACAAAAATTAAAAAGTAACTACACCTAGTTAAATAAAAACCTTGAAAAAGAACCGCTGTCCAAAGAAAAACCAAGGGGAGATTATTACACTATCCCACAAAAGAAAATCTTTTTGTCTTTTTCTTTCGACTTTAGTCCCTCAAGAAACCTGTCGAATGATATCCATTGTCGGGAAAAATAGAAAATTTTAAAAATTTTATGGTCTTTTAAATTTTTTTTTTTCTATCTCTAACTACTACAACTACCAAAAAGAAACTAATATACATACATACACATACAATTGTCCCCCATCCCACACTTCAAGTTGTGGCATGTCCCCATGACGCACAATTGAAAAGCATAAGGTAGAGGAACTTCCCTGAATATCTAGTCGGGGTCAGAATCAAAGTCGGGCTCCATTCTTCTCGCCCGAACTAGCGCGCACATCCATGCAGATAGCTTCTTCTCAGCCAATTCACTGGAGCTTTCTCTTTTGAACTCTTCACCTTCCACTGAACACTTACAGCTGGCTTCTCTTTTCTCACTCCCGTCTGTACATTCATCTCAAACGTCACAGTCTCTTCACCCACTCTAAGCATGAGCTTTCTATCATGTATATCCAATATTTCTCCACCCATTACTAAGAATGATCTTCCTAAGATAAGGGGCACCACTTTGTTCTCCTTCATCTTCACCACTATTAAATCTACAGGAAATACAAACTTATCTACCCGAACTAAGACATCTTCCACTATCCCCTCAGGTATGATAGTTGTTTGGTCTGCCAGCTGCAAATATATTGGTGCAGAGCTTATCTCTCCAATTTCATTCTCCGGCTTCTTGTAAATAGACAAAAGGCATTAAATTAATTGAGGCACCAGAATCACATAAAGATTTATCAAAATTAAGAGTGCCTAACGAGCAAGGTATCGTAAAACTCCTTGGATCTCCAAACTTTTGTAGGAGTTTATTTTGCAAGATTGCGCTGCAATGCTCTCTGAGCTTGACCACTGAGGTCTCTTCTATCTTCCTTACCTTTGTGAGGGTTTCCTTCAAGAATTTGGCATAAGCTGTCATTTGTGAGAGCACCTTTGTAAATGGAAAATTTACATTAACCTGTTTCATCTCCAGAAATCTCTCAAACTGCTTATCCAACTTTTCTCTATATAGCTTTTGGGGAAACGGTAGAGCAGGCATGTGCTTACTCTCATTTATTTTCTCCCTTCTCGAAGTCTCCTCCTTCTTCTTTTTCCCAGCTCCCTTCTCGCCTTTCTTCTTTTTATCAACTTCATTTTCCAGCTTCTTCTCACTTTCTTTTTCAGGTACCACCTCTGTTTGGACAGGAGTGGGATCTTTCAACACTTGCCCGCTTCTCAATGTCACAACATTCACTATTTCTTTGGGGTATCTTTCAGTATCAGCTGGCAGAGTACCTGGGATTCTCTTAGACAATACAGTTGCAATTTTTCCCACTTGCTTCTCCAAGTTTCGCAACCCTATGCCAAGTTCTTTGATAGATGCACCATGAGCATCTAATCTCTCATCTGTCTTGACAATGAAGGACTTCATCAGATCTTCTAGCCCAGGTTGAGTGGAATGTTGAGGCTGGAACTGCGGCCTCTGCTGATTTTGGAAGCCAGGGGTTCCTTGTCTTTGGAATCTGGAGTTGTTTTATTGCCATGCATTTGCAATACCCCCAGGTGAACTCCAGCAAAAACTGGGTGTCTCTGACCCACTGCATTAAAGTTGTAATTCCCTGCAACATTCATTCCTCTGTTGAGGCCTGACACTCATGAGTAGGGTGTCCTCTCCCACAAATTGCATGGGGTTCACTATGTACTGAAGCTAAGGTCAACTTCCTTATTTCCTTGGCCATGGGATCAAGCTGTACCTGCACAGATGTGTTACCATCAACTTGGTGAACATCAGTTGATCTTCTTCTTTCAGCAATCTTAGAGGTCCACTAATTTGTATATTCAGATAACTCATCTAGAATTGTGACTATATCCTCTGGAGTCTTCATCATCAACGGGCCTCCAGCTGCATTGCTCAATGTTCTGCATGCATGGGCGTCAATCCATTCCAAAAGTCCTGGAGTTGCATCCAGAGTACAATCCCATTATGTTGACACTTTCGCACTATCTCCTTAAACCTCTCCCAAGCTTCAAACATAGTTTCGATCTCGTTCTGGAAAAAGTTACGGATTTCTCTTCTAAATTTGCCCGACTTAGCTGATAAGAAGTGTTTATCAAGAAATTTTCTGGTCATCTCATCCTATGTTCTAATCGATCCATTAGGCAAGCTTCGAAGCCAGTTCTTTGCATCATCCTTGAGTGTGAAGGGGAATGCCCTTAAGTAAATTGCATCTTGTGACACACCATTGTATTGAAAGGTGTTCATGATCTCCTCGAAGTCTATCAAATGATTGTTTGGATCTTTGTTCATCTTTCCTCTGAAGACATAGTTCTTCAGAGTTTAAAGCAACCCCTGCATCAACTCAAAATTGTTAGCTGCAACTGGAGGTGGTCTAATACTTGATAATCTTTGGTTGTAGACCAGTCTAGCATAATTACTAAGTGGTCTCCCAGCCCCGAGAGGTATATTTTCGAACTGGCTGCACCCAAGGGTTGATTCTGAGCAATTCTCCGAGCCCTCTCCTCTTCATATACAAGTTATGCATTTCAAGGAGCTGATTCCTCAGCATCTCGTGCAACCTTTTCTCGTTATTGGGTTGCCTCTCTTGCAGCCAATTCCATATTATCATTATCTCCAACCATGATTTCTTCGGTTGACGATTGCCCAACCTTTTCTATATTCTCGGGGAGATTTCTTTCCCCGAGGATCGAGTCATGCACCACTCTTACCTGTAGCCTACGCACAGTTAAGGAACACCCAACATAAAAAGAGAAAAAAAATAAAATAAAAAATTCCTCAGTTAGCACTACAAAACTATTTCCAACATTGATTGCCAATCCCCATCAACGACGTCAAAATTTGACGAGCGCTAAACACACAATTAAATATGCTCTCTAGTCAAATATAGTATAATATAATATCATATCCACAGGGATTAGAGTTAAACACTATTTTCATAGTTTATAACTTGGTTGCTATACAAGATGATCAACAGTTAAGAATTATCTAATTAAAAACTATAATTAACTAAGAGTCTACGGCTATTGACAAATGACAAACAAACAAGGAGAAAGCAAAGACGGTTATCAGTGGGAGAAAATAGGGTTTTGATAGGATAGGTGCAAGATAATTTTATAGGATTTAACTCTAGATAATTTACTTCTAATGTTCAAGTGAGTCTCTCGAATTCACCCAACTATTAGTTCAAACGTAGAGTAGAAACTCCTCTCTCGATTAAGTCTCAACCTCACAAGAGGAACGAAATTAAGCTTAGTGAAGATATGCAAGAATTTGTAATGGATTGGTCTTTAGGAGAACCTCTTTCGATTATCGTCCTAACTAGATTTGAAAAATTATTGAACTAGCGTCTTTCGATTACTAAGAAGAATTAACGAACTCAACCAACAAGATAATGCAACGATATCACAAGTTATGCCTCTCTCGATTACGTGAACATGTGAATATAGATGTCCCAGTTAAATCATCCAAGATTTAATACATAAAAACTAGAGTTAATATCCACAAACAAGTATCAATACACCAAATCCATCAAACCCTAATAAGAATTACTCTATAGATATGGAACAATTCATCACAAATATGCTTAAAATAAAGATAAACATAAAACGATCCAAACTCGTGTCTTGAGTGAGGATTGAATTATGAATTCCTTGTGCTTTTTCTTCTCTCCCTCCTCCTTAGCCTCCTTAGATCTTAGATGTATCAAAAGTCCAGGAAATACCGTTTTTTCATGTATATATACCAAGTAGGGTCAGGGCCAAATGAACACACCTTTTCCTACACAAAATAGGACAATTCCAATATTGGACATGCGAGGCCGCGCACCTGGAGGTGTGCTCGCACATATGACCGTGCACTTTGGACAGTGTACTGCTCTACTTACGCGCCTAGTGCGCGATTGCACACCTAGGTGACCTCTTGCTTGAAATTTGTTTCTCTTGTTATGTGTACTATTGCCCGTTGATCCCCGAACACGACTCCAACATAATCCTTGTGCCTTTACTCAGTCTTCATGTCACGACCCGGATTTCTCACCCTCGGGAGTCGTGATGGCGCCTACTAGTGAAAGCTACGCAAGCCAATTTACCGAATTATTAACCATGTTTCCATTTTTAGACTTATTTCAATTAGAAACCAACTATTTAAGAACAACATAAATTAACAAGAAGAATGAATAAAAGTTCGGACTTTAAAACATCGATAATAAAATCTCTCCTTAATAAACTACCCAAGATTTAGTGTTACTATTTCACCGACTGTCTAAGAGTACTACAAATAAGGGTCTGAAAGAAATTAAAAAAAAATACTGTCTCTGGGACTACATAAAAGAAACAGGCAACATAGATAGCGGGAGACACCAAGGTCCGCGGATGCCTGCAGGACTATCTTGGGTCGCCTGATAAGCACGAAGCTGGAAACTCCCTACGATCGAAAATTTGCAGCGCTGGGATCTGCACAAAAGAGTGCAGAGTGTACTATCAGCACAACTGACCCCATGTGCAGGTAAGTGCCTGGCCTAACCCCGGCGAGGTAGTGACGAGGCTAGGACCAGACTCCAGATAGACCTGTGCAGTTATATATACATATATATACATCTACAGCGGAAAGATAGAAGTAATTAAACAATTAAAGCTGGAAAAGGGAAACATGCTTCGGGGTAACAGATAAAACAGATCATCAAAGAAATATAAAGAAATTACAATTTAACTTCTAACACGAATAAAGAGAAATACAGGCAACTTTCACTTTCAATTTCATCCTGTTGCAGGCGTGCAACTCGACCCCATTTCCTTAAATCTTGTGGTAGGCGTGCCACCCGCTGCAATTTTATTATATCATGTGGTAGGCGTACCACCCGCTCTCATTTCATTATATCTTGTTGCAGGCGTGCAACTCGACCCCATTACCTTAAATCTTGTGGCAGGCGTGCCACCCGCTCCCATTTTATTATATCATGTGGTAGGCGTACCACCCGCTCCCATTTCATTATATCTTGTTGCAGGCGTGCAACTCGACCCTATTTCCTTAAATCTTGTGGTAGGTGTGCCACCCGCTCCCATTTTATTATATCTTGTTGCAGGCTTGCAACTCGACCCCATTTCCTTAAATCTTGTGGCAGGCGTGCCACCCGCTCCCATTTCATTATATCATGTGGTAGGCGTACCACCTGCTCCCATTTCATTATATCTTGTTGCAGGCGTGCAACTCGACCCCATTTCCTTAAATCTTTTGGCAGGCATGCCACCCGTTCCCATTTCATTATATCATCACAATAATTACAAGAAATCCCGGCAAGGGAAAACAAAAATGATATAATAACTTCTCAGTAAGGGAACAATGACATAAAAAAAAAAAAAGAAACATCCTGGCAAGGGAACAAAAGCAATATAATTCTAAACCTATAACAAAGAGGAACAACTGAAATGAAGAAACCAGCGTAGCAAGTCCTCACGTGAACTCCCATTTCCACATAAAAATATCAAGAACAATATTCAGCAATTTGAACAAGAATCACACAATAACTATCCATTTAAGACTCAAGGTCATGCTCGACGCCAACGTATAGATACTCGTCACCATGCCTATACGTCGTACTCAACAAGAAGCAATTTTACAAATAGAACTCAACTCTAAATCCCTCAAGCTAAGGTTAAATCGGACACTTACCTCGCTTTGCAACCAAATTCAAGATTCCAATGAATCCGAATCTTTGCAACAACAAAACCACAAGCCTTCGAGCCCAATCTTTTATAGATGAACACGAACTTCAGATGGACTCGACCGGAGCTAACGAATTACAACCTGGTCGGCGGCCTCAAACTCGTCTGAAATTTTGGTACTGTTTCACGGCGAAATTAGCAGCAATTTGAGCTGGTTTGGGGGTTAAAGAGTGGGGTTTTTCGTAATTGATGTTGGGGTTTTGAGGGAGTGATTTCAAGGTTGTTTTTCAACTTATTCGGGGTTATTTCCGATGACTTTTCAGCTGGGTTTTGGTGAGTTTAATAGTGGGAACTGGGTTGGTAATTGTGAAAATTGATAGCTCTTATGGCTGTGTTTTCTTGGAATTTAGGGTTGTTTCAAGGTGATTTTGAGGTTGGTTTGCTGTGATTTAAGTGCGTTTTGGAGATGTTTCTTAGATGGTAACGACAGTGGGTTTTTTCATAGCTAATGGTTACTGGTATCTATTTATAGTGGGTCCAAAAATCGAGACAAAACACCCCTTTTCGGTCGGATTTGCGATCGCATTCATGTCGCGTAACAGGCATGCGGTCCGCATTTCTGACATGGCCATCGCAGATTGTAACCCTAGCCTTTCACCGCATTCAGTATGAGGTATGGTTTGCGGTCCGCATTTTAGAAATGCAACCGCATATAAGACCGTATTTTGGACGTTGATTTTTGCCCAGAAATCTGTCTCGATCTGCGATCTAAATATGTGCATATGCGGTTCGCATTGTAGAAATGCGATCGCATATTAGACCGCATCTCTTACATTGAAATCTGTTTCGATCTGCAATCTCAGTGAGTGCGATATGCGGCTCGCGTTGTAGAAATGCGACCGCATATTAGACCGCAATTCTGACATTGATCTTTGCCCAGAAATCTGTCTTGGTCTGCGATCTTAGTGTAAGATATGCGGTTCGCATATATGATTGGCGATAGCATAACCTGCTTTGTGATGCCTTTTTGTTCTTTTCTCTGCTCTTACGTCCTTACACCTCATGCACTGCAAGAATACTAAAATTTAATACTCACGAAAAGGAAATTGCGTTTACTACAAGCTACAATCTAAGCAATTAGTATAAAATGTGCTTTTCCCGGCACATCAGGTCGTCACACTTCAAAGCTTCATAATAGCTCGAATTCATTCCAAAATATTTACATAGCTCGGAATCATTCCTACAAGGCATAAACACACACAATTAGTGTAAAACACTAGCGATTAAAGCTCAAACTTAATTAAAATGCAGTAAATTAGAGTGCGAAAAGCAACTAAAACACGTAATGATAGCCTACCATCAATTACACTCCATATGGCAACATTTTTGTACGCTATAGCTACACACTGAAAGCATGGCCTTGTTTACGTTATAGGCCACACTTGTGAACCCTGGCTTCTAAAGGAACACTTATAAAGTATTGTCTTTACTTAGATACATGATAGACGTACATACATATGGCCACACTTTTAAAGCGTGGCAATTTTGGCTAGGCTATATAATTTATTTTTAAATTTTTTTAAAAAATTACATTTTGCATATATCCTGTAATCATAGTTATTTCAAGCACATGCATTATTATCACATATTTTTATGATATCAACAACCAAATTAGCTAATAAATATCCAAAACCAATCAAATGAATACACATACTAATAAAATAATGTGTCAAAATGTTGTTAACAATAAACTTTACAAAAGTGAATATTTTCATATAGTATCATGAATATTAGAGATCCTAATTATCCAAAAATTCTTCGCATTCACATAAGATCAAATTGAGTTTCCACCACCATTTTCAATTGCATCACCCACATTCTCCTACACATAAAAAGAAATTAATAATTAGCTAGAAATTATACTTTGATTGTTCGTCAAGAAGAACAAAGACTAGGATAACATATAGTAACACCATGTTTTGCATATTTTTCAATCACATATAAATAAAATTAAATAATGAGTAAAATAAACTAAATATAGTAGTCCCATTTCAATTAAAGAAGAGTCTAAAACATCTTCGAACACTAAATAGTCAAAGTGTTGAATATATCTTTTAACAGTAGGTTTATACTTAAAGAAATATCAATATTAATTAACGAGCAGCATCATAACTATCCATTGCTTCTCCACCAAATGTTATATGTAGCTTCATCGGAAGTTTGGATCTTAGTATTAACTAGTAGAGAGAGTCCATAAAAGTCAAAGCAGTGTCCCAATAAAAGCTTGATCGTCTTAATAGACTTCAGTCTCTTCCAGTTGAGCTGCAAGTTGTTTATCTTTTGCAGAGGCTGTAGGACTTAACCCAGAAGAAAAAGTCATTTCTCGCTGGTCACTTGAAGACTTAAAAGAAATGCAAGTTTCACCTGTTACCACTCATCACCATTACAATATTTCCAGTCACTTCAACTATACAGCTATAAAGACAATCAACAAAAATACTTCATTCACAACATAGACCATTTAGTAATGAATTAGATCTCTCATATACCTCATGTAACATTCTCAATTTTCTTCAAAGAGATAATTCCATCAATCCATACAAGTTATCAATAGAGCAGCCCATGAAACACATCAACAAGTGCTACTAACAAGTGCTAGAGAACAACACTATGCAAAAATGTTTGGTAGTTCGGTTAAACCGAAGTACCGATACCTTATAATTAAGAATCGTAACGTATACTGAACTTGTACAAAATTAATATTGAATCAATATCGAAGTACCAAAGAGCATAAATCAAAGTACCGAATTAATTTGGTCCGGTCTGGTTTTTCGATATTTTGGATTTTATACGCAATATACCCTTATCTTTCTATAATCAATGAATGATCCATAAAACATTTGAGGTTAATTAGAGATTTGATCAATTTAATGAACTTAAATTCTATTATAGCAGTTTGTAAGACAAGTTGATAGTTGCTAAAATATCTCTAAGATCTGCATCACCTAATTCAAGACCAAAGTTTCAATAATAAACTCAATACAAAGCAGAAAGCGTTTAAGTTTGGTGAAAATGTGGAGTCTAAATACCTTTTCAAGAATTGGCAATCCAGATGAGTGTGGGAGATTTTGGCCTCTTACAGCCTGTGCGCTACTTGCATCAATTGGAGTTGGTTAGATCCAATAAATCCTGGTATATTTTGAACATTTAGTCCAGGATTATTTTTCACCAATAGATTAAAGCAATGACACAATTTCCTCAATTCTTGCATTTCCTCTCTCATTTCTTGCATTTCTTCTTTCAAAGTAGAGACTTCATTTTTATGCTTTTGTAGGAGCTTATTGATTTCCTCATCTATTTTCTGGGAACTTTTTGTCGCTGATCTACCATAACATCGTATTCGACCAAGAGGCTCCCATCCAAACACTCCCTAAATGCTTCATTTGATGTTTCCCTAGAGTTTTGACGGTTCTAAAGTTCATACTGCCAAAAAACATATTTATGAGAACAGACTTTACATATAAAGAATCTAAGTCCGAAACAATATATTAGCCACAACATGGCGTAGCATTGCAATTTGAGCATCTTTCTGAACTTGCTTCTCTTACTTTGTACGAGTTGCAATAAACATTTCAGACTTTGATGGTTCCTCGTTGTTCTCTTTACTTTCACACTACAAATTACATCAGAATAAATAAATAACAAACATCAGTATATTCTAAAAAAGTATTTAAAAAATGAAAGTCATATTTTTCACAAAATGTCCAATAAATATTACCAATGCCATCCGTGCTCTTGCAAAACTAATAGGTCTCATCCGATGCCTCCACTTTTATTTTTTTCTGCAACAGCATGTTCAAGAGTAGAAATGCACAGTTTAATCTCACTTTAAAATCTAAATCCCCCCAATACTCAATCAATTGGCGGAATTGAACATCTGGTATCTTAGCAGGATATTCTTTGAGCATATCTTCAATAATATGATACCCATCAAAATGATTATTCTTAATATTTCTCTTGTGTCGCTTCCAAGCATCGCGAAGACCATCTATCACCTATTTCTTCCTTCTGCTGGAATGATGAACTTGGTCTATGCAAAATAACATATATGTTATCTATGTATAGTAAGAAACACAATAAGATAAACAACTGAAAATTTATCGTTATTACATTGACATATTCTTACATTTGTTATTCAATATCATCAGATAGAGTATGTGTAACGAGAGTTGTAGCCCCCTTTCCCCCATTTTTATAGTTGTTATATGACTAGTCGGGGTAGTTGGTTCGGGTCCAAAAAGGTTTCGGAATGAATAGAGACACTTAGTCTCAAGGTCGAAAGCTTAAGTTGAAAAGGTTGACCGAATGTGGACTTATGTCTAGATGAATCCGTAATGGAGCATTGATGGTTCTGTTAGCCCTGTTGAGTGATTTGGACTTGGGACCGTGTCTGGATTGTGATTTAGAGGTCTATAGTGGAATTAGGCTTGAAATGGCGAAAGTTGGAAATTTAGAAGTTTGACCGAGAGTGGACTTTGGGGATACGGGGCTTGGATTGGGGTTCCGGGAGTTGGAGTAGGTTCGTGGTGTCATTTGTGTGCAAACATTGAGGCCAATCGGACGTGATTTGATAGGTTTCGACATTGTTTGTCGAAGTTGGAATTTCTTAGTTTTCATTAGGCTTGAAATGGGGTACGATTTATGTTGTTGATGCTGTTCGATGCGGTTTGGGGGCTCGACTACGTTTGTATCGTGTTTTAGGACTTCTTGGTATAATTGGTTGAGGTCTCGGGGGCCTCAGGTCGAGTTTGAATAGTTAACTGATCGAATTTGGAGGTTGGATGATTGCTGAAGCTAGGAGTCTACTGGGGTAATCGCACCTGCGGAGCTTCGATTGCAGGTGCGAGCTGCGAACGCAGTAGCAGAGTTTGGATTGGGGGCTGTGGAGTGCGGATGCAGAAGCATTTCCGCTGGTATGAACTCGCACCTGCGCATGGAGGATCATAGAAGTGAAGAGTAGCATGGAGTCACTAGTCCACATATGCGGATGGATTTGCACAGACGCACACCTGCAGGAGCGGGATTTGCGACCGCAGTAGCGGGTGGGTCGGCATTAAGTGGTTTCCGCAGATGTGGATGGATGACAGCAAAAGCGGTACCGTAGGAGCGAATTTTTGGGCCGCAAAGCGAGAATGCCTGGGTAGATTATTAAAAATGAGGGTTCCGTGATTTTCATCATTTTAAACATTTCAAGCTTGAGATTAGGCAATTTTTGAGAGGATTTTTGAGGGGTTTCTTGAGGTAAGTTACATGTGGTTTAATTTGCTCAATAATTTTGTTTCCCCATTGATTTTTCCCCCTAGATTGTGTAGTTTTAAGGTGTAATGTGGGGGTTTGAGGCTAGGGATTTGAAGAGTTTAATTTGGGGATTTGAGTGGTGATTTGATGTCAGATTTTGGTAAATTTTGTATGGTTAGACTCGTGATTGAATGGGTTTCCGGATTTTTGTGACTTTTATTGGACTCCGAGATGTGGGTGTGGGGGCCGGCTTTGAGTCGACTTTTTGATTTTTTATTAATAACTTAGTATTTTCTTAGGGTAATTGATTCCTTTAGCCTGTGTTGATTGTATCGAACTGTTTGTGGCTAGATTCGAGGTATTTGGAGACCGATTTGCGAGGCAAGGGCGTGTTGGAGTAGAGATTTGCACAGTTTAAGGTAAATTACACTTCTAAGCTTGGTTCTGAGGGTATGAAGCCCCGAATTTCGTGTTATATGATTGGTGTTAAGGCGACGCATGTGCTAAGTGACGGGCATGTAGGCGTACACCGTAAGAATTGTGACTCGGTCGATTCAATGGAACTAATAGTTGTCAAATCTTGCTGTTACCTATATGTTCATCATGTGTTAGATCTATTGAGCTGTCAGTCATGTTAGAAACCTGCTTAGGCTATACGATAGTACTATCGGGACCCACAGTGGTCGTTCTTTGCAATAGAACTAATTGCTTAATCTATCAATTTGTACTCATTCACAGTTATTACTTGCATATTATGTCTCAATTGATGTTGTCTTTACATGTTATATCATATCATCATTGTGGGCAGATTATCATTATTCTGGTGAGCCCGAGAGACTGGAGAGGTTATTGACTGAGTGGGGCTGAGGGCCTATTGTGAGTGATATTTATGGGATCGGGTTGCACGCTGCAACATGCTTTATTGATTAATGCCATGATTTGGCTGAGGGACTATTGTGAGGGCCTATTGTGAGTTATATTTATGAAATCCAAAATATGTCGAGGGTCCGTCTTATGTTTTGGGTTTCAGCACGGTTTAGTTGGATAGTGGTTTGACTTATGGCATGGAGCCTGTAGCCATTTTGGATTGGCGGATTTGAAGGTTTATGTCAAAGGACATAACTTCAAAGAAGGTGCAGTGGAGAGGTTAGCCAGTTGAGGAGGCTACTTGGGAGACCGAGTGGGAGGATGAAATGCTTGTTTAAAAGGGAGAGGATGTAACGACCCGGCCGATCGTTTGAGAGTTGTATCCCTGTTTCCCCCATTTACTGCTCATTTTGTGCTTTACAGTTGTTATATGATTTGCCGGGTTAGTTGGTTCGGGTCCGAAAAGGTTTCGGAATGAGTTGAGACACTTAGTCTCAAGGTCGAAAGCTTAAATTGAAAAGGTTGACCGAATGTGGACTTATGTGTAGACGAATCCGGAATGGAGTTTTGATGGTTCCATTAGCCCCGTTGGGTGATTTTGGACTTGGGATCGTGTCCGGATTGTGATTTGGAGGTCCGTACTGGAATTATGCTTGAAATGGCTAAAGTTGAAAATTTGGAAGTTTGACCGAGAGTGGACTTTGGGGATACCGGGCTCGGATTGGGGTTCTGGAAGTTGGAGTAGGTTCGTGGTGTCACTTGTGACTTGTGTGAAAAACTTGAGGTCAATTGGACGTGATTCGATAGGTTTCGGCATTGTTTGTAGAAGTTGGAATTTCTTAGTTCTTATTAGGCTTGAATTGGAGTGCGATTCGTGTTGTTGATGCTATTCGATGTGGTTTGAGGGCTCGACTAAGTTTGTATCATGTTTTAGGACTTCTTGATATAATTGGTTGAGGTTCCGGCGGCTTCAGGTGGAGTTCGGATGGTTAACAGATCGAATTTGGGGTTTGGATGATTGCTGAAGCTGGGAGTCTGCTGGTGTAATCGCACCTGCGGAGCTTTGATCGCAGGTGCGAGCTGGGAAGTGCAAAAGCATAGTTTGGTCTGGGGGTTGTGGAGAGCGGATTTGTAAGCATTACCACAAGTGCGTACTCACACATGTGCATGGAGGATCGTAGAAGCGGAGAGGAGCTTGGAATCACTGGTCCGAAGATGCGGATAGATTTGCGTAGATGCGCACCCGCAGGAGCGGGATTTGCGACCGCAGAAGCGGCTGGGTTGACAATAATTGGTTTCCGCATATGCGGATGGATGACCGCAAAAGCAGTACCGCAGGAGCGGATTTTTGGGCCGCAGAAGCGAGAAGGCCTGGGCAAATTACTAAAAATGAGGGTTCCGTGATTTTCATCATTTTAAACATTTCAAGCTCGGGATTAGGCGATTTTTGAGAGGATTTTCGAGGGGTTTCCTGACATAAGTCAAGATTGTGTTTAATTTGCTCAATAAATTTGTTTCCCCATTGATTTTGCCGCCTAGATTGTGTGGTTTTAAGTTGTAATTTGGGGGTTTGAGGATAGGGATTTGGAGAGTTTAATTTGGGATTTGAGTGGCAATTTGATATCAGATTTTGGTAAATTTGGTATAGTTAGACTCGTCA
The DNA here is from genome assembly GCA_002018475.1 of Nicotiana obtusifolia. Classification (NCBI taxonomy): domain Eukaryota; kingdom Viridiplantae; phylum Streptophyta; class Magnoliopsida; order Solanales; family Solanaceae; genus Nicotiana; species Nicotiana obtusifolia. The sequence continues at coordinate 215,611 of MCJB01024271.1, forward strand.
TTGAATGGGCTTCTGAATTTTTGTGACTTTTATTTGATTCCGAGATGTGGGCCGAGGGGGCGGCTTTGAGTCGACTTTTTGATTTTTGATTAATAACTTAAGTTTTTTCTTGTGTAATTGATTCTATTAGCCTCTGTCGATTGTATCGAAGTGTTTGTGGCTAGATTCGAGGCATTTGGAGGCCGATTCGCGAGGCAAGGGCGTGTTGGAGTAGAGATTTGCACAGTTTGAGGTAAGTAACGCTTCTAAGCTTGGTTCTGAGGATGTGAAGCCCCGAATATCGTGTTATATGATTGGTGTTGAGGTGACACATGTGCTAAGTGACGGGCATCTAGGCGTGCACCGTAAGAATTGTAACTCGATCGATTCCATGGAACTGAAATAGTTGTCAAATCTTGTTGTTACCCATATTTTCACCATATGTTAGATATATTGAGCTTTCAGTCATGTTAGAAACCCTACTTAGGCTATACGATGGTACTATCGGGACCCACCCATAGTAGTCATTCTTTGCTGTAGAACTAATTGATTAATCTGTCAATTTGTACTCAGTCATAGTTATTACTTGCATATTATGTCTCAGTCTCTGTTGTCTTTACATGTTATACCATATCATCATTGTGAGCTGATTATCATGATTCTGGTGAGCTCGAGAGACTTGAGAGGTTACTGATTGAGTGGTTGGGATCGAGCTGCACGCCGCAACAGGTTTTATTGATTGATGCCAGGATTTGGTTTAGTATAGCGCTTGGGCTGGATCGGCCCCTCCGAAGTCTGCAGAACCACAGTGGGGGAAATGCTAGCAATTATGATATTTGGGCTGGATCTGCCTGTTTACTTGCATTTGGGATGGACCTGCCCTATTTTACTTGCATGTGTGCGGGATCTGCCCTGGGTTAGATCTGCCCTGTTATGTGTTAAGTTTTGTTGTGAAATCTAAAAGCATGTCTAAGTTCTTGTTGAAAGCATGTCTAAATTCTTGTACCTTCACTTGTAGAATATAAATATCTGAGATATCATTGTCATACTTTCTGTAACCTTCCGTACTGTTGAATGTTGAAAGTGGACCATAATAATTGGACTTGTCGCTACTTTCAGTCCAAAGATTAGATTTTTTACTAATTGAGTTGGTTGTACTCACGCTACACCTTGCACCTCGTGTGCAAATCAGGTGCTTCCGGTTTCGGTGGTTGTTGATATGTAGAGGCCGGACCTTCGGAGATCATCGAGGTAGCTGCTTGGCGTTCACAGCCATTGGCTCTCCTCCCTTATCTTTCAGTTTATTTATTTAGTGTTACTTCTAGACAGTGTACTAGACTTTGTTATTTCGTAGATGCTCATGTACTCAGTGACACCCCGATTTTGGGAAGAATCTATGTATTGAGTTATGATTTCCTATCATGTTTTAAGATATTTTCCTTTGCTTAAACTGTTTTAGTATATTTCAAAGATTTAGAGTGTTGGAAATGTTTGAATAGTTGGCTTGCCTAGTACCATGATAGGCGCCATCACGACGGGTTGATTTTGGGTCGTGATAGTATGCCAGCTAGCGAACAACAAGGTGATAAATATGGAATTCTCGGTAATTGTTCCTATAAAGTTGCTAAACTCAGACACTCTTTTGCCTATTGGTCCAACAACTTGTCCTTTATCAAATGTCACTTCATGTCTTTCCTCAAAATTTCTTGCGATCATCTTACATTTTGTTTACCCTCAAACTTTCTTCTTATTTGATGTCTCTACATTTATGTATCAACCAAGACATAAGAAAAAGAATACAATTAACACACAAAATTACAAGGTTTAACATACTCATCTCTAATCAACATCCATAGCTTCTTCTCTAACACACTCATCCTTGTCAACTTCTTCTTGTGCAGTAAAATTATCCAATTCTATATTATGGTCATCAACAAGAGGGGAGAGCATAGATCTGGCACCATCTACTGGTTGAAAATAATTTTTTTCTCCACCCACATGTATTTTTTTCTAAAAAAAGATCAAAACTCGTCGCCGATAGGACTAACTTCCTCTTAACCTTTTTGCAAATTTCTCCTCTCCTTGTATTCTTCCAATCATGCGTGAAGTATAAGAACTTCTTCAAAGTCAAATGGATCATGGATTTGTGCATAGGTAATTTACCATTTTCTTGTTGTTGAAAGGACTCCTTAGATTGAATTAACCTTTGTCTACTTTGTCCTTCTCTTGATTTGATATTGTAGGCATAGGATACTTCTGTTTCTGAGTTACTGGTGCTTGCTCTTTCGCAACTCTATACTCCTTATCATGAGCTAGTTTTTCTATTTAAATATGAAATTGCTTGGCCAATTCAGCACGTGATCGAAACTGAAAATCAAAACCTATCTTCTTCATAGGATTTTGAGCTTTGTTTGGATTCAAACCCTTTTTCTTTGCTCATGAATACATTCTTCATAAAGAGAAAAAAAGATAATCAGAAAATACCGAAATGCAGAAAGCAAAAGAAAGCCGAAACAATTTGCAAAAATGAAGAAAATGCAAAAACACTGTGCAGAAATGTAGAAACTATAGAAATGCAGTGCAGAAAGTGAAAAATGTTGAAACATTGTGCAGAAATGTAAAAACGCAAAAATTTCAAAAACACTTTGCAAAAATGCAGATAATGTAGAAACACAATGCAGAAACCAAAAAATATTGTGCAGAAATATATATGCACTGTGCAGAAAATGCAGAAATGCAGAAATGCAGAAATACTGTGCAGAAATGTCAAAATGTTGTGCACACAATGCAAAAAAATGCAGAAACACTATAGAATCGCAGTAACGCTATGCAAGCCGAAATGTTATACAAAATATATAAAATGCACAAATCTTATGTAGAAACGCAGAAATTACGGAAATGTTGTGCAGAAATGCAAAAATTGTAGAAACACTTAGCAGAAACGGAGAAATTGCCGAAACCATATGTAAAAATGCAGAAAATACAGAAACGCAAAAACACATGCAGAAATGCAGAAACTGTTGAAACGTTGTGCAGAAGTGCAAAAGTGCAGAAAATGCAGAAACGAAAAATACCGTGCAGAAATGCATAAATTACCGAAATGTTGTGCAAAAATACAGAAACACTATGTAGAAATGCAAATATACTATCCAAAAATGTCGAAGCATAAATGTTGTGCAAAATGCAAAAAAAAAAAAGAAATACAGTGCAAAAATGCAGAAAATGCAAAAATGTTGTGCAAAAATACAAAAACAATATGCAAAAATGTTGAAACACTATGCAAAAAGTCAGAAAATGTTGAAATGTTGTGCAAAAATGCAAAAATCGCTGTGCAAAAAGCAAAAAATGCATAAACGCAGTACAAAAATATAAAAAATGCAGAAACATAGAAACACTGTGCAAAAAGTGCCGAAACACTATGCAAAAATGCAGAATATACAGACATGCTGTTAGAAAATTAGAAATAGAAGCTCAATATATGTATGCTTCCTCAATTTTTGGTAGTCCACAATCTTCCTCAGTTAGAAGTGAACCACCTGGTAAATGTAACGATACGGCCAGTCGTTTTGAGTATTTGGCCCCATTTCCCTACTTGATGTCTTACATATGTGTATTTATGGTTACGTGACTCGCCGGGATGGTTGGTTTGGTTTCAGGAGGGTTTAGGAGTGAATTGAGACACTTAGACCCAAGGTTGGAAGCTTAAGTTGTAAGAGTTGATTGAGTATGACTTATGTGTAGACGACTCCGGCATGGAGTTTTAATCGTTCCAGTAGCTTCTATGATGAATTTGGACTTAGGCGTATGTCTGAATGTGGATTTGGAGGTCCATAGGTTGATTTGGTGCTTTTTACAAAAGTTGGAAAGTTAAAGGTATGGAAGGTTGATAAGTTTTACCAAGAGTTGACCTTGATAATATCGGGTTCGGATTTTGGTTCCGAGAATTAAAATAGGTATCATTTGGAACTTGCATGCATAATTTGAGATCATTCCGAGTCGTTTAGGCTTGTTTGGCGTAAGTTTTGAATTTCGGAAGTTGACTTAGTTTCTTAGGCTTGAATTGAGGTGTGATTCATGGTTTTGATATTGTTTTGTGTGATATGAGGCCTCGAGTAGGTCTTTGTCATGTTTTAGGATTGGTTCGTGTGATTGGATAGAGTCTCGGGGGCCTCAGGTGTGTATCAGATTGATTTTAGATTATTTTGGACTATGTTGCATTGCTGAAAATTTTGGCTCCTGGTGTTTTCACATCTGCGGTGGGTTGACTGCAGATGTGGAGCTGCAAATGCGACCAGTGTTGTGCAGTTGTGGAAGTTGAGCCTGGCAAAGGAAGTCTGCAAATGCGGGCACAGTAGCGCAGATGTGCTTGTGCAGGAGCTGTAAGAGTTCACAGAAGCGAACTCGCAGGTGTGAAGGGAGGTCGGGCGTTTGGAGGGGACTATAGATGCGGCCCTTGTTCCATAGAAGCGGCACTGCAGAAGCGATTAAGTGAGCGCAGGTGCGAGTTTGCTGAACAGGATTTAATATTGAGGGTTTAGTCTTTTCTTCTCATTTTTGGAGTTGTGGAGCCCGTTTGGAGGCGATATTTGGAGGGCTTTTCATCACAATTGAAGGGGTAAGTGATCTTCGCTCGATTTTGGTGTTAGTTATTAATTACCCATAGATTATTACACCTAATTTATATGAATTCAAGGTGGAATTTGAGGGGTTTTGGGATATAATTTTGGAGAGTGATATTTGATGATTTAAGGGTCGATTTGAGGTTGGAATTGGATGAAACATATATATTTGGACTCGTATCAGAGTGGGTTTTCGGAATTTGTGAGTTTGATAGTGTTTCGAGGTGTGGGCCCGGGTTGACTTTGCTTAATTGATTTAAGATCTTTGCTTTATCATTTCAAAATGTTTTCGACGGCTTTTATTGATGATATTAAGTTATTTTGACTAGATTCGAGTCACTCGGAGGCCGATTCGCATAGGAAGGGCTTTTTGGAGTATTGATTTCCGCATTTTGAGGTAAGTAACATATCTAAACTTGGTATTGAGGATAATTATATCCGAGAACTATGATATTTGAGATGTGTTGGAGGTGATGTACGTGCTAGGTGACGGGCGTGTGTGCGTGCACTGGGTATTCATGAACCTAGTGGACTTTAGGCATCACGGGATTTATTTTACCATGATGCATCGTTGTACCCTTATTTTCTCGACTTGCATGATTATGTGAGCTATTATTTATATTAGAAATCATATCTAGGCCATGTACTTATTTATTTGAGACATTGGCTATTCTTGCTGTTCTGAGTTGGTTGCCTTAGTTATAGTCATAGTTAGTCATAATTCTTCATCTGTGTGTTATATCTCTGTCTCTGTGCCTTATTTATTTTTCATATCACATGTTGTTGTTGCCTTCTATATGTGATACTGTTTGGACTGAGTTCTATGAGACGTTCATTGCGGCTTGAGCGGTTGACGATTGATGTGGACCGTAGAGCCCCGTTGTGAGTTATTTGGATTGGGTTTCACGCCACAATGGTTTTATTGATTATTGATTAGCTCTTGGGCCAGGATCCATTCCTCCGGAGTCTGATATTACAGTGAGCACAAACATAGTGATATATATGCTTTGGTGAGGAGCATTTGTACCAGGCACCTATATAGTGCTGAGTGTGGTTGTGTGTGTGATAATGAGGGGCACTTGTGCAAGGCACCGTGAGTGTGGTGAGCGTAGTTATATTGATGGTTTCATTGTGACGATATTGACTTGACATGTATATTTGACATGTAGGTATAGAGGTGTATTTTTCTCATATAGCTGGTAAATGAAATGTCTTATCTGTGTTGGGCTCTGACTAATATACTTGAAAAGCATGTCTACTTTTTCTGTAACTGTGAACGAGCTGATCATGATAACTTTTGGGTTATTTGTCTTTACTGTTTTCATTATATTATAAGTTGTTATCAATTATTGATGTTGGACTCTGACATTTAGCTCATCACTGCTTTTAGCCCAAGATTAAGTTTGTTATTTATTGAGTAAATGGGACCAGTTGTACTCATAATACATTCTTCACTTCATGTGTAGATCCAGGTACTTTCAGGTGCGATAATTGCTAGAGTTGCATTGGTTCCATATTGTGGAGACTACGAGGTAGCTGATATGTAGTTCGTAGACCTTGAAGTTCTCTTCCATTTATTGTTGTTCTATTGTTCAGACAGTTGTATTGAGGATTTAGCCATATATTTTGAGATTCTATAGTGCTCATATACTCGTTGACATCGGATCATTGGGAAGGTCATAGTAGTGTTATCGTTATTGTTTCTCAGATACTTCATGATACTTTCCCTGTTGAGATTATTAAGTTCTGCTTATTGAGTTCATTATTATTGTAAAATTGTTGGCTTGCCTAGCAAGCATTGTTAGGCGCCATCGCAACCCCGGTAGGAGTTTGGGTCGTGACAGTAATAATAAAATATGATATATTTCCTTTCCCCATATGTTATATTAAATTAAGATGTTTACACCGAAACAAATGAATGCAAGACATGTATCTTGTATATAAACCTTTGATCCCTTAACCATGGATTGGTATGAATATCGGGTGTATAAGTACTGGGTACTCTTTCTTCATCTGGGGTGAAGTTTTCTATAATTATATGTGTTAGTATAAGAAAAATCATGTTAAGTGTTTGTCCTGATTTTCTTATCATATTTGGTTTTTCTATCTCTGGAAGGAAGGGCGACATATTTACAATAATTAATTTTGCCTTTTGCAAAAAGGAAAATATAATTTTTCTATGTTTGGCTAGTACTTTTTCTAGGAGGAATAGGTTTTGACTTCTATAAATTAATGATGCTTTATTCTCATGTGTACATCCACATTGTAGTCCCTAAGGGGATCGAGAGTCTTGTTTAGGAGGAGAATTTGTGAGACAAGTGTTATGATGTCACTTATGTGTTCCTCATTTTGATGTTGTAGGTCAATTAACTGAAATACGTTAAATATTCATGTCTCTTTTGATATATTTTTCTTTTGTTGTTTGATTTATCATCGTTCAAGGTTTGCTTTTCTAGCTTCTGTATGACACCTAATTATTTCCATCATAACAAATCATGTTTTCTTGCCTGAGGAAAACCTTTTAGAGAATGTCTTAATATATGACTGCATACTTAGCCCAACATTTTCATTTCCAGTGAAAATTAGACTCCAGAAGACCAGTGCCATTCTAGAAGCTTTTGCTCTTTGCTTGATAGTTGATACAATACTAAAACGGAAATTAAAAGCTTAAATATTGTTGAAGTTCTTGCTTGGATTTTTTTTTTTTTTTTGGAGAACAATAATACATCATGCCATTGGTTTTGCCAGAAGCGGTGAGAAGCTGTTCTCTTCCTTCATGAAAGATTTTTAAAGCATTAATTTGTACCTGTTGTACATTTTTGTGGGGTTAATGTGTTGTTGGTAATTTATTGGAGAAAAAAGAAAATCATTTGGCCATTTGATCAGATCAGGGGACCAACTATAACTAATGTGTGGCATAAAGTTATAAAACGCTTTGTTTACAGCTAATTTATTTTGTGGTTAAATTCATTTATTGAAACTTCAAAGGAAAGAAGAAAAAGAAGGAAAGGAGAATCTTTTTGATAGTTTATCTTTCTGCAAAAGATGAAAATATTCTTCTTCTTTTTTTGTACATGTTTCGTATTTGTATTAACTGCATGTTCCAGTTTTCCCTTTGCAAAGGCCTGATGAAATGATTCAAATTCATAGTGGTCGGTTAATGCAAAGGACAATGGAGTATGGAAAGATGCCTTCTGAAAATGGTATACCAATAATACTCACATGGAGTCATGAAGGAAATGAAGTGGCTGTGGAGGGATCACGGGATGGATGGAAGACGAGTTATAATTATATTTATCCATTTTATCTATCGTTTTGATAATGGTGGTGTATAAAAAGAAGTCACGCCGCATTTTAGCTTTCTTGTTTTGAGAGGTCAGTTTGCTCTAAGCTTATTTACTTAACAAAAAGATTTCAATCCTTACAATAGAGATTACATGCAAAGAACAAACAAGGACTTCACTATTGTTGCGGAAGGTCGTGGATTAGCTAGCACACAATCACACATATAGCAAATAAAGAAGAAAAAGTAAACACAAGGATTGAACGAGGTTCTGCTAAGCCTAATCCTCGGGGCAGAAGCACAGAGAGTTTTCCACTACGAATGAGAAGAAAAACACAATACAATCTATAGAATCCCCAATTACAACCCTTATATATAGATCCCAAATAGTTTCAAACCTATAAGAGATAGGTTTCCCAATTTGACAAGGACAATAGGTTTTCCTTTCCCAAATCTATTAGGTTATTGAGTTTCCCAAACCTATAGGGATTATGGATTTCTTAAGAATATAAGGAAATAATTCAAGCCACAAAATAACAAATCTTCCTCTTTGCTTGAATTCTCTTCATCAACAGGAACAACGTTTCTCTACCTTGCCCTCAGCCCTCGCAAGGGCTCTACCCATTGCCGCTCACATCAACCAAATCTAGGCAACATTAAGAGACTCAATCTCTTCAGCCGTAGCACTAATCCGTCGATTTAGTTTCGTACTCGGAATAGCTTCTGGATAGCTATAACACTCAAACGCATTAATGGTCTCTACCACTGCTAAAGCAAATCCCACAGGATTCATATATTCAAGAAGATTCCCATCAACTACGTTTGCAAACCTTTACGGTCGGTTGATCTCTCTCTTCTCTCTGTCTATTGCAATGCTATATAGTTGATGTTGTGCAGGGGCATCAACATTATCATCTTGATCAATATTTTGCACCTCCTCCACTTCCTCTACTTTAGAACTACTGGGTTGAGCTAGTGGAGATTAAATGTCTAGCTCTATGCGATCACTGACACCATGATCTGTTTCTGCTATTGTCTTCTCCCTCTGACTGTCCAGTGAGGCAGATTCATTGAATGTTACATCCCTACTGATAATTAGTCCTAGAGTGTTTTGATATGTGCACCACACCTATAACTTTTCATTCCAGTTGCATACCCTAGAAATATACACTTCTTTGTCCTCGGTTCAAGTTTTTCATCCCTCACATTAACATAAGTAGGACAACCAAATATCCTTAAATTTGAATAATCAGCAGGCGGGCAAGACTATATCTCAAAAGGGGTTTTGAATTCAATAGCTATGGATGGAGATCTGTTGACCAAATAACAAGTTGTATTGATTGATTCAACCCAAAAATACTTGCTAACACAAGAGTGTAAAAGCATGCTTCGTGCCTATCAAAAAGCGTTTTATTCATACGTTCTGCAACACCATTTTATTGTGGTGTTCTGACATAAGTACCATGCCTCACTATGCCCTCTATGCTGCAGAAATTATTGAACTCAGAGTTGCAAAATTCCAACCCATTGTCAGTCCGAAGACGCTTAACTTTTCTTTCCGTCTGCCTCTCAATCATTGTCTACCATTTAAGAAATGTCGGAAATGCCTCATTTTTTATTTTCACAAAATACACCCATACCATCCTTGAGTAATCATCAATCAAAGTCATAAAATACCTAGCACCACTCTTAGAGGGAACTCTGCTTGGACCCCAAAGTCTGAATATATATAATCTAACTTGTCTCTGGTCTTGTGCTCGGCCTTCTCGCTAAACTTTACCTTTGTCTTTTTACCAAACACACAATGCTTACAAAAATTCAAACCTTGATTTTTTTACCCATTCAGCAAATTTTGCTTACTCAACAAAGACAATCCCTCATGACTCATATGACAAAGTTGCAAGTGCCACAACTGAGACTGATTCAGATCACTTTTTCTAGAAGGTACAACAGCTTCCCCTTCAGCTACACTGGCTTGCTGATGATACAATTTAAAATGCAGTTTACCCTTCATGAGTTCCAAGAAGCCTTTATACACTTTAAGTATTCCATTCTGGGAGTGAAATTATACCCTTGATCATCCAAAGTCGAAAGAGAATCAAATCAAATTTCTCTTTATTCGAGGAACATACCAACACTCAATGTTTTTGATAATTTCATCGAACATTCTAAATCTGATGTTACCAATCCCCTCTACTAGTAATGGATTGTCATCTCCCATGTAGACCGTCCCACTGATCTGCTTGTAAGTTGCAAATCATTTTTGTATGGACACATGTGAAAAGTAGCACCAGAATCAAGAACCCATGAATTCTGCCCATGACTAGAACTCACGGTACAAACTTCCCCTACATAATCACTATCATCAGAATTATTGCCAGTGTCAACAACATTTGCTGAATTATCTATTTTCTGCTTCCCTCTTCTTTTTTTTCAGCTCAGGATAATCTCTCTTGATGTGACCTTACTCCCCACACTCATAACGGTTCTGCGTCCTTGCTCTAGACTTCGATCTGGCAATTGACGTTTTTTTGTTGAATTCCTTTTGTTGTGTTCTTGTTCTACTCACAAGACCCTTGCCCTCAATTTTGCTGCCTGGAAATCTCTTTTTTAACTCTTTAGTTTTTAGGGCATTACTAACATCTTCCAGTGAAATGCTATCTTTCCCATATAGCAGCATATCAGCAAAAGTATCATAAGACGGTGGTAAAGAACATAACACAATCAAGGATTGATCCTCACTCTCAATTTTGATATCCACGTTCTTCAGGTCCATTATAATTGAATTAAACTCATCAAGGTGAGTTTTAACAGGTGTACCTTCATTCATACAGAGATTGTATAACTTCCTTTTCAGGTATAGGCGGTTTATCAGCGATTTCTTAGAATACATATCTTCCATCTTCTTCCATGTCGTTGCTGCAGAAGTTTCTTCAGCAATTTCCCGAAGAACGCTATCTATAACGCTCATGAAGATCGCACTCAAAGCCCTCTCCTTCAGGCCTTCTTTCTCTGTCTCTTACATCTCTTCAGGAAAATTCTCATCAATTGCCTTTCATAACCCTTGTAACACCAGGGATGATTTCATCATAATCTTCCATAGACTGAAACTAGAACCCCCGTCAAATTTCTCTACTTCGTACTTTGTTGAAGATGATGAAGACATCTTAACCCTAGATTATATGTAGAAACCCAAACCTTGCTCTGACACCAATTGTTGCTGAAGATCATGGGTTAACTAGCACACAATCACACACAACGCAAATAGAGAAGAAAACTCAACACAAGGATTTAACGAGGTTCGGCTAAGCCTAATCCTCATGACAGAAGCAGAGAGAGTTTTCCACTATGAATGAAAAGAAAAGCACAATACAATCTATAGAATCCCCAACTACAACCCCTATATAGATCTCAAATAGTCCCAAACATATAAGAGAAAAGTTTTTCAATTTGACAAGGACAATAAGTTTTCCTTTCCCAAATCTATTAGGACAATGAGTTTTCCAAGACCTATAAGGATTATGGGTTTCCTAAGAATATAAGGAAATAATTCAAGCCACAAAATAACAACTATCATGAAGGTGTTGCGATTAGGGATTTATCACTACCGGTTTATTGTTGATGGACAATGGAGGCACGCTCTAGATTTTCCAAGTGAATGTGACGATATGGGAAATTTATTCAATGTCTTGGATTTGCCGGTATTCTTCTTGTGAGCTATTTTGATTTTTAACTTGGAACATGATACTCGCTGGTGGACATCCTTACTGAGAGATTTCATCTGACTTGTTATATTGAAAAATCGAGGTCACACTATCTAGTATTTCATGTATGCAACATGACATGACACTGGTGAATGGTGAAAGCCTAGCTAGTTCAGAAGGTAGTAATAAACTAGTGCTTAAGTCAGATTGACAAAATGGTGGTCTAAAGTTGGCTCAAGAGACTGCAACATAGGGGGGGGG
>MCJB01024271.1:227476-265778 GCA_002018475.1 Nicotiana obtusifolia
GGGGAGGGGGAATGGTTGATGGAGATTCTCATGACAAGAAGTATATTGAGAATAAGGACTCAAGTTAAAAACAAGTAGCTGGAGATAAGGTTGAAGTGCAGTCTCCTTAATCTTTCTCTTCTCATTATTTGTAGCAATTTTTCTCAAATATGTTTAATTTATTTCGACCATCATAATTTCATAATGTTCCAAACCATGCTTAACTATTCTCACATAGACTGATAAACTAGATCAGTCGTGCAGTTTGTTCCTTTTGCTTAGTTTCCAGGAAATGAACAAAGAAAACATTGCCAAGCAGGAAAACTAAGTTCCTAGACTTTATATGTGCTTAATCTGTATAACACATCAAGTTACGACAACAAGTATGTTGATAGGAAGGACATATGTTTGATATGAACTCATTGCCGAACATCTATAAGTATATCAAGATAACTTTCAGCATAAGCTACTCTTATTTATCATTTCGTTGTCCCTAAGACAGTTCTTAAGTGGTTACTGTATGTAACTTTGCAGCAGAAGGCCTGCTTTATGCCATTAGTGTCTCAAACATTCTTCTAAAGAAGTTAAGAATAGAAAAAGGAGAAAGATATAAGAGATGGTTGATAGGAACACTTAGTTTACATCCAGAAAGGCTGCAGTAGTCAATCAATGGTTGCAGTTAGTTCGACAGATAGATTTCGTGCTATATATGTAACAGCAGTACTTTACAAGTCCTAAAAGAACTTAAAAAGGTGATACACTTGCAATGTTTTCTGGAATTTGGGAAGTTTTCAAAATAGATGTATATCTACCAATTGATCCGTATAGAATAGGGAAGTCAGTGTAAGGAAAAACTATTTTATACTGCGGAAATCCTATTTTGTGGACATTTATTTCAAAAGGAAACCTTTGAATCTGACCTGCCTTCATTATCAGAATCTTCAGCTCTTATTTTGCATGCTGTAAATCTGCATATCATCCTAACTAGGTGACGCGTCTGAGGAAGTTCATCATGCCCATGCAATACTCGGTAACAAAAATCAGTGGCAAATCCAATATGTTTAGTCAATAGTTGCAAAATACCTCTGCAACCTTTATTCCTTTGTACAAATGGATGTAGAATAAAAATATGCTTCAAGAAAAAATTTCAACTACATAATATATTCCCAGCTGAAGGTAGTGTTGTGTCCACACCTGCTGACATGAGGGTCTGCTCTTGACGAAACTAAATGTTAAATCTTGCAATGCAAGGTGGACCACATGTTGACCAATTTGCTCTGTGTATATTTGAAATAAATAGCATTGAACTGACATGGATCAATAAGGATTCATATAACGGACCCAACTTGCTTCAGATTAAGGTGTAATAGTTGTTGTATATCTGAATCAAAACTGCTATGCAGTCATGAAGCTCTGCTCCCATGCCTTTTCTGTCCATGCAGCCCTATGTTTTAGAGAGTGATCTGGCAAGAGTCTCAGAAAGCATCTAATTTCCCTTTTCTGCTAGGCATGAAATTTGAAATATTTGGAGTTGTAGATTTCAATCTACTTATTGTTTTATGTTTGCATTCTCAGAGAGAGCTGAAGGGAAACTTACTGGATATGCATCAACAAAATATTTATCATCCTTTGATCATCTGAAGTTTCTGTTTACTTCTTTTCTTTTTTTTTTTTTTTTTTTTTTTTTTTTCGCAAGTATGTTATGTCTTCCAGCAGAAATGCGTCAAGAGATGAAGATCATAAAAGTATTGGCCTACTCCAGTTATTGACTTAGGTTTTCTGTTGGATGCTCAAATTTTTTCACATGATCAAAGACAACCATAGTCCGTTGTCATACTCAGATTTTAAATTCTTTGAGTTACTCCACCCATTGCTTTAATGTTTTGGGTTGTATATTCAAATACTCTCACACAAGAACATTTGACAAGAGAACTGTATTTAGGCTTTTGCTCCTTTCAATTGTCAAAATGGAGGATGCACACTACGGACGGTACCAGAACACAATAACAAATGCAAAAATACTCTGAACCAACCAACTTGCAATTCGATATCTGCCTATGATACAGCAAATTATAAACAAAAAATTGTGTATAGAACTGGGGTAACTCTTATACATTGCAAACTCAGCTGAAAAAAAAGGTCAGTGCAGAATAAATAAAATGAGACATCCAAAAGTCCTTCTTGCAACTCTCTGTGGATCAGTCTTTAATCATCGTATTGGAACCTTAATCCAACCATTTGCAAAAGCAATAGCCAAGATCACAAATGGTGTTGACATTCCAAATATGATTATATAGGGAAGAGGTGTCATCATAGGGTTCTCCCCTGCTCTTTCTCCTGCTGTCTGCCAATACCTAAAACCAGGCTATCCCTTTTCACTTATTTGTTTTCTAAACTAAATTAATTCAGAAAAACTCAATCTTCTTGTCAAATATCCTATGTGTTCTTGACAAAATAATCAAAATCAAGAAAAGCAAAACAACTGATAATAAAAACAAGACAGAGATCAATCACTATATGGAAAACTTACTGTTCAGGTTCTTGTTCTTTAGTGATGAATTTCTTCTTGTCTTTCTTGACATCACCTTCTCCTCCCCCTATCAAGAATCACCAAAACCATCTTCTCATACGGAAAAACAGTAATATCATAATAACTGAGTATATATTGACTTGGTGAACTTAAACAGTTAAACCAAACCTAATTTTGCAGAAACTCTGAAATGGCTTCCCCTTCTTTTCCATGAACTTAAACTGAGGGGTTGTGGAGAAGGTGAAAAAAGTTCCCTTGATACAACTGCAAAGTTCATGCAAAGTGCAGAAGACACAGCCATTTTAGCTGCCATTTTGCAGATAATCTGTGGATGGATAGTGCTAGACCTTCAAATAAATATATCTTGTCACTTGTGGTCAAAATTTTAAGTGAAGTGATATCTTTAGGGTATTTTATATTTCTTCTCAATAGTTATATCCAATGTTATTATATTCAGGTTCTTTACATGGACCCCTAAAGTTTATAAGACTGTCATTCAAACCCATAGATATCTTCTACATCACCATTTTTAGCCTAATTGTTGTTTTATTACCCACATTGGCTCATCTCTTTTAAAACCCCTATGGCTATACCCCAGTCCCCTTTTTCCTTTCTCCCACATATATTTTCCCTAATTATAATTCCTTTCTTTCTTCTCTCGCTTTCATTTATCGGATTTACACTCTCTCACTTTTCCCCAAATTCAATTCTCTCATCATCTCCATTACCAAAAATCCTAATCTTCCTCTTTTTTCTTTTCAAAAAAAAAAATAAAAAATCTTTCCTAAATGGCTAAATCTTTTCTCTCTTCTTCGATCTCTGTCCTCTCTTCTTCAACAACTGAAGATGTCTCGAGGTGCCTCAAAATAATGTGGTGAAAACCTGTTATAGGAGAAGGTTGAAACAAAAACAGGTTTTTCTTGCTTTTAAATAAATAAAAAGATGATAGCGAAAGACACAATTCAGAAATTTGGCTATTCCGAATTCAAAAATTTATGAAAAAATGATATTATATAGTCATTTTCAAAAATAATAGTCGAAAAAATATATATTTTTTCCGTTTCAGTTTAGATGAGCTTATTTTCCTTTTAGTCCGTGCCAAGAAGAATGATCAATTTTTCATATATGAAAACGATTTACTTATATTCATTGATTTATAGTCACACAAAATATATGTGCCTCATTTTACCATAAGTTCAAAAATCTTTGCTATTTTCTAAAGTTTCGTTTCTAGTCATGTATGTTCACGTAAATTAAAACGAATGGAGTATATATTTAGTATATTTTATGTATGTGTATGCATATATATATATATATATACAAATTTTATGCACTTTTGCTGTTACCTCATATAAATAGTTTTGATTGCGGATAAAAGTGATTTTTGTCCAAAATTTATTAGTCTATGTTGAATGCAAGTTGTATGTTTGACCTGTTTATTTATTTAAAGTTGAGAAAACTATCCAGTTTGGCCTTTCAAAACAGAAATACTATCAATATTAGTTAAACTCAAATTATACTATCAATAATTATTCATAAATGTTACAAATATTAGCTCAATTGATTATTTGCATGCTGTTTACCCTTGGTTGCGGATAACAATTAAATTTGTACGATACGCGACTTGGTTTGATACAACTAAAGAACGAACTAAAATAGAGATTAAATTCAGTTAATAAGGAAGAAAGCAAACCACAAGTATTGAGTAGCTTTATTGTGATAGAATCCTCTAAAGCAAGATATGAAGCAGATAGATTGAAAAAGTAAGTAGACTATAGCCTTATGTATATTGATCGTAGATTGTTATCCCATTTACAATAGTGTTGTCTGTTTATATAGGGAGGAAAGAGAATCCTATACAAGGTAAAAAAACCTATCTACAAGGTAAGATATCCCTAGAATTAATGGCTTCAACGTCTTTACTGATTTCAGCCGCGATTCCCGCCGAGATATTTACATATTACGAGATTTTCGGTCCTTCAGTCACGCCAATCTGATAATTTTACCATAAGGTGTCTTACCCTGATCGGCCTCGACGATCTCGTCTTGAGCGCCTTGGCTTCGAGCTTCGTTCCGATGGAATCCGGTCTTGGACTTCTCCTTTCGATGTCCCGTTCTCGGCCTATCGAGTAGCGACTTCAACCAACGCTGGTCATCGAACCCCAAAACTGATATCCCTTATACAAGCGACCGAATTCGACCCTATATAGATAGTCCCCTCGCTTTTTGGAGAATAATGATAAAAAACGATATGAGCCGCCGTTTTCGAGATTAGGTCGAATGGAGGCATACTTATGGCGCGCGACACGCAATTTTGAGTGTCATGTCAAAAGACGTAAAACGTCATATCGATAAATGACGGCAGCATGATGACGCACGTGGTAAGTATCAAAAATGTCTTTTCATATACCAATTGAAGACAAAATCTGTCACGCTTGCAAGCTCTAATTAATGTTTTCTTCCTTTGGGACTCGAACCGCCACCTTTAAGAGGGTATAAATAGCCCTCTTGTTACTCAGTTTCAGAATTTGCGTTATTTGAATACCATATTCTATAAGTTTTCTAAGTTTGATCTCAAGTGATCTCCCCCTTTATTTTTGCCTTACGCCTGCGTCTACTTGCTTTTCTAACTCTTTATTTCCAATGGCAAAGACATCCAAGTCTGTTTCTCAGAAACAAAACCTTTCTTCCTCTCAACTCGCTGAAGAAACTGAGCCTGTTCCTCAGAAACAAAACCCTTCTTCCTCTCAACCAGCTGAAGGAACTGAGCCGGTCGTTGTTGAGGGGACTTCGACCGAGCCCCTGCTAAAAGCATTCGTACCGGTTGGATGCTCAACTGGTTCCGACTTTAAGGTAGAGAAGGCTTCTTCTGTACCGGGCCGGGGTGAGCCGGTCACTGGATATATTTGTTCGATTACGAACAAAAACATCGAGAGGGTGAAGTAGGATTGCAACTGGGTTGGCAAGGACGTGGCGGTTCCTTCACCAGAAGAGGCAATCACCACCCACGTGGAGGGCTACTTGAGTGTTTACACTTACCCCTTCACGTTGGGCCCTTTGGACCCTATCATCGTCGAATTTTGCAAAAGGTGCGATGTAACGCTGGGTTAGATTCATCCCTCTGTTTGGAGAATAGTCATTCTCTTCCCTTTTTTTTTGTGAGTAAGATCGAAGGGCATCCCTTCACCCTCGATCATCTCCTTCGACTATACAGTCCCCGAATCTTCCGAGGGGGACTAATAAAACTTGCTCGCCGGGCTAGCAAAGCCCCCTTTTCGAGCATCGACGAGGATAAGGACTGAGGCTGGATGAGCCGATTTGTTCGAATAAAAACATCGGACCTGATCCCTGCCGAAAACATATTGTTCCCTGAAAAGTGGAACATGAGCCGTAAGTGTTACCTTCCTGTTTTAACTCATTCGGTGTCTTCCCTTTGTTATCTTACTAACATATCTCGCATGGTGTAGCTGTTTCTCGAATGCCGGCCGCGATTTAGCAATTGAAAGAATGGGTCGAGAAGGTGGTATCTTAAAGGACCTATTCGGAGCGTGCCTGGAGCGAGATATCGAAGGGCCGATGGGAGGCCAAAAATCATGGTGAGAACCTTGGTGAGATCGGTAGTATTTTATTCCACGTCTTATGTTATCGATGATGCTGCTGCTCTATAACTTCCTTCATTTCTTCCTTTGCAGGTCTATCGAAGGACGTTGAATTGAGACCAGCGTCCCCTGGTAGAGAAGTTCCCTGCCCTCCCCCTGCCTCGGAGCAAGAAGGGGAGAAAAAGAGGAAGGAAGTCCCCGGTTCTTCTGGGCCCGAAAAGAAACAACCGAAGAAAAGCACAGCTCGTAGGACCAGAATTTCGGACTTAGCTTATTGGTTGGACGATGAGTCCGAGGAAGACGAAGGTCCCGAGATTTTGAGTAGCGAGCCATCTCGGGCAATCCCCGAGCCGAGGGTCGATAAAACTCATATTCATCGAGTAGAGGACCTCGATGCAGGGGCGAGAACCGGGGCTTCCGCCAATGCAGGGGAGGCAGTGCAGGGAATCTCGGGCCCCCCGGAAGCAATGGACTACCTTCTTTCTCGGAGTCAACTCTTAATGAAGCCCAAGCTGCAAAAGCGCATTCACCGAGCAAAGGCCATGTACCGGAAGGGCCTTTTGAAGATTTCTTCGACGGTGTGCCATCGACGGATACCTTTGGGCTCGAAGTGCCGAGGAAGAGTCCCTCCACCGAGACGAGCAAGGCGTCTTTCGGTCCCAAGCTGGTCGATAGATTTCCTGCTCTGAGTTCCAACTCTGATCGAAAAAGAATAATAAAGTTTGCCATTCCCAAAGATGCTAGGGCCCTTTCTGCGCCTGTGGGGGTGGCTAGTTGTCTTCAGTGTTTGGTGAACAAAGAAGATCAGGCCGCAATGGACGAGGTGGATGAGGCCTGCTTGTTCAATGAAGCTCAACAAGCATCAAATAAGGTAAAACTTCTTATAAGCTTTGTCCGGTGTTTGCCATTCTATTTTTCAATCTAGACTAACTGTCTTATTTTCTTTTGTACTCGTAGGCCTCGGTGCTTCATCATGAGGCTTTTCTTCGACTAAGGGAAGAAAAGGCACGTCGTGAGCGGCTTGAAGGGGAGATGTTGACCCTTCGGGCCGAACTAGACTTTGTGCGCAAGGAAAATACTGGTATACTTGACCAGATGGGGCAACAACTTGACCGAATAAATCAATTCCGATCTGCATTGAGCGAGGCCAAAGCAGAGACCAACAAATGGAGAGCTAAGACAGATCTACTGACCTCGGAAAAAGAAACCCTCCAAACTCAAATGGTTTCTTTGGAAGAACAAGTTTCGGAGGCATAGGAGAAAATTAGGACTCTGGCTAAGAGTACTGATATGCTTCAATCCCAGGTCGAGACGCTCACTTCGGATCGCGATATTTTCGTCAACAAGCTGCAATCGGCAAAATCAGAGGTTGCTACATCCAAGGACGAGGCCAATGAGTTGATAGCCCAATATAGGGCCGATCCCGAGGCTGCTCAGGAACAGTCGAAGATTCTGGTCGAATACACTAAATGCCAAACCGGACTTTCTGTTCTCGAAGAGTTACAAGCTCGGGTCTTCGATCTATCTACTGAGGTCGACGATGCAGAAAAGATCGAAGCCGAAGCTAGAAAGCGGGCCTTCCCAGAAGAAGAGGAAGAAGACTCCGAGAATTCTGAATAACGACATCTGTTGTATAATATGCCCTTTTAGAATCCCCATTTCTGTAACATACTTTTGCTCATATATATGAAAGATCTTCTTTTATTTTCCTTTCTCGTTTGTCCTATTTTGATTCTTTGTTCTTAAAACCGATAATTCAACTTGTAGAATTTTCTGCCCTTCAGGCTTAGTTAAGACTTAGCGTATTTCTTGGCAGAGTTTCCCTTTCCACGGCCGATATGGTAAGGCCTAAGCCTTGAAAGGGATCCGAGGTTTGCCTTAATAGGTCTTATTTCCCTTCGAGTTTCATTAGCTCGATGCGGCCTTGGCCTATTAAGAAATCGGGGTTCTGCCTTAGCATGTCTTGTTCCCTTTTGAGTTTTATTGACTCGATTCAGCCTTAGCCTTTTAAGGTATCAGGGTTCTGCCTTAGCAGGTTTCAGTCCCCCTTGAGTTTAACTTGATTTGGCCTTAACCTTTTATAAATTGGGGTTTGCCTTAGTAGGTCTTATTCCCTTCGAGTTTCATTAGCTCGATGCAGCCTTGGCCTTTTATAAATTGGGGTTTGCCATAGTAGGTTTTATTCCCCCTTTGATTTTTGAGTGAAGCTTTGAGTAATGTTAGTTTTCGATCGTGCAATAAAAATCAAGATGGCCTTCAGGCTCGGAGACAAGATATCGGTGCCAAAGAACTTTTTTTAGCAATCAAGTGCTTGTATAATTTGCTTAGGGGGTATATCAATCTACTTGGGCATGGTACTTTTGACCGTTTGGCCCTCACATTGATTCCTAATGATCTATGAGAAGTTCCACCGAATTGAAGTAGATAAGCAATGAATTGGAGTAGATAAGCAGTTTTCTAATATTCAAGGTCGATCAAAGTTGTGCACCGAATATTATTACCTTCAATATGCGACCGATCTAAATTAGCACGATTCCTGGTTGCCTCATTAGAAACCTTGCCAAAAAACTCAATTTGGGACAAAACCGGTCGAAGGGAAAAAGAGTGCAACGCGTGCTTTCGGTCCTAATGTCCTGTGCTTCCTGGCTCGAGGTTACTTCGTTCAATACCTGCAGATGTTAGCAACATAAAACAAACAAACGAAGAATGAAATTTCATACCTCAACAATAGTATCGTTTTAAATGGCTTATGTTCTAATTGTTCGGCAGTTGTTTGCCATCCATGGTCCTGAACTTGTAAGATCCCTTTCCGGTGACCTTTAAGATGGTGTAGGGCCCTTCCCAGTTCGGTCCTAACTTCCCTTCGTTCGGGTCTCGAGTATTGGGCGTGATCTTTCTGAGCACTAGGTCTCCAATGTTGAAATGTCTAAGATGGGCTCTAAGGTTGTAATATCTTTCGATCTTTGCTTTTGGGCGGCTATCCGAACAAGGGCTGCTTCCCTTCTTTCATCCAATAACTCCAAATTGGTGTTCATAGCTTCGCGATTCGATTATTCTGCTGCGTATCGGAATCTGATACTCGGTTCGCCTACTTCGACTGGTATCAACGCTTCAGCACCGTACACTAGAGAGAATGGAGTGGCCCCGGTGCTGGTTTTCTCGGTTGTGTGCTATGCCCATAAAACTTCAGGCAATATTTCTTTCCATTTTCCCTTTGTGTCGGTTAACCTTATCTTCAGGTTTTGAATTATGGTTTTGTTGGTCGATTCAGCTTGGTTGTTGCCGCTGGGATGATAGGGCGTCGATATAATCCTTTTGATTTTGTTATCTTCGAAGAACTTTGTCACTTTGCTGCCGATAAACTGCTTGCCATTATCGCACACGTTCTCCGATGGCATCCCAAATCGACATACGGTGTGATCCAAGATGAAGTCGATTACCTCCTTTTCCCTAACTTTCTCGTATGCCTGTGCTTCAACCCATTTGGAGAAATAGTCAGTCATAAAAGGAATGAACTAAGCCTTACCTGGTGTGTAGGGGAGAGGGCCGACGATGTCAATCCCCCATTTCATGAATGGCCATGGCGACAAGACCGAATGCAGCGTCTCCCTGGGCTGATGGATAATTGGTGCGTGTCTTTGGCACTCGTTACACTTACGAACGAACTCCTTTCCATCTTTTTCCATATTGATCCAATAATAGCCAGCTCGTTTTATTTTTCGGACCAAGGATTCGACGCTGGAATTATTCCCGCATGTGCCTTCGTGTATTTTCCTTAAGATATATTCGGTGTCTCCCGGTCCCAGACATATTGTAGGGGGCCACCGAATGTCCTTCTGAATAGGGTTCCATCATTGGATAAACAGAACCAGGCTGCCTTTGTGTGTAATGCTCTCGATTCTTTGGGGTCCGAAGGGAGTTTACCTGAACTGAGATACTCTATATACTTGTTCCTCCAATCCCAGGTCAAATTTGCCTTCCTCCACCACCAACCTCAAAAGTTGTATGACCTTATTGGACTCGATCTCCTCATCTTTGACCGACGATCCCAGATTAGCGAGGGCATCAGCCTTACTGTTTTGTTCTTGAGGTATGTGCTGCAAGGTCCACTCTTTAAACTTATGCAGTGTGACTTGAAGCTTGTCCAAATACCTCTGCATTCTCCCTTCTCTGACTTCGAAAGTCCTGTTTACTTGATTGACTACGAGGAGGGAATCACATTTGGCTTCGATTATCTCCGCTCCCAGGCTTTGGCCCAGCTCTAAACTTGCAATCATAGCTTCATACTCCGCTTCATTGTTAGTTAATTTTACAGTCTTAATAGACTGTCGAATAGTATTCCCAGTTGGGGGCTTTAGTACAATACCAAGCCCCGTTCCTTTCGAATTCGAGGCGCTATCTGTGAACAGAGTCCACGCACCCGAAGGAGTCCCCGATTCGGTTATTAATTCTTTCTCGACCTCGGGTATTAGTGACGGTGCAAAATCGGCGACGAAATCCGCCAATACTTGAGATTTGATCGAGGTTCGGGGCCGATATTCGATATCGTACCCGCTTATTTCGATGGCCCACTTGGCCAATCGGACGGATAGTTCGGGCTTGTGCATTATATGCCTCAGGGGATAAGTCGTTACCACACATATGGGATGGCATTGGAAGTAGGGTTTTAGTTTCCTGGAGGCACTTAATAAAGCGAGTGCTAATTTTTCTAAATGCGGGTATCTAGTTTCAGCCTCACCTAAATTTCTACTAACGTAATAAATAGAAAACTGCGTACCTTGTTCTTCTCAGACCAGGACCCCACTTACCGCTACTTCCGAGACGGCAAGGTAGAGGTATAATCGGTCACTTGTTTTTGGTGTATGTAGCAAAGGTGGGCCAGAGAGATACCTCTTAAGTTCTTCTAACGCGCACTGACATTCCGGACTCCATGAGAAATCGTTCTTCTTTTTCAGCAAGTTGAAAAATCGGTGACTCCTGTCGGATGATCTCGAGATGAATCGGCCTAAAGCGGCTATCCGACCTGTCAGCTTTTGTATAGCTTTTACACTGTCTAGAATTGTAATATCCTCGATGGATTTGATCTTTTCGGGGTTAATTTCTATTCCTTGATTTGAGAACATGAAACCGAGGAATTTTCCCGAGCCCACTCCAAATGCGCACTTCTCTGGGTTCAGCTTCATGTTGTACCGTTTCAGCACATCGAACGTCTCCTGCAAATGGCTCAAATGGTCCTCTACTCGCTGGGACTTAACTATGTAAACTTTCATTGTTTTTCCTAGTTGTTCTTCGAACATTTTGTTTACTAGGCGTTGATAAGTAGCCCCCGCATTCTTTAACTCGAATGGCATCACGTTATAACAGTATGTTCCATACTTAGTGATGAAGGATGTCTTTTCTTGATCATCCTTGTCCATTCGTATTTTGTTATAGCCAGAGTAGGCATCGAGAAAGCTAAGGGTCTCGTGGCCAGCGGTGGCATCGATCATGCGATCGATATTGGGTAAGGGAAAAGAATCTTTAGGGCATGCCTTATTTAAATATTTATAATCTATGCACATTCTTAACTTATTTCCCTTTTTAGGAACTATAACTACGTTTGCTAACCATTCTGGGTATTTAACTTCCCGAATGAACTCTATATTTAAAAGCTTAGTTACCTCATCCTTGATGAACGCTTGTTTGACTTCGGATTGAGGCCTTCTCTTTTGCTTGACCGGCCGAAACTTTGGATCGATGCTCAGTTTGTGAGTCGTGATCTCCGGTGGTATCCCTGTTATGTCGAGATGGGACCAAGCAAAAGAATCTTCGTTAGCTAAAAGAAACTGAATAACTTTGGTCCTGAGCTCGGAACTTAGACCCGAGCCCAGGTATACCTTTCGATCCGACGAGTCTCCTCGAAGTGAAATTTGCTCGAGTTCCTCGACCGTTGATTTAGTTGCATCGGATTCGTTGGGACCGATGAATGACCAGGGAACCCCGTAATCGTCATCTTCGAGATGCTCCTGCTCACCTTCGTTTGTTGAAGGCGAAGCCTGTGATTGCTATTTGGTTCTTTGGGAAGGAGCTATTGGTTTCGGTACTGCTTCTTCTACCGCGAACATCTCTTTCGCAGCATGCTGTTCTCCGTAAACAGTTACGATCCCATCGGTCGATGGGAATTTCAACACTTGGTGCAGTGTTGAGGGTACCGCTCTAATATCATGAATCCGCGGTCTCCCGAGTAAGCGTTGGACCTCATATCTCCTTCGATTACGCAGAATTTCGTTTCCCGAACAGTACCGACAGTGTTCACCGGTAATGTTATTTCCCCTTTGGTTGTCTTGCACGCTATGTTGAAACCATTGAGAATTCGAACTTCAGGGATAATTCGATCTGTCAACCCGAGCTGTTTGATAACCCATGACCGGATTATGTTGGCCGAACTACCAGGATCGACCAATACACGCTTTACCTTTGTTTTGTGTACAAGCACCGATATTACTAAGGCGTCGTTGTGGGGTTGCATGATTCCTTCTGCATCCTCCTCGCTGAAGTGCAAGGTTCTCTCCATCGCATAGTCTCGCTTTTCTCGGGTGATCGATATTTTAGTGCGTTTTAATACCGGACCTTGGGGCGTATCTACCCCGCCGATGATCATATTGATCGTGTGCTGAGGCTCCTCCTAGTTTACTGGCTTATTCCTGTTCCCATAGTGGTTTTTGGCTCGGTCCCTCAAAAACTCTCGAAGGTGCCCATTTTCGAGCAACCGTGCCACCTCTCCCCTCAGCTGTCGACAGTCCTCTGTCCTTTGGCCATGTGTACCATGATACTTACATATCACACTGGGATCTCTCTTAGCTGGGTCCGATTGCAGTGGTCGAGGCCACTTAGTATCCTTTATACGACCGATGGCCGACACGAGAGTAGCTGAGTCGACGTTGAAGTTATACTCGGACAGTCGCGGTGCTTCTCGATGACCAGTGGTTCTCTCGAAATTGTTTCTTTCCAATGGTCCTCGGTTATTCTGATCATTCCTCCTTTCTTGTCTCGGGGAACCCTGCCTTGCTGGAATGCCTTTTCGGTCCCCAGGATATGGTCGATGCCTATCCTTGCTCGATCTTGGTTATCGATAAATATCCCTTTGAACCCTATCATGAGCTCTGATGGGGTAAGTGGATCCCGAGGGGGCTCCAAGTTGGTCGTCCTCTACCCTAATCTTCAATTGATATCGGTTGTGTATATCCGCCCATGTGGCAATCGGATATTCAATCAAGCTCTGCTTAAGCTGTTGTGAAGCCGTTGAACTTCGAGCGTTGAGTTCTTGGGTGAAGGCCTGTACGGCCCAATCATCAGTGACTGATGGTAGGTCCATCCGTTCCATCTGAAAACGAGATACAAATTCCCTGAGCATCTCGTTATCCCTTTGCCTAACTTTAAATAAGTCCGATTTCCGCGTCTCTACTTTGATGGCACCCGCATGAGCTTTTACGAAGGTATCTGCAAGCATGGCAAAAGAATCGATGGAATTCGGGGGCAAATTATGATACCAAGTCATTGCCCCCTTTGACAAGGTCTCTCCGAATTTCTTCAAGAGAACGGAATTGATCTCATCGTCCTCGAGATCATTTCCCTTTATGGCGCATGTGTACGCTGTTACATGCTCGTTTGGGTCAGATGTCCCATTGTATTTGGGAATTTCCGGTATGCGAAACTTCTTCGGTATGGGTTTTGGGGCGGCGCTTGATGGGAAAGGTTTCTGCACGAATTTCTTTGAATCTAAACCTTTCAATACCGGGGGTGCTCCTAGAATTTGATCTACCCTCGAATTATATGTTTCTATTATGTCATTGGCTTCGATCTTCTTCTCGCCAGACTCGACTCGCCTGGTTAGTTCCTCGAGCATCTTCATGATCCTAGAATTCGCCCCCGATCCGCCTTCGCTTGGTTCCGCTGTGATTGGTTCATTTTCGGGGATGATTTCCCGATAAGGGCCGGCCTCAACGTTATTCGAAGCTTGACTCTGATTTTGCAGTTGACCAATGGCCGCTTGCTGGGCTTACATCATGTTGAATATCATCCTGAGACTAATCCCGTCTCCTTTGTCGTTTTGAGTTGTTGAACGGTATTCTCTTCGAACACTGTTCGATGGGTCAGAAGTCCGATCCACATCGATCGCCATTTGAGAATTAGCGTCGACTGGAACTTCATCACCGGGCGCCACGTTGTTGTTTTCACCCTGGTGGTCAAACTCGCCATCGACGAACTGAGGTACAGATTTAGAGTGCGACATAATTGTATTATAACCTGAAATCAAAAAGATTCTACAAAGAACAAGCGTAAAATAGTTTGTGTGACAGAAAATTGTATCAAACTTTCACTATTATCCTTAGCCCCACGGTGGGCGCCAAACTGTTTACCCTTGGCTGCGGATAACAATTAAATTTGTACGATAGGCGATTTGGTTTGATACAACTAAAGAACGAACTAAAATAGAGATTAAATTAAGTGAATAAGGAAGAAAGCAAACCACAAGTATTGAGTAGCTTTATTGTGATATAATCCTCTAAAGCAAGATATGAAGCAGATAGATTAAAAAAGTAAGTAGACTATAGCCTTGTGTATATTGATCGTAGATTGTTGTCCCATTTACAATAGTGCTGCCTGTTTATATAGGGAGGAAAGAGAATCCTATACAAGGTAAAAAAATCTATCTACAAGATAAGATATCCCTAGAATTAATGGCTTCAACGTCTTTACTGATTTCAGCCACGATTCCCGCCGAGATATTTACATATTATGAGATTTCTGGTCCTTCAGTCACGCCAATCTGATAATTTTACCATAAGGTGTCTTACCCTGATCGGCCTCGACGATCTCGTCTCGAGCGCCTTGGCCTCGAGCTTCGTTCCGGTGGAATCCGGTCTTGAACTTCTCTTTTCGATGTCCCGTTCTCGGCCTCTCGAGTAGCAACTTCAATCGACGCTGGTCGTCGAACTCCAAAACCGACATCCCTATGCAAGCGATCAAATTCGACCCTATACACATGCTTGTCCTCTGTTTAGTCGATCTTCCACTTTCCTCTCTTTCTCCCTCACATCTGTGAATCCCCAGACAAAAACAATAAACGAGAAAACATAACCACAAGCACAAGACCACTTTGGGGGCTCAAAACACAAACAACAAGAATTCATAGGTCACTTTTATCACTACATAATTATTTCTTATCTTTTAATATTGAAGTTACACTCCAAGAGCTTCTAGTTGAGAGATTATCTTTGGGTCGGAAGTTGTGTTTCCATTCTCGTAACCTTGAACGATTTGCCTTGTCATTTTTATCCCGTACTTTCTCCATCTCAAATTATTTGTCGTATATTTTTTATATTTTTAAAAAAAATTAAATATGAGAGATTTTTTATTATTTTACCTTTATTTATATGTTAAGATATAATTTTTTTTATTTAATATTTACTCATAATTGAGGTATTTGTAGTCTTCAAAAACAATAAATATTAAAGGTAAAATAGAGAAAGAATAATTAATTTAATCTTGAACTTCTAAAACGATAAATAATTTGAGATAATTTTTTTTAGGAATCATGACAGATAATTTGAGATAGAATATAAAATAAGAATATATGGGGTATTGGATTTATTTTGTTAAAGAAGTAAAGAAATCATCAAATGATCTTCTTTATCTATTGGACTGCAAATTAACTAAGATATATTAATGTATACTTGAGCAAGTTGAAACTGAGTCATGTTCTTAGTTTCTCAAGCTTATGTCATCATCCTCTTCAGTTTAATTTTGTATAAATTAATCTGAAAAAGAAAATAACACATATGTGTTTGTCAACAGAAATATTGATTTTTCTATAAAAGTCATTGAAGTAATTTGGAGCTTGCGGTAAAAAAAGAATGGAATCTACGTAATTGTGATTTTATCCGATTGAGTATTATTGGATTATATTGAAAACATCTTAAGGAACTTAAACTCAATTTTGAGATGAATTGATGGAGATTTGAGGTGGTATAAATTGAAATTTGAACCAAATTAGATGTGGAAGAAGTTGAGATGTGAATCCACATCTATCATTTGTGTATTAAATTTAGTTGTCATGTATATTTATGTATATCTGTGTATGAATACATATTAGATACAAGTGTCACGAAAAATTTTAATCTCGAATTTAACTTCAAATTTTAACTTCAAGCCAATCCAAATCACCTTCAATTTTTCTAAAATTTTGTATATTTTTATTTATGTGATTTCAACAAATTCTAATCATACCTATTAAAGAAAATGCCTAGATTTTCTGAATGTTATATGTAATTGAACTTTTCTTAGCTATTTTTGGCAGCATAATGCAATTGCTAATTATTGATAGATAGTGTCCGTTTTTGACTCATTTCTGTAGTTCTCTTTTTTAAGTTCCATTAGAAAAATTTGCACGAAATTGTACTGGTTGTGCCTTTATGGGATTGATATTTATTTTTGTCCCCGCTTTTACAAAAGTACAAAATTGGCCCTTTTAAGTTTAATGAATAATTTTTAGACTATGATACCTTTCAGCTCCTTATTCTCCAACTGTTCTTCCTCTTTGCCATGATTATTATCTTCAATTTTAAAAGCTTACAATTTCTATTTGATTATTGAAATTTAAAGTTAATGGTTGTTATTATTAAAGTTGTCTGAGTGTTGATATTTAAACTTAAATTTATAATTTAAATACTAATTTAATGATTTGCTTAAAAATCTCAAAATTTTATTGTTGGTCCTTAAAAAGTACAGAAAAAGATGAAGTAGGTCTTGCTGGTTTGGTGTTATTTAAATAAATTAGTGAGCGGAGATTGTTTGTGTTGGTATAAAGAAGCTAAGTTTAAAATTTTAGATTATTTGGAGCAGATTTGCGGTAGTTTGACCGAAAATAAAATTATAAATTCGAAGAATTCTTTATTGAACAACACAAACAAATTATGCCAATCGGATAAAGTTTTATGAGCAATTTAACTACAAGTGTCACGATCCAGAATTCCAACCTTGGGGGCCGTGATGTCGCCTAACGTCCACTTGCTAGGCAAATCAATCTTAGTACAAATTAGTCCTTTTTTAAACCAATTTAAAAGCAATTTCATAAGAAATAAAGTTGTAGAGTTTTAAAAGCAGATATAATAACTTCAAACGATGACTAATGAAACCCCGAAATCTGGTGTCACAAGTAAATGAGCATTCTAACAGTGCTACAACCAAAGTCTGAATAAAAGTACAACTGTTTGAAACATAAATAAACATTAGAACTACATAGGGAAGGGGACTTTAGGGTTGTGGACGCTGTAGCAACTATACCTCAAGTCTCCGTGATCAGCTAATCCGAGCAAGCCTCCTCTAACTGATGCTAGGATCAACACCAGAATCTGCATAAAAAGCGCAGAAGTATAGCATGAGTACAACCGACCCCATTTACTCTATAAGTGCCGAGCCAAACCTTGACAAGTGTCACTACCCGAAATCCGAACCTCGGGGTCGTGATGGCGCCTAACATCTACTTGCTAGGTAAATGACATGAGATAAATAATTAACTAAATTTTAACAGTTAAAAATAAAATAATAATATTCAGCGAGAAATAAATGCCAAGTCTAACACAATGCTAATATAAACCATGTGATAATCTCTTCTCCCAGAAATCCGGAGTCACGAGTACGCGAACAACTAGAACTCTACAAACATAGTCTGAAATAAATACAACTGTTCGAAAGAGATAAACATTAAAAGTGAAAAATGGAAGGGGACTTCAAGGTATGCGAACTCCAGTAGATCTTCCTCGAGTCTCCGTATGAATGATCACCTCAAGTACCCCGCTGGGACCAATACCAGTATCTGCACAAGAAGTGCAGAAGTATAGTATGAGTACAATAGATCCAATATACTCCGCAAGTGTCGAGCCTAACCTCTATGAGGTAGTTATGTGGCTACGACAAGAGGCCTATGTAAATAAACCGGTACAAGTATATATAAAGCAGTAAAACAACAAGAAGGATGATAAAATACTAACTGGGAGGCATGCTAAAAGGGGAAGATATAATAAATACGGCAGGTATGAAATCACGAAATAACATCTTCCGAATTAAGCAACAATAGAACCAAGTACATCACCAAAACCAGAAATCAATTAAATCAATGAAATGAAAATGGCATGGCATCATCCTTCGTGCTTTTACTCTCATCCTCACTACGCAATATCATGAATACAGTGGCACGACATCACCCAACAACTTAGCCTATCCCGGCTCAAAACAACCAACTGGAGAATGACACCGTCTCCCATAGAGGGTCTCGTAAGGAGCTATCTGAATAGTCGATTGGTAGCTGTTGTTATAGACAAACTCTACAAGAGGCAAAAACAGATCACAAGAACCCCCGAAATCCATAACATAGGCATGAAGCATATTCTCCAATATCTGAATGGTGCGCTCGGTCTGTTCGTCCGTGTGGGGTGAAATGATGTGCTCAACTCAACATGTATGCCTATCTCACACTGCACAGCTCTCTAGAAATGCAATGTGAGCTGCGTTCCCCGGTCAGAGATGATGGATACCGGTACGCCATGAAATCGGACAATCTCGCGGATATAGATCTGAGCTAGCTGCGTTGAAGAATAGGTAGTCACTACCGGAATAAAATGAGCCGACTTGGTCAACTAGTCCACAATCACCCATACCGCATCAAATTTCTTTTGTGTCCGTTGGATCCCAACAACGAAGTCCATGGTAACACGCTCCCATTTCCACTTGGGAATCTCTAGTATTTGAAGCAAACCGCCTAGCCTTTGATGCTCATACTTCACTTGATGGTAATTTAGGCACCGAGCTACATACTCAACTTTAGCGGCACCTGGATGAATGGAGTACCGCGAACTGTGGGCCTCCTCAAGGATCATCTCACGCAACCTATCCACATTGGGCATATATAATTGGCATATCTCCAATAGAAACCTCCTTGGCATCGTCGTGCTGTACTGTGTCCTTGAGGACAAGCAAATGGGGGTCGTCATATTGATGCTCTCTGATGCAATCATATAAAGAAGACCAAAAAACCACACAAGCAAGAACTCGACTGCGCTCCGAAACATCCAATCTAACAAACTGGTTGCCTACCATATTGTCCTTCCGGGGATGATATAGAATAGTGATATCGTAGTCTTTAAGAAACTCTAACCACCTCCACTGCCACAAGTTAAGATCCTTATGTTTGAACAGATGTTGAAGACCCCGGTGGTCAGTAAAGACCTCACAAGGGACACCGTACAAATAGTACCGCCAAATCTTCAATGCGTGAACAATAGCTGCAAATTCCAAGTCGTGGACGAGATAATTTTTCTCATGGGTCTTCAGTTGCCGAGACGCGCAGGCAATCACCCTACCGTCTTGCATCAACACCGCGCCAAGACCAACACGTGATGCATCACAATACACTATTTAAGACCCTGAACCCGTAGGCAGAACCAATATTGGGGCTGTAGTCAAAGCAGTCCTGAGCTTTTGGAAGCTCGCCTCACACTCCTCGGACCATCTGAAAGGAGCACCATTTTGGGTCCATCTGGTCATAGGTGCATCAATGGATGAGAAAACCTCTATGAAACAACGATAATACCGTGCCAAACTAAGAAAACTCTGAATCTTAGCAGCTGAAGACGGTCCGGGCCAATTCTGAACTACTTCAATCTTCTTCGGATCTACCTTGATCCCCTCACTTGACACCACATGACCCAAAAATGTCACCGAATCAAGCTAGAATTCATACTTTGAGAATTTTGCATACAACTTCTTTTCTTTCAAGGTCTAAAGCACGATTCTCAGGTGTCGTTCATGATCTTCCCGACTGTGGGAGTACACCAAAATGTCGTCAATAAACACAATGGCGAATGAATCAAAATATGCCTGGAATACACTATTCATCAGGTGCATAAATGCTGCAGGGGTGTTGGTTAGCCCAAAAGACATCACTAGCAAATCGTAGTGACCATATCGAGTCCTAAAGGCAGTCTTCAGGATATCCGGATCCCGAATCTTCAGCTGATGATACCCTGACCGTAAATCAATCTTTAAGAACACGTTGGCACCCTGTATCTGATTAAATAAGTCATCAATGTGCAACAATGGATACCTGTTATTCACTGTAAACTTGTTCAATTGTCGATAATCAATACACATGCGCATAGAATTATCCTTCTTCTTCAGAAGGCGACACACTAGGCCAAATAAAACCCTTATCAAGCAACTCTTGCAACCGTTCTTTCAACTCCTTCAACTCTGCTAAGGCCATATGATATGGTGGAATAGAAATGGGCTAAGTGCCCGGCAACAAGTCAATACCAAAATCGATATCCCTATCGAGCGGCATGCCCGGAAGATCTACTGGAAATACATCCGGGAAGTCTCTTGCTATCGGGACTGACGCAACGGTAAAAGTATCAGCACTAACATCTCTCACAAAGGCTAGATATACATCACAACCCTTCTCAACCATCCGCTGAGCCTTTAGAAATGACACAAACCTTCTAGGAACATAATCTAGAGTACCCCTCCACTCTAACCGTGGCAAACCTGGCATAGCCAATCACAGTCTTGGCGTGACAATCTAGAATAACGTCATAGGGTAACAACCATTCCATGCCCAAGATCACATTAAAGTCTACCATACTGAGTAATAACAGATCCACTATGGTCTCAAAACCACCAATAACAACTAAACACGATCGATATACACGGTACACAATAATAAAATCTCCAACAGGCATGGACACGTAAATAGAAGAACTCAAAGAATCATGAGATATATCCAAATACAAAGCAAAGTAAGATGACACATATGAATAAGTGGATCCCGAATCAAATAAGACTGATGTATTTCTATGACAACCGGAACCATACTTGTAATGACTGCTTCTGAAGCGACTACCTCCGTCCAACCCAAAAAAGCATAAAATATGGCCTGGCCTCCCCCTCTAGGGCGATCTCTACCTGTCCCTTCTCCACCCTAGCTGGATGTGCGGGTGGAGTCGCAACTGGTGCAGCAACCATGGCCTGAGAAGTATGTGGACCTGACTGAATCCATGGAGCCTGAGTAGTCTGTGAGGTGTACCCCTCCTGAGTCTAGGACAGTTTCTAACCATATGACGAGTATCACCACACTCAAAGCAAGCTCTCGGTGGGCGTGGTTGCTGGAACTGGCTTGGGCCTTGTCGGCTAGACTGTCCGCTAAAGGCACCCCCTGCAGTAGGTGCACTAGAAAGTGGTTGAGCAGAGTGTGCAACCAGGGATCTCAGAATAATCGGAGCACCACTAGAAGTAGGAAGTGCTGAGTGAACTAGACGGCTCACATAGCCTCTACCATGACGGGCTTTAGCAGCAGCGTGGCCACCACTAAATCCTCCAGTACCTCGAGGCCTTTTGGCCTCCTTGTCCTCTCTCTCACAGCCTCGCATACCCTCCAACCTCCATGCGACCTCTACCACTTGCTGATATGGGATATCTGTTTTCGACTCTCTAGCCATGCTAATTCTAATACCATAGTTGAGCCCCTTGATAAATCGGCGAACTTGCTCTCCAACTGTAGAAACCAAAGTAGGTACATGTCTGGACAAATCACTGAATCTAACAGCATACTCTGCCACTGACATACAACCCTAGTGCAGCTGCTCAAACGCCGTGTGCCATGCATCCCGAAGGGTCTGGGAACAAGCTCTCTCAAGAACATCTCTGAAAACTGAGTCTATGTAAGTGAAGCTGCATCTGCTGGCTACCCTTTTTGTAAATCTGCCACCACTAATATCTTGTTCCTGACAGTTGGAAAGTAGTGAAAGCAACTCCGCCCGTCTTCGCAACACCCATGGTGCGGAGAAACTGGTGGCACTTGTCTAGAAAATCCTATGCATAATCTGAAATAAGCCATTGAAAGTAGGAGGATGATACTTCTTGAACCTCTCAGGTCTAACCTGCTCCTCCTCAGATGCCACTGCCCTAACCTCAGGTTGAATTGGAATAACAGGCTGCGCTGGCATAACCTGTAGGACCTGATCGACATGGACCCGTTGCTCTGGAGTATGGGCTACAGGAGTCTGAGCTCCTCCCCTAGCCTAAGATGTGGCTGATGCAAGTGGAATCAACCTCGCCTGAGCTAGAGTACCTAACATGCTCAAGAACTCTACGAGGGTCTCCTAAAGTGCAAGGGTGGCAACAGGCGCCTCGGGTGCCTGCCCTCCAACTAGAGCTACTGGTGGCTCCTCTGTCATATCTCGGGCAGATGCTCTAGCTGCACCACGTGCCCCTCCTCGGCCTCTGCCCCGGCCTCTCGTGGCTCTAGCAAGGGCGCGGGTGTTTGATCGTCGAACCCAGTAGTGTGTGTCCTCACCATTTGTGAGAGAATAGAAAGTTAAAGATATAGTTTTCGAAGTCAACTAATTCGCACAATGAGGAATAAAAGAAGTGAATTTTTTCTAACAGTTCCTTAGTCTCTCGAAGATAAGTACAGACGTCTCCGTACCGATCTGCAAGACTCTACTAAACTTGCTTATAACTCGTAACACCTATAAAACTAGAGTTCTGATAACCTTTGTCACGACCCCAATTTTCCTCCTTAAGATATCGTGATGGCACCTAGTCTCTAGGGCTAGGTAAGCCTAACATTTAATAATAACTTGAAAGAAATAATTAATAAATTTACTAAAGCAAGACTGATAAACTCATATAACCTTCCGAAATCGAATCTCAACAGCACACTTCCCAAAATTGGTGGAACTGTGTCATAAGCTCTACGGAATAAGCTAGAATGTCTAGTACATCACTGTTTGAATGAAAAATACAACAGAAAAGAAAGATAAAGGAGGTTGACTCTGATCCCTGCGGACGCCGAGTAGTTATACCTTGAAGTCTCCAGGAAATCAGCTACAACCAATCACTAACGTCCAGCACGAGCAGAAGTAACTGGATCTGCACAAAACTATGTGCAGAAGCGTAGGTATGAGTACACCACAACGGTACCCAGTAAGTATCAAGCCTAACCTCGGTAGAGTAGAGACGAGGTCAGGTCAAGACACCTACTACGATATAAATAGCATAATTAAAACATAATAACGAGAAGTAACGGCAAGGTAAAATATACTAATGACATAATTGTAATCATGGAGATAACATTAGGGAAATAATTTAAAGAGAACCACCAAAGTCAAATATAGATCCAAACTAATAAGACAAGGTAAAATAAAAGCAATAAGAAGTGTTCCACCAAAAACTCTTTACAACATGAAATAAACAACAAGAGTCACAATCGAGGTACTGCCTCATATACAACAAGAATCACAATCGAGGTACTGCCTCGTACACAACAAGAATCACAATCAAGGTACAACCTCGTATTCACATTACTGATTTTCAATCACAATCTTTCCTTATAATGCCGTGTGAGCCTTACATTTAAATCGTTTTGAAAATATTTTTCTCAAAATAGCTACACGCACTTTAGCCCACCTTATAACACGGTGTGTCTTCAAGTAATTCCCTTACAAGCAACACGTACATAAGTCCCACTTTATGCCACCGCGTACACATTAACCCATATCCTTATACCGCCACATGCACATCAATATCATACCACAATAACAACTCGCACTACAAGGGCCCATATGTCACAAATTGCCAATAATCAACGATATCAATGTTTCTACAACAATAGCCTATGGCTCGACCACAATGTGTACAAGAATATCAACAATAACAATGAATTTAAATTTCTCGACAAGAAAGATATCTCAAAAATTAACAACTTCGCCTCAATGTGATAACGACTTTCACAACTTCGACACCAATAACTCAACAATGTGAAAGATAATGTGTAACCGCGATACTAAATAAGAATAACTCACAATGGAAGAGATAACATGTAACGATGACTTCAAATAAGGATAATCAATAATGAAAGAGATAAACATGTAACAATAACTTCAAATAATGATATATCAACAATAGAAGAGATAACATATAACAATGAAAGAGGCAACTAAAGCATAAGAGAAAAATATGAAGTAAGATGTAGAACAAGTGTTAACAAAGTCATTTAAGGCATGTAAGGATAGACTAACACAAGTAAGAGTAGATTGACTATGAGAATTTAGAACATGATATGTCAATTCAATTAAAGCATGGAAAGAGTCTAAGTAGCTTAAACCTATCAAATACCATATATAACCCGTGTATCCACTCGTCACCTTCCGTACACGACTTTCACATAGCACAAATGACACAATCAATCCCAAATCCTAAGGGGTAGTTCCCCCACAAAAAGTTATGCAAGATACTTACCTCAACTAGGCCAACTCAACCCTCGGACATAACTTTTCCCCTAAATTCACCTACGACTCAAATATAACCAAAATTGATTTAATATCATCAAACAATGCAAGAGAAAACAATTACAAAAGATAATGCCATGATCTTTACACTTTTTCCAAAAAGTCAACAAAAGTCAAATCGGGACTCGTGCGGTCAAAACCCAGGTCCCAGGGTAGGTCCCGACTACACATAACCCCACGAGTACGTGTATATGATTAGTTTCAAAATACAAGTCCAAATCGACTCTCAAAACTCAAATTTTTATTTTTCAAAAACTTGAAAAAGTTTCACTTTGATTCACATGATTTTGACGTTAAAATCTAGGATATATTGATGAAATATAGTTGGAAATAGATTAAAATCACTTACCCAATGCTTGTAGATGAAATTCCCCTCTCCAAATCGCCTCCTACCGAGTCTAGGTTTCTAAAATCTATGAAATGAGGTGAAATACTGACTTTCCAACCCTTACGAATAGCTGCTGATGTTGCATTTGTGACACAGGAATCAGGGGTCGCATTTGCAAATCCTAACAACTCCAATGAAAAGTCGCAATTGCGAAGCTGGCAAATATCACAAATGCGACCAAATGATCACAATTGTGAACCTGCCCTCAGGATGCTGACTTCGTGAATGCGAAGGGGAAGTCGCATTTGCAATATCTAAGCCCCCACTGTCACTTTCATAATTGCGAAGCTGATGCTCGCAATTGTGATAATAGAGCATCAACAACACCAGCAATTCACTTTCAGTTCAATTCATTCTGAAACATGTCTGAAGCTTATCCGAGCCCCCGAGGCTCCAAACCAAACATCCACACAAGTCTAAAATATCATGCAAACTCGCTTGCACGATCAAAATACAAAAATAATATCTAGAACTACGAATCAAACACTAAGACGTGTGAATTTCAAAGTAATGTTCAAGAACTACTAGAATTGCAACTAAACGTCCGAATCCAATCAATTCAACGCCAAATGATACTAAATTTTGCAGACAGGTTCTATATAGCATGAAAGACCTATTCAAAGTCCCAAAATAAAATTCTACACTCGATAGCTAAAAGTCAACCTACGGTCAAACTATTCAACTTCAAATTGCCAAATTTCGTCAAAACAACAGAAATTAACCTACAGGCTTTCGAATCTAATTTTGGGCGTACTCCCAAGTTCAAAATTACGATACGAAGCAATCGGAGCCATCAAAATACCATTCTCGGATCAAAATTAACTCGAAATCTTCCCAAAACAAAACCAATCAATCCTGTAACTCATAAAACCATAAACACACATGTGTAAAGCATCAAAAGGAGGCCCAACCCAAAACATAAACTCTCTCCGTACAAGGCGAATGAAGTGAACAGTACTGTCGCTGATTTCAGATGCTCGATTCTCCATCATCGTTTGGTGGAAAACCACCAGACCAGTCCCAAAATCTTCGTCTTGCCAGTGCGCATCATCTCCAATAAACAACACCTCAAAACAACATCCCAGTTGATACAGGTTTGCAGAATAGCAGAGGGATCACTGTAGCGCAGAATCTCTTGGGAGTTCCAAACAAGTCCTCGATCGTTCCTGGGCCAAATCGAGTCATTCCAAGTGCAGGAGCTTCTTCTCCAACCTCATTCCGACCTCTCCTCCAAAATTTGGAAGATTCCACCATCGAAATCAACACCTCCGACCAACTGAACTGCCCAGAAATGCAACAGTTGGTCGAGCATGATGTTCTGCTAAACCAAATGGCTCAAGACCAATGCTAATAGATTCCTGATGTCCAGGAGAATGTTTCTCCCTCCTCAATTCCAATTTTCATTCAATCAATTTCCACAACATTGCAAAAGGAGAATCTGATAATGTCGAGCACACCAGGTGTTCGACGAAATGCCAGTGACACTGTAGCAGCTCAATTGTGCGATCGTGTCACTCCTCAATCATCTCAAGGTCATAAGGAAACTAGTCGTCAAACAAAAGTACAAGAATTGCATCAAAAAGGTGGTGATCAAATTTCTTCTCCTCC
The DNA here is from genome assembly GCA_002018475.1 of Nicotiana obtusifolia. Taxonomy (NCBI): domain Eukaryota; kingdom Viridiplantae; phylum Streptophyta; class Magnoliopsida; order Solanales; family Solanaceae; genus Nicotiana; species Nicotiana obtusifolia. Next base: position 253,967 of record MCJB01024271.1, read on the forward strand.
CACTGGAATACAGCAGGTTGACAGGGCTGGTGTGATACCTCAGCAGTTATACAAGGCTCACCTGTTGTCCCAGGCAACTTCAATGGCAGCAAATCCCACAATGCACATCTCTACAAGTACTAGTAAAGGTGCTAGCCCAGTGGCTACTACAGAAGAAACACAACCTGCTTAGCAACAGCAGCAGCTGCAATAAGATATTGTCATTTCTGATGCTGATAAGCACATTAAGACACAGCCATCAACCTCAGTTCAAGGCCCCATCAAGATTTCTTCTAACTTTGATAAGCAAAAACAGTCCAAGAAAGGCACAAAGCCACCAGCACCTCAAGCAGTCACACCAGCACCTCAAGCAGTACCAGTTATCAGCAAACCTCAAGCACCTAGCACCTCCACCAAATCCAAGACTCAATCCAGTAATTCCCCTCCTTCCCCTACTGTCACCCAGTCCTATGTCACTAGATTGAGAGCTAGACACGAAGCAGAAAGCACCCCACTTCAATTCACCCCACTTGTTATTACCACAAAGCAAGGGAAGCCAGCAATGATATTCAAGAGGGAGGACTAAATGGTCAAGTTTGCATATAGATGCAAATTCACAGTGATAGGGAAATTTCTTAACACCAAGCCTAGAATGGAGATAATTAGAAAGAGCTTGATAGCTCAAACTGAACTCAGATGAGGGGTCAAGATAGCTCATTTCAATGCCAAAACTGTATATGTAGACCTTGATAATGAGTATGATCATGCCACAGTATGGACCAACCAATATATGTACATACAGGGTCAAATGATGAAACTGGAAGCATGGAACCCATCATTCAAGAATAATGAAGATACACCAATTGTTCCTATATGGATAGTCATCCCTGAACTGCCATGGCATCTCTATTATATGGAGATCTTGACTCCACTATTATCACCTATTGGTAAAGCTCTGTTCTTGGACCTTGCTTCATTTCAAAAAATCAGAGGTAGTGTTGCAAAAATCAAAATGTAGGTTGATCTCACCAAAGATCTGCCTACTCATGTCTGGCTTGGATATGATGAGGATGTCAATGGAGAAGGTCAATGGCTCCAGATTCAATATGATAATCTCCCTGAGTATTGCATCTACTGTAGACATCAGGGTCATTCACTTCAAGCCTGTTAAGTCAAGCTAAAAGAGGAGGAAAATAAAAGAAGAAAGGAAGAAACATCAGCTGCAGAGAAAGAACCACAGATCACAACCTCAAGTCACACCAAAGACAATCAGCTCAGGGGTAATAAAAAGACCAGACACCAACACCACAATGCAAATGAGGCAACGAAGGAGCAGACTATTAACCAAAAAGCAAAGGAACACCAAAAGAGCAAAGAACACCAAAAGAGCAAAGAATACCAAATCTCAAGAGATACACCAGCACAAGATGAATGGCAAACATAGAAAAAGAAGCACTTCAAAGATAACTCCCAAGCCAGCAAGAAGCAACATCAGATATACATACCAAAGCAAACTGTAACACAGCCTGCTGCTATTGCACCCATACATGAAACCATCAGAACTACATAGTCATGTATACCCTCTACATCCCAACAGGGAGCCAAAGAAATATTGAATTCCATTCATATATTTGGAGGCACCAAAACTGTATCCCATTCCCATGATCCCTCTTTTATACCTGTTGTTCATGAAGTTGATAGAGGAATAGAGAAGTGTCAGGAGAAAACCAGTGTTTTGCAGGAAGGGGTTACCTATTGGGGTTGGGATTCCTCATGTTTTGCATGAGTGTGATAGAGCACAATTGATTGACCATAGGATGGCCCCCCTCAATGGCCTTGCACCAGTTGTTGCTGCAGAGCCCCATACAGTTGTTGCAATGGGAGAAGAGACTTGTGATATAATCAACTCAGATGAATACGAAATTGATCAGCAGGAAGATACTATAAGAAGACTCCTAAAAGGGAAAGCCCCTGCAGTGTCAGATTTCAGCATACAATCCCCTAAATCCAAAAATAAGCCAAGCCAGAAGAAGAGAAAAGCCATAAGAAAACAGTCTGCAGGAATCTCTATAAATTAACCTATAACAGATCGGCACCTTCAGGACCCTACTACTCCATACCAAAGCCCAGCTGCCAACTTGAAATGGAACCTTGATGTTGATACTGCCAACAAATCACAGACATATAGAGACCCTGTGCCAGACCCCTCCCTTTCACAACCTTTGTTACATGCCAATGAGCAGGACAGGCAGGAGGAAAATAGCTCCATTCAGAAGGATTTGAATAAACACACTGCTCTAGCACCTGCTCCACTAGAGGAATGTCCTCTAAATAAACATTCTTCACAACATGATGAATATAGACCTATTCTTTTAGAGGATGAGATGAGTGGAGGCTTTGAGGAAGAAGCTGGACTCAGTGATGCCACAGAAGAGGACCAACATTGTGATCTCCTTGCAGAAGCCATTAATGGGGAACATCATCAAAATTATATCATTCAGAACCAGGGATTATCTCCTAGAACATATAACCCATCACCAAGGATCACAAGAAGCATGGCTGCTAGCAGGAACACTGTCCCACCAAACTCCAACCCCCTCCATGTTTTAATGATCAGTACACTTATATGGAATGTCAGAGGTATTAGAACCACTGGAGCCATTAAGAGACTCAAAACACTAAAACAAATCCATAAACTCTCCCTCATAGCCATTCTTGAACCATTCCTAGACTCTTCACATATTAACCAATACCAAAACCAACTATCTATGCATCATGTAGCTTCCAACATCAATGACAAGATATGGATTTTCTGGGATAAGGATTTCTATGGTACTATCACAGACCAAGATGAACAGCAAGTCACAATTGAGTTAAAGCATGTTGAGGTTGCTGAAATTTTCCATCTCACAGTCATATATGCTAAATGCAAACCTCCTTTGACGAGACCATTGTGGGACAAGCTAAGGATCAAAGCGCTGAACTCTAATGTACCATGGTGTGCCATTGGGGACTTCAATGTGATTGCATCAATTGAAGAAAATATAGGGGGTATTCCATATCAAATCAACAAAAGCCTGGAGTTTCTGAGCATGATTGAGGACTGTGGACTCACTGACCTTGGATACTATGGACCTAGATGCACTTGGTCTAATGACAGAGGCCCCTGTTCAATTGTCTGGAAAAGACTGGATAGGGGACTGGCTAATGATAACTGGCTTGCTGCACATCCTGCTACTACCATTACACACCTGGCATCTACAGGATTAGATCATTCCCCTCTTCTCATGGAAATCAATTTCAGACAGGATAATGCCACAAAGTATTTTAAATTCCTGAACTGCTAGACAGAAAATGCAACCTTTTTGCCACTGGTACAGCAAGTCTGGAATACACAAGTCACTGGAAATGCAATGTGGATTTTCCATCAAAAAACAAAAGCACTTTGCAAAGGATTATCTAATTGGTCCAGACAAGAATATGGGGATATTTTCCAAAAAGTCAAGGAATTTGAGGAGAAAGTCAGAAAAGCAGAAGAGACCTAGGCACAGTCCAACAAAGAATCAGATATAACAATTGCCCATGAACTCACTGCTCAATATGTCAAACATCTGAAGATTGAAGAGGCTGTCCTGAAGCAAAAAACAAAATTACAATGGTTTTAGGATGGAGATGCCAATACCAAATACTTCCATAGTCTGATCAGAGGCAGACGAAGAAATCTGTATATCCACAAAATCAGAAATGAAGACAATGACTGGATATATGGAGATGAAGCAATAGGTGAAGCTTCCTGTGACCATTTCCACAACCTGTTCACTGATCCTGAGGGAGTCATCAGGGAAGATCTTCTATCTTGCATCCCTACACTGGTTACAGAAGAAGATAATCATCAATTCAACAAAGATCCTACAATGGAGGAGCTAAAACACACTGTTTTCTCAATGAATCCATCCAGTGCTGCAGGTCCAGATGACCTCAATGGAAAATTCTTTCAACTTTGTTGGGATATCATCCAGTTTGATCTCTTCAATGTGGTGAAGGCATTCTTCTGTGGTCAATCGATGCCTAGGTACATGACACAAACATGCTTGGTGTTGATACCTAAAGTGGAATTCCCTAACACTTTGTCAGAAATTATACCGATAAGTCTGAGCAATTTAATCAATAAGATTATATCCAAGATTATTTCCAAAAGAATTGCACCTATTCTCCCCAAGATCATCTTCCCAAATCAGACTGGCTTTATCAAAGGCATAAGTATTTCTAAGAATATTATGCTTGCATAGGAGATTGTCCAGGGAATCAAGAAGACAAACATAGGTGCTAGTGTAGTGATCAAATTGGATATGGCAAAGGCTTATGATAGGGTATCTTGGTCCTTTACATGTAAAATGATGAGAAGAATGGGTTTTAGTGAAAGAATCATTGACATGGTGTGGAGAACAATGTCCAACAACTGGTACTCTGTCATAGTCAATGGCACAAGATTTGGCTTCTTTCATTCCACTAGAGGTCTAAAACAAGGGGACCCTCTGGCCCCTTCACTCTTCATTCTGGGAGCTGAATTACTGTCTAGGATGCTCAACAACCTCACACATAATCAGTTCTTCAATGTCTTCTATATGGAAAAAAGAAGACCTCAAATCACACATCTGAGCTTTGCAGATGATGTGATCATCTTTACCTCAGGCTGCAGAACTTCTTTAAAGAAGATCATGAAGGTCCTTCAAGATTATAAGTAGACATCTGATACGCTCAAATTACACCTTAAGAATAGTGTAAACGGTCGGTGTCAAATATAATAACCCAACAAGGTTGGGGTCGAATCCCACAGGGAATAGGTGTGAAATGTTTATCTAATTAGTGTAATACTCAACTAAGTCGTAATTCTATCAAGTAATTCAAATAACAAAAGAGTATTGAACGTAAGGATAAACGGAAACTGATGTCAATATTGTGAATGTAAATAATATGAAATAAAGAAACCAAGGTTGTGTCCCCCTTAATGTAGAAGAATACTCTTGATATTAATATTGAATATTTCCAACGAAAAACTTTCTTGATACGCAATTGATGTTTAATTTACTATCCAATATTTCCCAATAATTGGATAATATATCCTCTTTATGATTTTTCCAAATACAAAAGAGTTGTGATTAAGAACAATCAATTAATGCCAAATTAAAACTGACTTATTCTAAGCCATTTTATTAAACAAGGTTTAAAGCCTTGAGTCTTTGTTATTTATTTCTACCAAATTCTATCCCACTTTTCCAAGATAAGATAGAATTAATTGGTGTTCGTTAATGTTTGCAACCACTAACAATTATTTAAAGAATAAGAAATAAATAAATATCAATCTTCCATCGAAATCACATTCAATATCAAAATCTCAACAACATTCTACCCATCTAGGGTTCACAACCTCAGCGTTTGAATTTAGCTACTCATGTTGAAAATTGAAGAATAAAGAGTAGTAATTGTCATCATCTTACAAAATAGAAGGTAATTGATCCCAAAAGCTTCCAAAAATTCAAACTAGTTAATTGCCCGTACTTTGTACTCTCAATTCTGACAAGATGTCTGTCACAAAATCCTATTAAACCTATTTATAGAGGCCCAAAACCCGAGGCAAATTTCGGACTGGTTTGCCCCTGCTGTAATAATGCGGACCGCATTTTTGTCGCAAAACAGAAATGTGGACCGCAAATTTTCATTGACTGTCGCAGATTTAACCCAAGAGTTTTGCCTTCATCGCATTTTGGTTTGCGGTCCGCATGTTGATTATGCGATCGCGAAATGCGATTGCATTCTTTACTCTGATTTTCACCCAGAAACTCTGTTTGCATTTGCAATTTCACATTGCTATTTTGCGGTCGCATTTGCGACCGCATTCTCGACATGAAGAATTGTCCAGAGTTCTGTCCTTGTTTGCGATCAGTTTGTGAAATATGCGTTTGCGATGCTCTTAACTTCTTTTCCTGTTTTCAGTTGGCTTTTGAACTCTTTTCCGTACTTCTGGGTCCTTACACTCGATGTACTGCAATTACACTAAAATTACATAAGTATCAGTAGAATTTGCACGTAAAACAAGTTAAACTTTAAGCAAATAGTATCAAAATGTGCCGAAATTACCCGGCACATCAACACCCCCAACTTAAACTCTTGCTTGTCCTCAAGCAACTAAAACGATACTATCCTAGTCTAGACTCTACTTATCAAACATGAAACAATAATGAGTATGGACGGTGTTTGTTGTTAGTATCTCAAGTATATCTCTTTGAACATTGTAACTTCCTTGAATCATTAGTATATTCAAGGACAACTAATCAGATCGTGAACTTTGAGCCTCAACAAAGTAACTAAAGGCTACCTTCAGCTGAATACACTTATACTTTACTCAAAACTCAACTTTCTATCAACCTAGCAGTTTATGTGCCCTCACTGGAAAGAAAGTCCCACTCTCAAAATATTATCCTAGCAATACAAAGGGACTAAAGTGCAAATACACTCACTCTCAGAACAAAATTTCAAGTGTCGCCACACGCCATACCATAGGCTTGCCCTAATTTTAATTCGTCGCCTAGTTCTAAGAACACTCTGTTGGAAATCACATAAGGACTTTGTAAGCTTGTAATGTAGGTTTACGGAAGGGTAGGATATATATTTAGATACGAGTGGCTACATCCTCCTTGAACACTAATTACATTCTTCTTTCTTTTAACATTTTGCTTCTTTTCAACCCCATGGCCTCAATGGTGTTTAGTTCCCACAGTGGACCCGCCTTAAATACCTCTCTAATCTATTTCAAATCTCCATTATTGCAAATACATACATAACTATTTATGATTTTTTTTTCTGTTTCTTTTCTTTTTCTTTTTCTTTTTTTTTTCTCTTTTTTTTTTTTTTTGTTTTCTTCTTTGGAGCCTTCATAAATTCACATTAGCACTTTGAGGAATAGGCTCTCACCCTCACCTCACAGCCTTATTCATTTCCATTTTGACCCACACCCCCAACTTAGGCTTTTAGCCATATTCTCAATGTTCAAGGAGGAACGGGTTCAAAAGAGATCATTGTTTTACGAACGGGAAAGGTTTGTAATGCGAAGGCCAAGGAAAAGGCTAAAAGGCTCAAATGGGGAACTAGTGATATTATTTATACACGGGTAGGCTAAAAGAGGATAAAAAGGTTTCATACATAAACAAAGAATGCCTAAGATCCTCTCTCTAACTCAGTGTACTTATAATAAGTGTCGAAAAACCAACCGGGTAAGTTCTAGATGGCAGAAGCAACACAAGAATTATTCAAACAAGGAGCTCACACACATTGGCACATAAACCGTTCGGTTAACATAGTTTACAGCTTTAGAGTTCACATTTGGTCACTCGAGGTTTCCTCGTGTATACATACACGATTCTAGGTAGACCTAAAGTTACAGAGTGAGCCTCAAATTCACATCATTGATTTGTTAACAAGGGTATAATCTACACACAGATTTACATACTTGATACTAAACAAATTCACCATCCTGGTCAATATATCTCATATTAATAAGCCCGATTCTACTATTACACACTTGAAAAAGAACCCGGCAAAGAAAAAATGAGGGGATTTTATTGACAAACTTCATTTCACTAACTATTTAATTACAACAGCATATATACATAAATCATTAATCATTACTACATATTGTACAATTATCAACGTCGCAAAACATGCCAGAAAATAGATCAAATACACAGATACACAGATAAGGCTACCACCCCCAACTTAAATCATACATTGCCCCCAATGCATAAGAAAAAAATCGAGTGCAAGGGGCTCCCTGGGGCGCATTTGCGCGAAGAGATGCAGTAGCCTAGGTCTCATCCGGAGCTGCAGGAGGGCTGTGGGACTGATCTGGAGTAGGTTGTGGGGCTGCTGAGCTGCTAGCTTCGCCCACTGGTGGCTGTGTGGCTGATGAGTCTGCAAGGGCAACAACTTCCACTAGCGATTGCTGTATGGCCCTCTCAATGTCTGCTTGCTCTTCTTCTTCCTCCACAGTTGGCGCAACAATTGCTTTGCCCTTTTCCTTAGGGTCATCACCCTCATCGGACCCTGAACTTGCATCATCTGTTTCTTCCCCTTCGAATTCTGATGACTGCCCCGATGTCTCGTCATCAGTAATATCTACCGGTACTGGAGGAGCGGGAGGATGAGACACTTTAGCAGAAGAAGGTGCGATGTCTGCCATTAGCGCCGTGAAGTCCAGGCCCAAGTCTGGTGCAGCAATGTCAGCACCCTGGTCACCCTCATTGGGGAGGAGAGATGCTATGTCGAACTCCAGATTTTGCATTTTCTGGAGTTTGGTCTTCATGGATTTTACTTACTCCCTCAGCCGGGGTAAACCCCTAACCTCACCTATTTCAATCTGTTCAACCCTAGACTCAAGCTTGTGCAACCGATCTCCGAACAATGATTGTTGTTGTTGGAGAGCAGTCACTGACGTTTGAATCGAAGTTAGGGCATGTTTGATCAGGTGGGGCAGGGTTTTCAAGAGTTGGTCCACCTTGGAATTTGCGTGATGTGCAATTAGACCGAGTCTTGAAAGGGCTGGCATTGTTGAGGAAGATGGACCAGTTGTTGATGGAGGTGCAGTCTCTGCAGCAGCAATGGAGGTTTCTGGATCTTGGGAAGATAGTAGATTTTGGGAGTCAATGTCCTGAATTGGGGTCTCTGGTGGGGCAGCAGAATCACTGATACGAGTGATATCAATATCCCGCGTAGACTTTCCGAGTTTGTCTGCTTGTGGCAAGAAAGGAACATTAACCTCTTGGCAAAGGGTAGTGATCAAACTCTGAAAGGGAAGTGATGTGGCCCGCTGCGTTGCCCGGATGCCAATCTCCTGGAAAATGAGACTCCCCACATCAATTTTAATACCAGTCATAATACACGCAATGAGAAGTGCTTTCTCAATGCTGATATCCGTTTCGTTCCTGGACGGTATTAAATGGGAGGTGACGAACTTTAGCCAAAATTTTCCCTCCCTTGTGAGGTCCTCTTTATAAATTTTCTTTCCAGGGTTAATCCAGGCAGGAGTCCCCTTGGCAATAACGGACGCTATCCATCCACGTTCGTGTTCTCTGTTGGAGTACTTGGCATCGTACTCAGCTGTGCCTGATTCCCAATCGGGGAAATAAAGTTCATTAATATGGTCACTGTCGCAAAACACAGCCTTACCCCAAACGTGGACGATGCCGGTGAATATTCTGTTGCGTCTACGGTACCGCATTCGTGAAGCTCCGTAAGACGCATAGAATTCCCGGACCATTGACTCATTGTATTCTTTGGGGTCCGTAGTGAAGTACTACCATTTTCTCGTTTTGATGTTTTCGAGAATATAAGGGTACTGTTCCTGTAATCCGTTCAAGCTTAACTTTTTCTCCTCCAAGATTTTCCTTTTTGTTAGCCCTTCCCTGAACAATGTTCTGGAACCTTCAACCCCAAATCGAAGCTGAAGGTCATCACCGCGTTTCCGTCTGGCCTCAGCCACTAAATCGACTTCCGGTAAGCGTTCCTCCTCATTAGACTGGGAGGTGCTCGGCACATTTGATTCCACTCTTACCCGTTTGGGTTGTGCTGAGGTAGAAGCAGATGCTGGTTTTCTCTTTACGGAGTGCTTTTTGGCTGCCATATCTGCAGGAACAGGATATGTAAGCGACATTATCATCATTAGAGAAAATCAAAACAGGAATAATCAACAAAAACTTATAGAAATGCGACGTGGTTTGCGGTCGCATATCCACTATGCGAACCGCAAACACGTCGCATTCCTATGCGTGCAAGGCAGATGGCATTCTGCGGTGGATTATGCGAATCGCATAACCACTATGCGAATCACATAACCATCGCAAAATGTCTTTGTGCATAGGCCTGTTGGATACACACAAATGCGATCGCATACTCGTCGCAAAGCGAGATATGCGATCGCATATTCACCGTAGAAATTACTGGTGCTAACCAAATGTTTTGGCCGTGTTTGCTGTGGCTTTGTGGTCCGCATAGCTATTATGCGATCGCAAAGTCACCACATTTGTTGTCTTCCTCAGATACCTAGGGTTTAGGGATGCGGTCAAAGTGCGGTCCACATTTTGATTTTGTGGACCGCAAATACCTTAAGATACACAAGTATGTTCATCCTTTAAGAATTAAAACCCTAGATTCTTGTCTTCCACCCCCAAAAATTCAAAAACTTCATTGAAATATCAAACCTAATCTTGCAAAATTAGAATTTAACATATGGCAAAGGTCGAACATACCTATGAAGAAGATTTGAGGACTTTGGACAATTGTTAATCGGCTCTTTGATGTTTAGTAAGCTTGCAATTTACTTTTCTCCGATGATGTCTATCGATGGTCGTTCTCTGTTGTGTTCTCTCTTCTTCTTCTTTTTTTTCTCTTTTTTTTTTTTTATATAGTTAGACTGAAGGATTTAGAAGAGGAGGGAATGCGAACATGTACCTGGCAGTATCCGATGGTTAAGTCGTCGCATATTGTGAATGCGAATCGCATAATAGGTTACCTCACCTCATTGATATCGTACTTTTAAACCAAATTCTCTGTCCCTGTTTGCGGTGAGAATGTGGATCGCATAACTCAAATGCGATCCGCGAACTGCTGTGCTTCGTCGCATTTATGCCAGCTATGCTTACTCAACTTTCTGCTTCAGTTTGCGGCACAAATGCGGTTCGCATATTGAAAATGCGATCGCATTTGTGTAGCATTTGTCACATTGTTTTTTTCTTTTTTTTTTTGCAGTTCCACGAACTCCTTTTAAATTTCTGTGTCCTTTTGTCAAATTCCTGCATCTTAACACATCCTTCAAATAGCCCTAAGTGCAAATATGATATTAAAACTTAAATAAAGATACAACTACAAACAAAAGTAAATGTTACCACAAATGGGTTGCCTCCCATGAAGCGCTTGATTTAACATCGCGGCACGACGAAGCTAAGACGCCTCTGCAATCATTCCAAGGTTGGGCTTGGACCATCCTTTAGAGCCAGCTGCTCTACCAAATGTTTCTCTCCATCCGCTCCCAAGTAGTGCTTGATTCTTTGCCTGTTTATCTTGAAGGTTCGGAGCCCATCCTCCGATGCTAATTCAATAGCTCCAAAAGGAGAGACATCAACAACTTTAAATGGTCCAGATCATTTAGACTTCAGTTTTCGCGGAAATAGTTTTAGTCTTGAATTGAACAGCAATACCAGATCCCCTGCCTTGAACTGTCTTTTTAAGATATTTTTGTCATGGACGAATTTCATTCTTTCTTTATATACTGCTGCACTTTCATATGCGTGAAGATGGAACTCCTCCATTTCATTTAATTGTGCTAGCCTTAGAGCTCCAGCCTCCGCCCAGTCCATGTTTACTCTTTTTAAGGCCCACATAGCCTTATGCTCAAGTGCTACAGGTAAATGGCACGCTTTTCCGAAGACTAGCCGGTAAGGGGATGTATTGATAGGGGTCTTGTATGCTGTACGGTATGCCCATAGAGCATCATGTAGCTTCTTTGACCAGTCGGTCCTGTTTGCATTCACCGTCTTTGCTAGAATGCTCTTTATCTCCTTGTTGGATACCTCAACTTGACCGCTCGATTGTGGATGATAGGGTGTAGCAACCTTATGCTTGACCCCGTACTTGTCAAGGAGACCTTTAAAGACTCTGTTACAGAAATGCGAACCCCCATCACTGAGAATGGCTCTCGGGGTGCCAAACCGGGGTAAAAATATTCTTCTTTAGAAATGCGGTCACACTCCGAGCTTCGTTGTTTGGTAAAGCAATGGCTTCT
>MCJB01024272.1:0-150531 GCA_002018475.1 Nicotiana obtusifolia
CCGGTTGTCAAAATGGAAGTTCTTAAGTTTTATTGAAAATTTCATTCGTGTTGGTGTCTGATTCGTAGTTTTAGGTATTATTATGGTGTATTGATTGCGCGAGCGAGTTCGTATGATATTTTTCGACTTGTGTGCATACTTGGTTTGAAACCCCGATGGCTCGAGTGAGTCTCGGATAGGCCACAGAGTGATTTCGGACTTGGTAGAACAGTCGATGCCTCTTTTGTTGCTGGTGATCTGGTGCAGGTCTCGCATTTGCAAGTGATATGCTCAAATTACACTTTAATAAATAGTGTAAAGCGGTCGATGTCAAATGTAATAACCCAACAAGGTTGGGGTCGAATCCCACAGGGAATAGGTGTGAAAAGGTTACTTGACTAGTGTGTTACTCGACTAGATAGAGCCCACAAAACCCCAATAAATCTATTTATAGAGGGCCGAAAATCGAGACAAAAATCAGACAAATCTGCCCTTTCAGGTTGAATATGTGACCGCATTTCTGTCACATAACAAACATGCGGTCCGCATTTTTGACATGGCCATCGCAGATTGTAACCCTAGTTTCGCCTTCACTGCATTCATGGTTTGCGGTCCGGTCCGCATTGTAGAAATGCGACTGCATCTTGCATCGCATTTTCTTCCTTCAGTAGACTTCATGTTTGGTTTGCGGTTACGTCTGCGGCTCGCAAACACGTTATGCGATTGCAGATGAGACCGCATTTTTTACGTTAAACTTTGCCCAGAATTCTATTTTGGTCTGCAATCTCGGTGTGCAATATGCGGCTCGCAAACAAGTTATGCGATCGCATATGAGACCGCATTTTTGACGTTGAACTTTGCCCAGAAATCTGTTTTGATTTGCGATCTCGGTGTGAAATATGTGGCTCACATGTGGGTTTTGCGATAGCATATTCACATTTGCGATGCCTTTTTGCTCTTTTCTTGTCTTTTTGTGGCTTTTTGAACTCTTTTCCATGCTCTTAGGTTCTTACGTCTCATACACTACAAAAATACTAAACTTACATAAGTAAAAAAAGGGAAATTGCATTTAAAACAAGCTAAAATCTAAGCAATTAGTATCAAAATGTGCTGAAATTCTCCGCCACATCAAAGATATCACAGATCGAAGAGCGAACTAAATAAAATCGAAGAAGGAATATCGAGGTATCAAAGATCGAAGGTCGAGACCGCACAACATCGAATCAGAACACGAAGCCATGATGCCCGAGATGAGTTTGTCGAGCTCAACCATGAGGAATGGCCTAGGGTAAGTTATCAGATATGCGGAACGAAAGGACCGAAAATCCTGTGATATGTAAATGTCTCAGCGGGAATCACGGCATCAATCAACAAGACCGTTGAAATCTGTAAATCAAGGAATATTTTACCATATAAACAGATTCTTGCATTGCATAAGTGATTATCCCCCCTCTATATAAAGGGGCAATGTAATTGTAAAAGGGATCTTACAAAACAATCGTCAATACATAAAAAAAAAGTCTTTTTTTATTGTTACTCTATTCATTTGTTTTCTTTCATATATGTTGCACATCTTGGAGAAATCAGTTCCGGCCAAGGCTATTCAAGGCTTGTGGTTTGTATTTCTTCCCATTTATTTACTGACTTTAATTTCTATTATATTATTCATTATTTGTATCAAACCAAATCACGTGCCCTTAAAACCACGTACAAATTTAAATGTTATCCGAAGCCAAGGGTAAAAACCAATCATGGCTAAAGTCATAGTTGGCATGGCTAAAGTCATAGTCCTGGCTTGACAATCCTAGATAGCATGATACGGGGACAACCAATCCATACCAAGAATGTGCTCAAAATCTACCATATTCAGCAATCAAAAATCAACTATCGTATCAAAACAATTAATAGTAACAACACAAGATTTGTACACCAATCAACTACTATAGAATCACCAGTGTAGACACTGAAATAGGAACATCAAGAGAATCATGAGGCATACTCTAATGTGACACAAAATATTAAGACACATGAGAATATGCAGAAACCACATCAAAAATATGGAAGCATCTCTATGAAATATTGAGATAATACCTATAATAACTACATCCGACGACTTTGCCTCAGGCCTACCGAGAAATGCAGAACAAAGAGGCTGAGCCCCACCAACCTATCCTTCACCCCTAGGATGACCTCTTACTAACTAGTCTCCACCTCTAACTGACTGGCCTCCACCTCGAGCTACATGACCCCCGCCTCTAGTAGGCTGAGCAGGCAGTGAAGCAACATGTGACAGAATCGTGGGATGAGTACCCTACTGTGGCATGCTGACCTGCATCCTTGGACAATACTTACTGACATGACTCGCATCCCAGCACTCAAAGCATCCTCTCGGCTGGCGTGGCTGCTGAATCTGACACTGACCCTGATGACCCGAATAACCACTGTATTAGCTCTAAATTGGTGGTGCACTAACGGAAGCTGAAGGTGCACTAAATTCTAGCTTCTTAGAAAAAGAACCATAAGCACCGCGGCTGCCTGATGTACCCTGTGTGAGCTATAGTGCTGTCTATGTCGTCCTGATAGGATAGCCTTTACATAAAGAACCCTTGCCTCCTGACGAAGAACCACCGAATCCTCCAAAATAACGGGGCCTCTTATTAGAGGTCGCCTCTTTCGCCTTGCCTCTGATGCGCTCAATCGTACTGGTGATATCCACTACCTGAGTAAAACGAATCTCCGACTCGGTATCTCTAGCCATCTTATGTTTCATTCCATATGTAAGACCATCTACGAAACTCTATACCTTCTCCTTTTTAGTAGGGATTAGAATAGTTCATGGCATGACATATCAACAAGTCGAGTCTCAGACTGAGTAACGATCATGCTACCCTGCTGAAGGTGCTCAAACTGAGTAGGCAAGTCCTCTCTCTAAGTGAATAAAATAAAACTTCTCCAAGAACAACTACGAGAACTGAGCCAAAATGTGTAGAACAAAGTTTTGTTCTACACATCAGTGAAAGGTGTCCGTAGCTTTCTGGGGCATGCTGGATTCTACAGACGGTTCATAAAAGACTTCTCAAATATTGCCCACCCAATGTGTAAACTATTAGAGAAAGATACCAAGTTTGTCTTTGATGAAAAACGCCTCACTGCTTTTGAAGAACTGAAAATGAAGCTCACCACAGCTCCTATCATTGTCACACCGGATTGGTCGTTACCTTTTGAGCTTATGTGTGATGCTAACGGTGTAGCTATTGGAGTGATGCTGGGACAGAGGCGCAACAAAATTCTTCACCCAGTATACTATGCAAGGAAGACGCTTAATGGAGCGCAAATGAACTACACTGTAACGGAGCAGGAACTGTTAGCTATTGTGTATGCATTTGAGATGTTCCGTGCATATCTATTGGGCTCCAAAGTGATTGTGTATACAGATCATGCTGCTCTCCATTATCTGATGGCGAAAAAGGATGCTAAGCCTCGACTGATCCGATGGGTTTTACTGCTACAAGAGTTTGACTTTGAAGTTATGGATCATAAGGGAACACAAAACCAAGTGGCAGATCACTTGTCTAGATTGGAGGAATCAGGGAGACAAAAAGAAGAGCTGGAGATAAATGATTCCTTTCCAAATGAACATATACTGATGATATCAAGTTCAGTTGCACCATGGTATGCTGACATCGCTAACTACATCGTCAGCAATTTTATTCCGGAAGGATTGGAATCGTACTAAAGGAAGAAGTTCTTGAGGGATTCTCGAAATTATTATTGGGAAGAATCATTCCTATTCCATGTCTGTGCGGATAACATCATTAGAAGATGCGTACCCGAGGAAGAGATGCTACCAATCCTGAAAGCATGCCATGACTCACCAGTTGGGGGTCATCATGGGGGCAACAGAACAGCTGCAAAGGTTTTGGAGTGTGGATATTACTGGCCAACCATTTACCAGGATGCTAATCAATTGGTGAAGTCGTGCGACCAATGCCAACGACAGGGGCCGATTTCGAGGAGGCATGAGATGCCTATGAAATTTGTTATGGAAATTGAATTATTCGATGTTTGGGGTATTGACTTCATGGGCCCTTTCATAAGCTCATGTGGGATTAAATACATCATAGTGGCTGTGGACTATTTATCCAAGTGGATAGAAGTCGTTGCCTTGCCAAACAACGAAGCTCGGAGTGTGACCACGTTCCTAAAGAAGAATATATTAACTAGGTTCGGCACCCCAAGAGCCATCATTAGTGATGGAGGATCACATTTCGGTAACAGAGTGTTCAAAGGTCTCCTCGACAAGTATGGGGTTAAGCATAAGGTTTCCACACCTTATCATCCACAATCGAGTGGCCAAGTTGAAGTATCCAATAGGGAAATCAAAAGCATCCTGTCCAAGACTGTGAACGCAAATAGGACTGATTCGTTAAGAAAGCTAGACGATGCTCTTTGGGCATACCGTACATCTTACAAGACTCCTATTGGTAGATCCCCATATCGGTTAGTCTTTGGGAAGGCATGCCATTTACCCGTTGAACTCGAGCATAAGGTTATTTGGGCCTTAAAGAGACTAAACATGGATTGGGCGGAGGCCGGAGCTTTAAGGCTTGCACAATTGAATGAAATGGAGGAATTCATATTTCATGCCTATGAGAGTGCAGCAGTTTATAAAGAACGAATGAAGTTCGTCCATGATTCAAAGATCTTGAAGAGAGAGTTTAAGGCGGGAGACCTGGTGTTGCTATTCAATTCGAGACTTAAATTATTTCCAGGGAAGCTGAAGTCCAAATGGTCGGGACCATTCAAGGTTGTAAATGTCTCCCCGTTTGGAGCTGTCGAATTGGCATCGGAGGATGGGCTCCGAACCTTCAAGGTTAATGGGCAGCGAATCAAACACTATCTGGGTATAGGTGGAGAAAAACACGTGGTAGAGTAGCTGGCTCTACAAGATGATCAAGTCCCACCTACGGAATGAGTGCAGAGAAATCCTTGTATCGTCGTGTCGCGACGTTAAATCAAGCGCTTCATGGGAGGCAACCCATGTGTGGTATCAGTCGTTTTTTTTGTGTTTATTTAAATTGTTCTTTTCTTCTTTTTCTTTATTTATTTATAACTCAGGTTTACATTTGTACTTAGTTATGTTTGAAGGGTCTTTAGATGCAGGAATGTGATGAATGAACACAAGAATTAGCGAAAAGTTGTTGAAACTGCAGAAGAATGTCGACGTGTAAAATGTAGCACATATGCGATCGCATTTGTGATATGTGAATCGCATTTGTGTCGCATTGTGAGGTAGAAAGTTGAGCAGGAATAGTAGGCAAAAATGCGACGCAGTTCAACACATTTGCGGTTCGCATTTGAAGTATGTGAACCGCATTCTCATCGCATTGTGGGGCAGAAAGTCGAGCAACAATTATGAGACACAATGTGATGAAGCTCGAAAATCTGTGGTTCGCATTTCAATTCTGCGAACCGCAATTCAACTGCAAACAGACACAAAGAATTCAGCTCAAGTTGGTTGAAAATGCGGTGAACTTCATAATTTGCGGTTCGCATTTCAATTATGCGAACCGCATTTACCTCGCATACCTGACAGGTAAGTGTTCGCATTCTCTTTCCTATTTTTGACCCTACGCTCTAAGTATATAAAAAAAAAAAAAACACCACAAACAAACAATAAAAGAAGAGAAGACGGAAACAGAGCAAAATTTCGACGAACATCATCGGAAAACTACAACTGTCAGGCCAAGAGTTCATTTACCTTTAATCTAAGAGCTTCTATCTCTTTCCCAAGGTATGTGCACTTTTAGCTTCACCTTACATTCGTAGTTTGAAAACCTAGGGTTTACTATTCAGTAAAGTAGTTCAAGGATCTTCGAGTGGAAAACAGAAATTTTGGGTTTCTTTGCTTAAGGGATGCATTTTCTTTGGTATTTGAAGGTATTTGCGGTCCACAAATTCTAAATATGGACCGCAATTAGATCGCGTTACCTAAACCCTAGATGGCTGAGCAAGATGACAAATGCGGTGAATCCGCGATCGCAAAACCAAAGTGCGAACCACAGATCCACCGCGAACACACTCAGGACCTTTAGCTACAACTGGTGAATTATGCGGTGGTTCTGCGATCGCAGATCTCATTTTGCGATGAGAATGCGATCGCATTTGTATGCGACGAACAGTCTTATGCACATAACCACTATGCGATGTGGTTCTGCGATCGCAAATCACATCGCACTTCTACAACTCTTTGATTATCCCTCCTGTTTTTGTCTTTTTTCGAATAATGATAATGTCACTAACATATGCTATTTATGCAGACATGGCTAAAAAACATCTCAAAAGCAAAAGGCCTTCCACCGCTTCAACCTCCGAACCAACAAAACAAGCAAAGAAAGATTCAACTAGACCTAACACCTCCCAGTCTGAAGAGGAGGATTGCTTTCTGGAAGTTGATCTAGTTGCGGAGGCACGGAGGAAGAAAGGAGATGACCTTCAGCTTCGCTTTGAAGTTGAAGGCTCAAGATCTTTATTCCGGGAAGCACTCGCAAAGCGAAGTATTCTGCCAGAGAAAAAGTTGAGTCTGAATGGGCTTCCAGAACAATACCCTCACATCCTGGACAACATTAACATGAGGAACTGGGAGTACTTCACCACAGACCCAAAGGAGTACAACGAGTCAATAGTCCGGGAATTCTATGCGTCGTACGGAGCATCACGATCAGCATACCATAGACGCAATAGAATTTTCACCGGCACTGTCCATGTTCGAGGTAAAGCTGTGTTCTGTGACAGCAACCACATCAATGAACTATTCTTCCCTGAATGGGAATCAGGCACAGCGGAGTACGATGGAAAGTACTCCAACAGATAAAATGAGCGTGGATGGATAGCGTCCACCATTACAAAGGGGATTCCAGCCTGGATCAATCCTGGAAGGAAAATTTTCAAAGAGGACCACACAAGGGAGGCCAAATATTGGCTAAGCTTCGTCACTTCTCATCTAGTACCCTCCAGAAATGAAACTGAAATCAGTATTGAGAAGGCACTTCTCATTGCATGTATAATGAAGGGGGTTAAGATTGATGTGGGGGGCCTTATCTTCCAGGAAATTGGTATCCGAGCTACTCAGCGGGCCACATCACTCCCATTCCCAAGTCTGATCACCACCCTCTGCCAAGAGGCGGATGTCCCATTCTTACCACAACGAGACAGACTTGGGAGGTCTACGAGAGATATTGATATCACTCGTATCAGAGATGCATCGGCCCCAACAACAACCCTAATAGAAGACATTGATTCTTAAAACCTCCTGTCTCCTCGACATCCTGAACCTTCTACAGCTGCTGAAGCACCTACACCCTCAGCTACCACCGGCCCATCAGCCTCACACATGCCAGCCATTTCAAGACTTGGTTTAATTGCTCATCATGCTAATGCTAAAGTAGATCATCTCTTGAAAACATTTCCTTCACTAATTAAACAAGCCTTGACTCCGCTGCAACAACAACAATTAGACTTCGGAGAAAGGTTGACAAAGCTTGAGTCGAGGGTTGAAAGCATTGAAAAAGGTGAAGTGAGGGATCTACCCCAACTGCGGGAGGATGTAAAATCACTAAAGACCGACCTCCAGAGGATGAAAAATCTGGAGTTCGACATATCTCCTCTCCTCCCCAACGAGGGTGATCAGGGTGCTGGCCATGCTGACTTGGGCCTCGACTTCACGACACTTATGGCGGACATCCAACCGTCATCTGCTAAAGTGTCCCAGCCTCCCGCCCCTACAGTTCCGGTTGAATCTACTGATGATGAGACTTCGGAAGGGTCTTCAGAATCTGAAGGGGATGACTCTGAGGAGGCTAGTGTCGAGCTCGATGAGGGTGCAACCCCCAAGCCAAAAGGAAAACAAATTGCAGTGCCCACAGCAGAGGAAGAACAAGAGCAGGCAGACATCGACGAAGCCATTGAGCGATCCTTAGTAGATAAGGCTGCCAGGAGATGGCCATCAGCTGGAGAATGTAGCAGCTCAGCGGCTCCCCCACCGGCCTCGGACAAGACTCACTCTTCTCCTCCAGCACCGGCAGAGAGCTAGGCTACTCTCTTCGCGCAATTGCGCCACCAGGGAGCCCCTTGTCCTTTACAAATTTTTTTTATTGCATTGGGGACAATGCATGTGCTTAAGTTGGGGGTGGTAGCCTTACATTTCTATTTTGTCTGTATATTTGATTGTCTTTTGAGCATGTGGGTGATAGTTGATATGTTTATGTAGTAATGTTTTAGGATTTTTTTTAGTAGTGTTTTATGATTTTTGTGTATATGTTGTTGTAATCAAATAGTTAGCAATAAACTCCCCTTGTTTTTTCTTGTGTCGGGTTCTTTTTCAAGGGTGTAATAGTCGAACCGGGCAGTTGAGTATGAAGTATATTGACCAGGATGACTTCTTCTGTTGACAATCAAGTATGTAACCATATATGAAGTATAGACCCCTATAACAAATCAATTAGGTGGATTTGAGGCTCGCTCAGTAACTCTAGGTCTACTTAGAATTGTGTATTTATACACGAGGAAAGCCTCGAGTCACTAAATACGAATTCCAAAGCTGTAAATTATGTTAACCAAATAGTTGATGTGCCAGTGTGTGTGAGCTCATTGTTTTGATAGTTCTTGTGTTCACTGCTGCCATCTAGAACTTGCCCGGTTGGTTCTTCGTTGCCTATAGTATGTACGCTAAGGTAGAGAGGTGATCTTAGGCTTTCTTTGATTAGTAATGAAACCTTTCTAGCCTTTTCAGCCGACCTGTGCATAATAAATATCACTAGTACCCTATGTTGAGCCTTGTAGCCTTTTTCTTGGCCTCCGCGTTAGAACCTCATCCCATTAATCAAAGATGACTTCTTTTGAACCCATCCCTCCTTGAACATTGAGAATATTATTAAAAGTTAAGTTGGGGGTGGGGATCAATAAGAAAATGGGCAAGCTCGTGAAATGAAACGGGAACCCCGTACCTCAAAAGCTCATGTTAAGCTATGGAAGCTTCGAAAAAAAAAAAAAAAAGAAATATTCTATGTGGGTGGTAGAAAGAAGCTTGAAAATCAAATAAAGAGGTACGCAAGTGGGGTTTAATGCGGGATTGTAAGGACATTGAGGCCATGGGGTCAAAAAGGAATAAAAGGCTGAAAGAAAGAAGAGTGTAATTAGTGTTCAAGGAGGAAGTAGCCACTATTATCTAAATCTACATCCTACCCTTCCTTAAGCCGACATTACAAGCTTATAAAGTCCTTATGTGATCTCTAACCAAAGTGTTCTTATAACTAGGCGATGAATTAAAATAAGGGCAAGCCTATGGCATGGCAGGTGGTGGCACTTGAAATTCTATTCTGAGAGCGAGTGTACTAGTTCTTTTGTCCCTTGATTTTGCTATGATAAATACTGTGAGAGTGGGACTTTCTTTCTAGTGAGGGCACAAACACTGCTAAGTTGATAGTCAGTTGAGCTTTGAGTAAAGCATAAGTAAATTCAGCTGAAAGTAGCATTCAGTTACTTTGTTGAGGCTCAAAGTTCACTAATTGATTGTTTGCCTTTGAGCATTTTAATGATTCAAAGGGGGTATAGTGGTAAAAATGGTTATACTTAAGATGTTAACAACAAACACCATCCTTGGTCAGTGTTGCTTCGTATTTGATAAGTAGAGTCTAGTCTAGGAACAGTGTCGTGCTAGTTGCTTGAGGACAAGCAAGAGCTTAAGTTGGGGGTGTTGATGTGCAGGGTAATTTCGGCACATTTTGATACTATTTGTTTAGAGTTTAACTTGTTCTACTTGTTAATTATCACGATACTTACGTAATTTTAGTGTAATTTCAGTGTATTGAGTGAAGAGATCTAGAAGCATGAAAAGAAATCGAAAAAGCCAGGCAAAGGCAAGCAAAGGGGTCAGGAGCATCGCAGGTTCAATTCTGCAATCGCAAAACAGCTATGCGAGTCGCAGAATTCGCAAGAAGATCGCAGATGCAGACAGAACTTCAAGCCAACTTTCAGGTGGAGAATGCGGTCGCAAATGCGACCGCAAAATAGGAATGCGAACCGCATTCTCATCGCAAACACGAACAGAGTCTGGGTGAAAAATAGAGTAAAGACTGCGATCGCAGAGTCAATATGCGAACTGCATTTTCAGCTGCGACGAGAAGGAAGCTGACTGGTATGATCTACGATGGAATGTGAAGGTTTGCAAACCGCATTCCTGCTCTACGGCAGGAATGCGACCGCATTACGTGTACTGAGGTCAAACGTGACTGCCGCTCGCCTCGGGTTTTGGGCTTTTATAAATAGCTTTTCTAGGGTTGTGTGAAAATAGACTTGTCAGAATTCATAGTGCAAACTACCGCCTTTGGTTATTTTTCGAACTGAGAGAAGTTTTTGGGTGATCAAAACTGAGAATTCTATATTTTTGTAAGATGAATTCAATTATCTTTCTTTGTTCTTCAGTTTTTAATATGTGTAACTAAACTCTAATACTGAGGTTGTGAACCCAAGATGGGTAGAAAGTTTTTGAGAGTTTGATATTGATTCCAATTTCGAAAGAAGCTTGATATTTATTGATTTCTTGTTCTTAAATTAATCGTTGGTGGTTGCAAACATTAACGAATGCCAATTTACGCTATCGTATCTTGGAAAAGTGAGATAGAGTTTGGTAGAGATAAATAACGATAATTCAAGGCTTTAAACCTTGTTTAACGAAATCACTTAGGAATAAGTAGATTTTTTTTTGGCGAATGATTGGGTGTTCATAAGTTTGTCTCTTTTGTATTCGGGAGAATCATAAGAGGATACATTATCCAAGTGTTGGGAAATACTGGATAATAAGTTAATAAGGACCGATTGCATATCAAGAACGGATTCAATATCAATATCAGAAGCATTCTACTACATTAGGGGAAACACAACCTTAGTATCTTAACTTCATATTTTTACGTTCAAATTATTCTCAAACTGCAATTCTTAGTTTACTTTTCTTTACATATTCAACATCAACTTATTCTACTTGGCTACTTGATAGAATTACGACTAAGTAAAGTATTGCATTAATTGGATAATTGTTTCACACCTATTCCCTGTGGGATTCGACCCCAACCTCGTTGGGTTACTATATTTGACATCGATCGCTTACACTACTGTTAAGGTGTAATTTGAGCGAATCAACAACGTCAAATAGAGCATGTAAGAATAGATTAAAAATGAGAAATATAACATGTTATTACTATTCAATTAAAGGCATAGGAAGAGTATCGATAATCTAAACCAGTCAAACACCACATATAGCCCGTGTACCCAATCGTCACATTGCGTACACGGCTTTCACATAACACAAATAGCACAATCAACCCAAATCCTAAGGGGCAGTTTCCTCTACACAAAGTTAGCCATAATACTTACTTAACTAGGCCAACTCAACCCTCGGAAATATCTTTTCCCCTAATTGCAGAACTTGCTACGAATGTCAATGTGTTCACAAAGCTTTTCATGGAAAATCAGAAGAAGAAAGTGAATGTGGTTGAGAATGTGCAGCCGCTACCAAATGAAGATTATGAGGAGGAAAACTATGTCAATAACTCTCAATGAGGGTACCAAAGGCAGCACTACCAAGGTCAAGGCTCTCAGGTCAAGGCCACCAATGGTGAAACGACCAAAGTGGTTCTAACCAAGGAAACTGGAACAGCAACAACAACTTTTCAAATTGAAGTTCCAATCCTTATGTTCCCCCAAAGGGTCAGTACTCGAATCAAGGTTCCTCTAGTGAGTCTAAATTGGAGAGCATGCTTGAAAGGATATTACAAAACCAAGAAAAGTCTGATAATTCCATGAGGAACATGACTGAGTTGGTTGGCTCTCACACTGCGGCGATTCAAGAACTGGAATTGCAAATGAGAGATCTGTCTCGTGAGCAACATCTACAGAAGAAGGGAACACTCCCTAGTGATACAATTGCAAATCCAAAGGGAAGTGGGAGCGGCCCAACCTCCCATATCATGGCTATCACTACCAGGAGTGGGAAGATACTGCAAGGAAAGAATGAGCAAGCAGTTGATGTGGAAGAACTTGAAAAAGGAGTCGAGGTTGAAGCCCAATGTTGTTGAAGTGGAGAAAACACAGAGGTTGTGCAAATCCGAGATGAACCCCGAGACGGGATGAAGGAAAAGGCAGAAGAAACATCAAACATTCTTCCACCGATTCCTATACCCCTCCTCCTTTCCCTCAGAGACTTGCAAGAAGAGTAGATGATAGCAAGTTTGAGAAGTTCTATGATATTCTCAAGCAATTATCTGTGAACATACCGTTCTTGGAGGCTTTTCAAGAAATGCCTGGTTTTGCTAAGTATTTAAAATATTTGACCACAAAGAAGAGAACCACCAAGAATGAGGTGGTGAATATGACTCACCGGGTTAGCTCTATTATTGCTACAAATCCTATTCAGAAGAAAAAGGACCCGGGAGCATTAACTATTCTGTGCCCTATTGGGGTGCGTGATTTTGCTACGTCACTTTATGACAATGGGGCCAACATCAATTTAATGCCGCTTGCCATTTACAAACAAGCAGGATTAGGAATGCCAAGGCCGACGAGCATGAGGTTGCAAATGGGACCGGTTGGAAAATTTGATGATGTGATTGTAAAAGTTGGGAAGTTTCATATACCAGCTGATTTCGTAATTCTTGACTGTGATGTTGACAAAGAAATCCCTATTATCTTAGGGAGACCATTTCTAGCCACTGGAAGAGCCCTTATGGATTCGGAACGTAATGAAATTAAATTCCGAGTGAACGATGAAGAAGTTACATTCCAAGCTAGTAAGGATATGAAGCTTCCAAATGAGTACGAGAGAATTTCAGTGATTGGTATTGTTGATGAAGTAGATGATGCTGTTGAGATGAAGATGGAAGAACACTGCCTAGGTGAAGAATTGGCAGCTATCTTGGTAAACTTCGATGGTGATGAAATGGATGGTTTTATGGAGTCGGTGAATGCATTGGAGGGGCGTGGTTCTTACTCGTATACTCCACCAAAACTTTCCCTTGATTTGGAGAATAGAGCTACACCTCCTGCAAAGCCGTCTATTATTAGTCACCACAACTAGAGCTCAAACCACTTCCTCCGCACTTGAGGTATAAATTTCTTGGCTTAAATAATACTTTACCAGTAATTGTTTCTTCTTTGTTGAATGATGTGTAGGTGGAACTGTTGCTGAAAGTTTTGAAGGAGCATAGACAAGCCATTGGTTGGACAATTGCGGACATTCGGGGGATCCCTGCGGGAATTTGTGAGCATAAGATTCAATTAGAAAGTGGGACCGAACCGAGTGTGGGACACCAACGACGGTTGAACCCGTTAATGCAGGAAGTAGTAAAGAAAGAAATAATCAAATGGTTGGATGCTGGGGTAGTTTACCCAATTGCTGATAGTTCATGGGTGAGCCCAGTGCAATGTGTGCCGAAGAAGGGAGGCATGACTGTGATAAAAAATGAGAAGAATGAGCTTATCCCAACAAGAACAGTAACTGGATGGAGGGTATGCATGGACTATAGGAAATTAAATAGTGCCACATGCAAGGACCATTTCCCTATGCCTTTTATTGATCAAATGCTTGATCGGCTAGCGGGAAAGTCCTTCTATTGTTTTCTTGATGGATACTTCAGTTATAATCAGATCAACATAGCTTTGGAGGACCAGGAGAAGACAACATTCACATGCCCATGTGGAACACTTGCTTTTAGCCGGATGGCATTCGGCCTATGCAACGCTCCGGCTACCTTCCAGAGATGCATGATGTCTATCTTCTTCGATATGGTAGAGGACTTTCTTGAGGTCTTTATGGATGATTTTTCGGTAGTAGGCAAGACTTTTGCGCATTGCCTGAGTAATCTCAAACAAGTGCTCAAGCGATGTGAAGAGACAAACCTTGTGCTAAATTTTGAAAAATGCCACTTCATGGTGGATGAAGGTATTGTTCTGGGACATAAAATCTCAAGGCGTGGCATAGAGGTAGACAAAGCTAAGATAGAAATCATCTCTAAGCTCCCTCCACCCACGTCCGTCAAAGGTGTTCGTAGTTTTTTGGGGCATGCCGGATTCTATAGGCGTTTCATTAAGGATTTTTCAAAGATTGCAAATCCTATGTGCAAACTCCTTGAGAAGGATGCCAAGTTCGTCTTCGATGAGAAATGCCTCAAAGCTTTTGAGCAACTGAAGGAAAGGCTCACCACGACACCCATTATTGTCACACCTGATTGGTTACTTCCTTTTGAAATTATGTGTGACGCCAGTTGTGTAGCTATTGGAGTAATGCTGGGCCAACGACACAAAGAAGTTCTTCACCTAATCTACTATGCTAGCAAACACTTAATGGGGCACAGATGAATTACACAGTAACCGAACAAGAACTGTTGGCCATTGTCTATGCGTTCGAGAAGTTTCGTTTGTATTTGCTGGGTTCCAAAATAATAGTGTACACCGATCATGCAGTTCTCCGCTATCTGATGGCGAAGAAAGATGCAAAGCCGCGGCTGATTCGATTGGTGTTGTTGCTGCAAGAGTTCGATTTGAAGTGATGGATCGGAAAGGAACTCAAAACCAAGTGGCAGATCACTTGTCAAAAATTGAAGAAGCGGGGAGACAAAAAGGAGAGCTGGAAATCAATGATGCATTTCAAGATGAACAAATACTAGCTTTATCCAATACCTTTGCACCTTGGTATGCCGACATCGCTAACTACCTAGTCACCGACCTTATTCCGGAAGGATTGGAGTCATACCAAAAGAAGAAGTTTTTGAGGGATTGCTGGAACTATTACTGGGAAGAACCCTTCTTGTTCTATGTCTGTGCGGCCAACATCATCAAGAGATGCGTACCTGAAGAAGAAATGCTGCAAATTCTAAAAGCTTGTCATGACTCACCGGTTGGGGGTCATCATGGGGGAAATAGAACGGCGACAAAGATTTTGGAATGTGGTTACTACTGGCCGTCAATTTATCAGGATGCTAATCAGTTGGTCAAGTCTTGTGACCAATGCCAAAGGCAGGGCCCGATCTCTAGGAGGAATGAGATGTCGATGCACTTTGTGATGGAAATTGAACTATTCGACGTCTGGGGTATTGACTTCATGGGCCCTTTTATAAGCTCATGTGGGATGAAGTATATCTTTGTGGCCGTGGAATACGTGTCCAAATGGGTAGAAGCCAGTGCTTTACCAAACAACGAGGCTCGGAGTGTGACCACGTTTCTAAAGAAGAACATTTTCACCCGGTTTTGCACTCCAAGAGCCATTCTCAGTGATGGGGGTTTGCATTTCTGCAACAACACCTTTAAAATTCTCCTTGACAAGTACGATGTCAAGCATAAGGTTGCCACACCCTATCATCCACAGTCAAGCGGTCAAGTGGAGGTATCTAACTGTGAAATAAAGAGCATACTAGCAAAAACGGTGAATGCAAACAGGACCGACTGGTCGAAGAAGCTAGATGATGCTCTATGGGCATACCACACAGCATACAAAACCCCCATAGGTACATCGCCCTATCGGCTAGTTTTTGGAAAAGCTTGCCATCTACCTGTGGAACTTCAGCATAAGGCTATATGGGCCTTAAAAAGATTAAACATGGACAGGGCAGAAGCTGGAGCTCTGAGGCTAGCACAATTGAATGAAATAGAGGAGTTCCGTCTCCACGCATATGAAAGTGCAGCCGTGTATAAAGAAAGAATGAAATTCGTCCATGACAAAAAGATCTTAAAAAGAGAATTCAAGGTAGGGGATCTGGTATTGCTTTTCAACTCCAAACTAAAATTATTTCCGGGCAAGCTAAAACCTAAATGGTCTGGCCCTTTCAAAGTCGTCGATGTCTCTCTCTTTGGAGCTATAGAATTAGCATCGGAGGATGGGCTCCGAACCTTCAAGGTGAATGGTCAAAGAATTAAGCATTACTTAGGAGTAGACGGTGAGAAGCATTTGGTAGAGCAGCTGGCTGTAACAGATGGTCCATACCCAACCATGGAATGAATTCAGAGGCGTCTCAACTTCGTTGTGCCGCGACGTTAAATCAAGCGCTTCATGGGAGGCAACCCATGTGTGGTAACATTTATTTTTACTTGTTGTTGTAACTTTATTTATGTTTTTGATATATAGTTTTACTTAGGGCTATTTGAAGGGTGTTTTAGACTGCAAGAGTATAAAATAAGGACACAAGACTGAGAAGGAGTTCTTGCAACTTTGTGACAAATGCTGTACAAATACGATCGCATTATCAATATGCGAGCCGCATTTGTGTCGCAAACTAAAGCAGAAAGTTGGAGTAAAATTGTTGTAAAAAATGCGAAGATGTAGTGCAAACAGAGACAGAAAGTTTGGCTCAAAACGATGACAATAATGCGGTGAGGTAGTCTAACTCGCGGATCGCATTTAAACTATGCGATGACTTATCCTTCGCATAGTGACAGGTAAGAGTCCGCATTTCCTCCTCTTTTAAATCCTTCAATATAGTATATAAAAAAAAAGGGAAAAGAACAGCAATAGAGAATATTGGAAAAAAACTAAGATTCAAGCATACCAACATTAGAGTTCTGATTAAAATTGTCATACTCCCTGAAATCTTCTTCCTAGGTATGTGTGCTGATCCAGTAAACTACTACCTTTGCTATGTCTTTAATTTTCACTCTGCAAGTTAGGTTTTGTGGCCCATTGTAGATGTTTGAGCATTTTGAGGTATGGATATAGGAATCTAGGGTTGTCATTTATGGGGGGATGAACATAATTGTGAATCCAAAGGTATTTGCGGTCCACAAAATCAAAATGTGGACCGCGTTTTGACCGCATCCCTAAAACCCTAGATACCTGAAGAAGATGAAAAATGCGGTGCCTTTGGGCTCGCATAACTACTATGCGAACCGCAAAGGCACAACAAACAAGGTCAGAACATCTGGATTAACACCAGCAAATCCGCGTCAAGTTTGCGATCGCATATCTCACTTTGCGGTGGATATGCGTTCGCATTTGTGTTCTGCTAACATGTCTGTGAACAAGAATATTCTCCGATGGTTATGCGATTTGCATAGTGGTTATGCGATCACATATCCCACCGCAGAGTAAAACCTAGCTTTGCACACCTATGAATGCGACGAGTTTGCGGTTCGCATAGTGGTTATGCGATCACATATCCCACCGCAGAGTAAAACCTAGCTTTGCACACCTATGAATGCGACGAGTTTGCGGTTCGCATAGTGGTTATGCGATCGCAAACCATGCTGCATTCATTTAACTCTTTGTTGATTCTTCCTGTATTCTTTTCTCTACTGATGACAATGTCGCTTACATCTTACCCTCATGCAGATATGGCACCTAAAAAGCACTTCGCAAAGAAAAGGTCATCATCCGGTCCTAACACGACACAGCCCAAAAGTGTAAGAATGGGACAAAATTTGCCAAGCACCTCCCAGTTTGATGAGGAGAACCGCTTGCCCGAAGTTGACCCAGTGGCTGAGGCCAGAAGGAATCGTGGAGATGACCTTCAGCTTCGATTCGGGGTCGAAGGCTCCAGGACATTGTTTAGGGAGGGGCTGACTAAAAGAAAAAATCTTGGGTGAAAAATAGTTGAGTTTGAATGGACTACAAGAACAGTACCCCCATATTCTCGACAACATAAAAACGAGAAAATGGGAGTATTTCACTAGGGATCCTAAAGAGTACAATGAGTCAATGGTCCGGGAATCCTATGCATCCAATGGAGCTTCAAGAACGGGGCACCACAAACGCAACAAAATATTTACTGGCATCGTACAGGTTCGGGGAAAGAGTGTGTTCTGCAGCAGTGAGCAAATTAATGAAATCTACTTCCCCGATTGGCAATCAGGCACAGCCGAGTACGATGCCAAGTACTCCAACAGAGAAAATGAGCGTGGGTGGATAGCGTCCATTATTGCAAAGGGGACTCCTGCTTGGATAAACCCTGGAAAGAAGATCTATAAAGAGGACCTCACAAGGGAGGGAAAATTTTGGCTGAGCTTCGTCACCTCCCATTTAATACCATCTAGAAATGAAACAGATATAAGCATTGAGAAAGCACTTCTCATTGCGTGCATTATGGCCGGTATAAAAATCGATGTGGGGAATCTCATCTTCCAGGAGATTGGTATTCGGGCAACACAGCGTGCCACATCACTTCCATTTCCGAGTTTAATCACAGCCCTTTGCCAAGCTGTGAATGTGCCTTTCTTGCCACAAGCTGACAAACTCGGAACGTCAACGAGAGATATAGATATCACTCGTATCAGTAATTCTGCTGCCCCAACAGAGACCCCACTTCAGGACCTTGACTCCCAAACTCTCATATCTCCCCAAGATCCAAAAGCCTCCACTGCTGCTGCAGAGCCTGCATCCCCGTCCACCACAGGTCAACCTTCTTCGACAATGCCAGCCCTTTCAGGACTAGGTCTTATTGCACAACATGCCAATGCCAAAGTGGACCAACTCTTGAAAACCCTGCCACACCTGATCAAACAAGCCCTGACTCCAATTCAAACGTCAGTGACTGCTCTCCAAGAACAACAAACATTGTTTGGGGATCGTTTCCACAAACATGAGTCCAGGGTTGAACAGATAGAGAGAGGTGAGGTTAGGGGTTTACCTCAGCTGAGGGAGGAAGTGAAATCTATGAAGACCGAACTCCAAAAAATGCAAAATTTGGAGTTCGACCTAGCATCTCTCCTCCCCAAAGAGAGTGACCAAGGTTCGGACATTGCTGCACCAGACTTGGGTTTGGACTTCACTGCTCTAATGGCAGACATTGCACCTCCGTCTACCAGAGTGTCTCAACCTCCAGCTCTTCCGGTACCGGTTGATGTTACTGATGACGAGACATCAGGACATTCATCAGAGTTAGAAGGGAAAGAGACGGAGAATACCAGTTCATGGTCCGACGAGGGTGATGACACTCAGGAGAAGGGCAAAGAGATTTCTGCTCCAACAGTGGAGGAAGAGGAGCACGTAAACATTAAGCGGGCCATACAGCACTCGCTAGCCGATGTGGCTACCCTTGCAGACCCATCGGCCACTCAGCCACCAGTGGGCGAAGCTAGTAGCTCAGCAGCCCCAACACCAGCTCCCGTTCAGTCCTACAGCCCTACTTCAGCTTCAAAAGATCCATAGGCTACTGATTCCCTTAGCGCGAATGCGCTCCAAGGAGCCCCTTGAACTCTAACTTCTTTTCTTATGCATTGGGGACAATGACTGATTTCGGTTGGGGGTGGTAGCCTTATCTGTATATTTGATCTATTTTCTTGTATGTTTTGCGACATTAGTAACTGTAAAATATGTGTTAATGTTTAATGATTTCTGTATATATGTTGATGTAGTTAATTAGTAGAAAGTAAAGTTTGCCAATAAAGTGTGCCAATAAAATCCCATTGTTTTTTCTTTGCCGCGTTCTTTTTCAAGGGTGTAATAGTAGAACCAGGACAGTAAAATGAAACATGTTGACCGGGACGGTGTAATTGTTTAGAATCAAGCATGTGCATCTGTGTGTAGATTATACCCTTTTAACAGATCAACTGTGTGAACTTGAGGCTTACTCTGTAACTCTATATCTACCTAGAGTCATGTATTTATATATGAGGAAAGCCTTAATTTGCCAAAATTTTAACTCTAAAGCTGTAAACTATGTTAACCAAACAGTTTGTGTGCCATGTGTGTGAGCTCTTTGTTTAAATAGTTCTTATGTTTGCTTTTGCCATCTAGAACTTGCCCGGTTGGTTTTTCGACGCTTATTATAATTACACTGAGTTGGAGAGAGGATCTTAGGCATTATTTGTTCTACTTATGAAACCTCTTTAGCCTTTTTAGCCTACCTGTGCATAAATAATATCACTAGTACCCTATTTGAGCCTTTTAGCCTTTTCTTTGGCCTCCTCATTACAAACCTTTCCCGTACGTAAAAATAATTATCTCTTTTGAACCCCTTCCTCCTTGAACATTGAGAATGAGGCTAAAAGCCTAAGTTGGGGGTGTGGGTCAAAATGAAAATGGATAAGGTTATGCAATGAGGATGAGAGCTTATACCTCAAAGTGCTAATGTGAATTTATGAAAGCTCAAGAAAAGAAAAGAAAAAAGCGAAAAGAGAAAGAAAAGAATAATGTGTATTTACAATAATGGAGCTCTGAAGGAAATTAGAGAGAGGTATTTAAGGTGGGTCTACATATGGAACTAAACGCATTGAGGCTATGGGGTGTGAAAAGAAGCAAAGTGTAAAAAGAAAGAAAAATGTAATTAGTGTTCAAGGAGGATATAGTCACTCATATCTAAATATATATCCTACCCTTCCTTAAACCTACATTACAAGCTTAAAACGTCCTTATGTGATCTCCAACCGAGTGTTCTTAGAAGTACGTGACGAATTAAAATAAGGGCAAGCCTATGGCATGGTATGTGGTGACACTTGAAATTTTATTCTGAGAGTGATTGTATTTGCACTTTAGTCTCTTTGTATTGTTATGATAAATATTGTGAGATTGGGACTTTCTTTCTAGTGAGGGCACATGAACTGCGAGGTTGATAGAAAGTTGAGTTTTGAGTAAAGCATAAGTGCATTCAGCTGAAGCTAGCCTTTAGTCACTTTGTTGAGGCTCAAAGTTCACAAGCTGATTGGTTGTCCTTGAATATACTAATGGTTCAAGGAGGGTAAAGCATTCAAAGAGGTATGCTTGAAATACTAACAACAAACACTGTTCATAGTCATTATTGTTTCATGTTTGGTAAGTAGAGTCTAGAATAGGATTGTATCGTTTTAGTTGCTTGAGGACAAGCAAGAGTTTAAGTTGGGGGTGTTGATGTGCCGGGAAATTTCAGCACATTTTGATACTACTTGCTTAGATTTTAACTTGTTATACGTGCAAATTCCATCGATACTTATGCAATTTTAGCATATTTGCAGTACATCAAGTGTAAGGACCAAAAAGCACGGAAAAGAGCTCAAAAAGCCAATTGAAGACAAGAAAAGCACTGAACAGCTTCGCATAGGTGAATATGCGGTCGCAAACAGCTCATGCGAACCGCATATTTCACAATCAAATCGCAAACGAGGACAGAAGTCTGGGCACTTTTTCATGTTAAGAATGTGGTCGCATATGCGACCGCACAACTAAAATGCGTACCGCAAACACGCATTTGGGAATCGTAGACGCAAGCAGAGTTTTGGGTGAGAGTCAGGGTAAAGAATACGATCGCATATCTGCGATCACATAATCGATATGTGCACCGCAAACCCAACCGCAAATCAAGTATGCAGTTTACAGGTTGTTGGATTTGCGATGCAGAAGGTGTACGCATAACTAAAATGCGGACCGCAAATCCAAAATGCGATGAAGGCAAAATCCTTGGGTTGAATATGCGATGGACATGTAATATTTGCGGACCACATTTCTGTTATGCGACAGAAATGCGGTCCGCATTATTGACATCAGGGGCAAATCAGTCCAAACTTCGCCTCGATTTTTGGCCTTCTATAAATAGGTTTAATAGGGTTTTGTGGGGACTATCTTGTCAGAATTGAGAGCATAAAGTACAAGGCTTAAACTATTTTGAATTCTTGGAAGCTTTGTGGATCAATTACCTTATACTTTGTAAGATTATGACAATTACTATTCTTTCACATTCGGTTATTAGCATGAGTAGCTAATTCCAAATGCTAAGGTTGTGAACCCTAGATGGGTATGATGTTATTGGGATTTTTATATTGAATATAGTTTCAACGGATGATTGATATTTATTTACTTCTTTTTCTTCAAACAATTGTTGATGGTTGCAAACATTAACAAACCCCATTTAATTCTACCTTTGCTTGGGAAAGTGGGGTAGAATTTGGTAGAAGTAAATAACAAAGACTCAAGGCTTTAAACCTTGTTTAATAGAATCACTTAGGAATAAGTGAGTTTTAATTTGGCATTAATTGATTGTTCTTAATCACAACTCTTTTGTATTTGGGAAAATCATAAAGAGGACATATTATCCAACTATTGGAAAATATTGGGTAGTAAATTAAACATCAATTGCATATCAAGAGAGTCTTCCGTTGGAAATATATAATATTAATATCAATAGCATTATAATACATTAAGGGGGACATAACCTTGATTTCTTTAAATCATATTTTTTACATTCATAATATTGCAATTAGTCTTCATTTAAACTGAAATTCAATACACCTTTCTGTTATGATTACTTGATAGAATTGCGACTTAGTTGAGTATTACACTAATTAAGTAAACGTTTCACACCTATTCCTCGTGGGATTCGACCCCAACCTTGTTGGGTTATTATATTTGACACCAACCGCTTACACTGTCTATTAAGGTGTAATTTGAGCGTATCAACTACTAGTTTTTGGGGTTATGTAACTGATGTTGGTTCATCCATGTTGCTATAGATATTATTTAATGTATTGTATTTAAGTTAGTTAAATTTCATTAATAATCAACATGTGTTAGGTTCACCTATTCTTAAAGACTAGGTGTCATTATGACAAGTTGATATCAGAGTTATATGTTCATAGGTGCTACGAGTCATAAGCAGGTTTAGTAGAGTCTTGCGGAACGGTACAGAGACGTCTGTACTTGTCTTCGAGAGGCTACGGGACTACTAGGAAATTCCACTTCTTTAATTGGTTGCCTAATAATCCCGATCACGGTAGGGTCGTGAGGTGGATGTTGATTTCAGGATAGTGGGTGGTATTAGAGACTATATGGTTCATGGGGGATTTCTACTCAGTAAAAGGTACATATTACCATGCAAGGCACTGGAAGAAGCGACTTTGACCATCACGTGGATGGACATGCGCTTAGTATATGATTTGAGGTATCTCATGATTGGTTTTGTACAAGCTATCTTGTGTCCTATGGCTTCGCACCAAGTAGGGGAGTCAACTATCAATGATCAGATTGCAGATTCGTTATATCAGTCTTGGGTCCGCATAATAATGGATGTAATTGGTCCTTTTTGGGTGGTAATTATCTACTGGTGTTTGTGGCGGTACGCTTGGGTTTGATGGGTTGCATGACTTATTTGAGTTGGGGAGATCCTGTCCTGATTGCTATGTTGTGTGCGGGCGGGTCTCAGAGAGTTCTCGATGGTGTCGACCACAGCTTGAGTCGCTTGTCTGCTACGGGCATAAGGAGTATGTTGTGCGTTGTTGTTTTCTCCTTGGTGGATATCAAGAGTTAAGAGAATGCTGGGATTATTGGATATCGTATGTGAAGAGCGTACATTTTAGGAGGCACCTTGTGTTTTGACTTGCGGATGCTGGACTAGTGTTACTGTGATTGCTAGGTTATGGGGTTTCTAAGGTTCAGGTTTTGCTACGCAGTATAGAAGATCTATGTGGGTGTTTCCGTACGATGATAGAGTGTGAGTGATTTATCATCCATTTGAGTGGCGTAGTTGAGAACAGGTATGGAAATTCTCGTATTCATGAGGTTTCAGGACGGGATGTTCTCGTAGGTAAACTATCCCTTGATTGCATATTGTGAGGAAATGTTGATAATGGACCGTGCCGAGTGCCAGAGTCCTACCCGTCGAACACCCCTAAGCATGCATCTACGATATAATCATGAAATAGGGGTAGGTGAATAAACTGCTGAATCATGTGAATAAAATACGTGAAGAAACATGCCCAAAAGATATATCTATATATATATATATATGCGGAATACGGTAGGGTGAGCCGACACAGCTTTAATGGACAATTATATATAAAAATAGAAGCTGACAAGGCCACAAACTATCCAATTATACATGACTGTCTACAGACCTCTAATAGAGTGTACAACTGTACAAAGGATTGGACTTGGCCCCGTCATACCCATATATGTATACAGAATATCGTACAAAAACCCAATAGCAGCTCTGGATCAAATGGAGCACACCAACTCTCGCTGAGCAAGGATCCTAAGAAGGGGGACCGTCAGCCTATCTACATGCACCTGCAGGCATGAAACGCATGGCCCAGGCAATAGGGGCGTCAGTACGAATAATGTACCGAGTATGTAAGGCATAAAAATCAGTATATAAAGGACGTGAAAGAAACATGGACTTAAGGACTTAACCTGTGAGTCTGAATAACTCAGTGAATCGTGAAACATTTATAATGTCATGCATATGCGTATAAATGTCATATCATGCATAGGTCTGTGCTTACATAACATCATCAAGCCTTTGAGGGCAACCCATCGTATTATCTTGGCCTCGGTGGGAAAATTCATCAATGTATACCAGCTGATCAGGTGGTGGTGCGTATATAACGCCGCAACCTTCCCCATAGCCCATATACATATAATATACGCGTATATAATGCCATATGGTCATGGTTCAATGTACATGTATAAATGAATGTAATGCATAAGAAGTAAGTCAATAAGATCTCTTATAATGTGATAAAATCAATATGCCTTCTGTTAATATCATGAAATAATCTTTATTAACTTAAATATTTTCTGAGACCCATGAATAGATGATATGATAGCAGGACATATGGGGAATCAAGAACATACGCAACCCTAGTACATCTAAGAATAGAATCATTTGTGAAAGTTGCGTGCTTGCTCGTTTCATTGTATCATATGGATCATGCCAAAAGGAAAGAAGGGATAGCCTTATCATACCTCAAGTCATCAATGCAACTCAAATTAAGCTTATGACAACTAGCGCGCCCACCCAATAACAAATAAATACATGTATAACTTAGATGGAGCTAGTAAATCATGTATCTCAAACGATAACTCGATTCTAAAATAAAACGGGCAGCATTTCCACTGATTTTACTGTTTCCTCAAGCCTACTATGTGTGAGACAACACAACAATACAACCAGCAACTCAAAAACAACCTAACTAGAATTCGGACCTTTAATACAACAAAAAACCCGAATCTACCATAACACACCCAATCAACAAGTTATCAATTTGCTTAAAATTGCAACGATGAGTGACCAATCCACTACCCTACCACATCTGACGTTTCTCCATGCCCATTATCCTTCCAAACTCCACAAATAAGCAGCACAATAGGCCAACACGAGTGGACTACAAAACAGTCCACTAAAAGTTAAATAAATCGAACTTACGGCTTACGATCACCGTCCCATGAGTTCTAACTATTAGGAAACGAATTTATCAACCTTCCTTGATATTTAAAATCTTAACTATATAAAGTAGGAATTTTCCTAACTACGTTGTACCTTCCAAAACACAAACTACAAAGAAAAAGAGAGGCGATATAATGATACTTATGTCGTAGGGATCGTTCTAATGTTATCGGTTCTTGATTTTGTCTTTTTTGACACCCTTTTATAGAGATTAAGGATATGTTTATGGTCTTATTTTGATCGCGGTCTACGGAAAAATGTAGAAAGAGACGACATGATGCATATATATATATATATATATATATATATATATATATATATATATATATATATATATCCACTTTGGAAAAGTCAAAGAGGTGCTAGCTTGGCACCCTAGCATTGGCCTATCTTCAGACGCTTATATCTTTTTATGTGGACATCGCATGAATGAACGATTAAGAGTGTTGAAAACTACATTCCAAGACCTTCAATTTGGTAATTAATATTTCCCAAAAAGACCTCATATAACACGCGAAATGTATTGCTCAAAACGCTTCATTAGAAGGTAAATCCTTAGTCGGTTTTTCCGTAACCTAAATCCGATTTTTCCCAAACTTTGTATTTTATATCCAAACATCATATATAGTAATAATATGCCTTTAAACTCATTTGAAACATGATTAAAAAGTCTCATATTAATTATACGTCACCTTGGGATGTGCAGGGTGCAACACCTAAACTAGTCAAATACCACATATAGCCCGTGTACCCACTATTCACCTTGTATACACGACTTTCACATAATACAAATAGCACAATCAACCCAAATCCAACGGGGTAGTTTCGTCCACACAAAGTTAGGTAAGATACTTATTTCGACTAGGCCAACTCAACTCTCGAAAATAGCTTTTCCCCTAAAATTCTCCTCCAAAAGGTTCAAATCTAACAAAAAATTACTTAATAACATCAAACAATGCAAGAGAAACCAATTACAATAAATAAAGCTATGACCTTCATAATTTTCCCAAAAGGTTAATAAAAGTAAAACCTAGCCCCCCGGTCAAAATTTGGGTCCAAGGGTAGATTCTGACTACCCATAACCCCACGAGTTCATATATGTGTTTTGTTTTCAAATTCGAGTACAATCGAGTCTCAAAACTCAATTCTTCATTTTTCAAAAACTTTTCCAATTTTCCTCTTTGATTCTCATAAATTTGATGTTAAAATATATGTTATATTCATGAAATATAATTGGAAATTTATTAGAATCACTTACCCAATATTTGTAAATGAAAATCCCCTCCAAAATCGCCCAAAACTCAGCTCCAAAACGTTGTGAGAAAAAGTAACTAAATTCCAAAACAAGAAAAACAAAACACAGCAGCTGTCCCAGCTCGAATCAGCTCCTAGATGATCTTGAAACTCGATAAGCCCAACATGATCCTTGCGAGATTACAGCTAAGATAGCATTTTGAATCACCCAATTTGGCCTTAAAATAACGGAGATATGATATTTTAAAGCTTTAAAAGAAATTTGAATATTTCAATGGCATTTTCAAAATTATTTACACCAGAAAAAAAAACCAGTAATAAGAAAATCTTCGTTTTAGCACCCAAAAGTCATTCTGAACCTCCTAGACACAAACAATACATGCATTTCAGTCATAAAACAAGCTACGAACCTGTTCGCACCGAAAACACCGAAAAGAGGTCATCTTTATCCGATATTGATCATGGTCAAACTTCAAATTCTTTACTTAACTTGTTTCTAGTGTTCCAAAATACACTGGAGACCCTCAAGACCCCATCCAATAATACCAACAAGTACAAATACATCATATAAGCTTATCCAAAACCTAAAAAAACCCACAGGAATATCACAAGAAATAATCGAGGCTCAAAACGATTAAAATTTCTCTTATGTTGTTAAATCTTCATTCTCTGAAAAGAGTGTCACACTTAACACTTCATATTACTTTCAAACATTGCACACGAGTTCAATTCAACTATATAGACCTATCCAATAACATGAAAGTCAACTCTTATCAAACTTACGAACTCTTAAGTTCTTCAAATTGTCAACTTTTGACAAATAGTGTCGAATTATTCTAGGAACCTCCGAAACCAAACGAACATATGTACAAGTCCAAAATCATCATACAAATCTATCGGAACAATCAAAACCCGATTTCAAGTTTGTTTACCCGAAAGTCAAACCTTGATCAACTCTTTCAACTTGAAGCTTCTAAGACGAGGATCATTCTTCCAAATCAATCTTCTTCGGACCTACCTTATCCCCTCACTCGACACCACATGACCCAAAAACTTCACTGAATTAAGCAAGAGTTCACACTTTGAGAATTTAGCATACAACATCGTCTCTCTCAAGGTCTGGAGCACGATCCTCAGATGCTGCTCATGATCTTCCCGACTGTGGGAGTACGCCAGGATGTCGTTAATAAACACAATGATGAATGAGTCTAGATACGACTAAATATACTATTCATTAGGTGCATAAATGTTGCTGGAGAGTTAGTCAGCCCAAATGACATTATAAGGAACTCGTCATGACCATACCGAGTCCCATAGGCAGTCTTCAAGATATCCAGATCCCGAATCTTCAACTGGTGATACACTAACCACAAATCAATCTTGGAGAACACTCTAGCACCCTGTAAATGATCAAATAAGTAAACAATGCGCAGTAATGGATACGTGTTCTTCACTATAACCTTGTTCAACTACCAATAATCAATACACATGCGCATAGAACCATCATTATTCTTCACAAACTAAACTGGAGCATCCCAAAGAGAAACACTATGTCGAATGAAACCCTTATCAAGCAACTCTTGCAACTACTCCTTTAACTCTTTCAACTTCGCTGGTGCCATACAATAGGGTGGAATAGAAATGGGTTGAGTGCCTGGCGACAAGTCGGTACCAAAACCGATATCTTTATTAGGCGGCATGCTTGGAAGATCTACTGGAAATACAGCTGGGAAGTCTCTCACTTCTGGCACTGACTCAACGGTAGGAGTATCAGCACTGACATATCTCACGAAGGCTAGATAAGCATCACACCTCTTCTTAACCATCCGCTGAGCCGTTAGAAATGACACAACCTTGCTTGGAACATAATCCAAAGTACCCCTCCACTCTAACCGTTCTAAACCTGGAAGAGCCAATGTCACAGTCTTGCCGTGACAATCCAGAATATCATGATAAGGCGACAACCAGTCCATGCCCAAGATAACATCGAAGTCTACTATATTGAGTAACAATATATCAACGTTGGTCTCAAATCCACCAATAACAACTAAACACGACTGATACACACGGTCCACAACAATAGAATCTCCCACAAGCATGGACACATACAGAGGAGAACTCAAAGGATCACGAGATATATCAAAATAGGAGCAAAGTAAGATGACACATAGTGGATCCTGGATCAATTAAGACTGATTCATCTCAATGACAAACCAGAGCCATATATATGATGACTGCTTTTAAAGCGGCTGCCTCTGTCCTACCCGAAAAAGCATAGAATCTGGCGTGGCCTCCCTCTCAAGGGCAACCTCTACCCGCCTGTCCCCCACCACTAGGTGGTTGTGCGGGTGGAGCGGCAACTGGAGCAGCAACCATGGCCTGCGGTGTCTGCGCACCTGGCTAAATCTATGGAGCCTGAGCAGTATGTGGAAGTCCACCCCTCCTGAGTATGGGGCAGTTGATGTGCCGGAGAATTTCGGCACATTTTGATACTAATTGCTTAGATTTTAACTTGTTTTACATGAAACTTCCCTAGGTACTTATGTAATTTTAGTGTTTTTGCAGTATAAGAAGTGTAAGGACCTAAGAGCATGGAAAGAGTTCAAAACGCCACATAAAGACAAGGAAAGAGCAAAAAAGCATGGCAGAGGTAAATATGCAATCGCAAACATCACATGCGAGCCGCAGACTTCACATCAAGATCGCAGACAAAAGCAGAGTCCTGGGCGAAGTTCATAGTCAGAAATGCGATTGCATCTGCGATCGCATAAATGGTATGCGAGCCGCAGAAGCAACCGTAACCCAAGCACGAAGTCAACTGAAAGAAGAAACCGCGATGCAAGATGCGGTCACATTTCTACAATGCGGACCGCAAACCATGGATGCGATGAAAGCAAACCTAGGGTTGAAATCTGCGATAGACATGTCAAAATTGCGGACGGCATTTCTGTTAGGAAATGTGGTCGCATTTTTGACTTCGGGGCATATCGGTTTGAATTTTTGCCTTGATTTTTGGGCCTCTATAAATAGGTCTATTAAGGTTTTGTGGGGGCTATCTTGTCAGACTTTGGAGCTAAAAGTACAAGGCTTGAATATTCCTATCTCTTGGAAGCTTTTGGGTCAATAATCTTTTAATTGTAAGCTTTATGACAATTAATCTTCTTTTGATTTCAGATTTTAGTATGAGTAGCTAATTCTAAACACTAAGCTTGTGAACCCTAAATGGGTGTGATGTTATTGGGTGTTTGATGTTGAATATATATTTAACGGTTGATTGATATTTATTTACTTCTCATTCCTTAATCATTTTTGGTGGTTGCAAACATTAACAAACGCCATTAAATTCCATCTTTGCTTGGGAAAGCGGGGTAGAATTTGGTAGAAGTAAATATCACAGACTCAAGACTTTAAACCTTGTTTAATAAAATCGCTTAGGAATAAGTGGGTTTTTATTTGGCATAAATTGATTGTTCTTAATCTCAACTCTTTTATATTTGAAAAAATCATAAAGAGGAAATACTACCTAACTATTGGAAAATATTGGGTAGTCACTTAGACATCAATTGCATATCAAAAGAATCATCCGTTAGAAATATATCATATTTACATCAATAGCATTACATTTCATTAATGGGGACACAACCTTGGTTTCTTTAATCATATAAACTTAACCTTGGTTTCTTTTAGACTTTATTTAAAATTAAGTTCCATTCATACTTTTGATACGATTAACTGGATAGAATTACGACTGTAGTTGAGTAATACGCTAATCAAGTAAACTTTTCACACCTATTCCCTGTGGGATTCGACCCCAACCTTGTTGGGTTATTATATTTCACATCGACCGCTTATGCTATTTAATAAGGTGTAATTTGAGCGTATCAACAGTCTCAGCATAAGACGAGTATCACCACTTTCAAAGCAAGCCCTCCATAGGCGTGGCTGCTGGGACTGGCTCGGGCCTGGTCGGCTGGACTGACCGCTGAATGCACCCTGTGCAGGAGGTGCACTAGACATTAGCTGAGCAAAATGTTCAACATGAGACCTCGGAATAGCTAGAGTACCATTAGAAGCTGGAAGTGCTAAATAGACTGGGCGGCTAACATAGCCTCTACCATGACGGGCTACATCTGGGGCACAGGCACCACTATATCCGCCAAAATCTCGAGGCCTCTTGGCCTCCCTATCCTCTCTCTCACGACCCCGCATACCCTCCAACCTTTGTGCGATTTGCCCCACCTGCTGATATGGGGTACTTGTCTCTAACTCTCGAGCCATGCTTCATCTAGTACCATAGTTGAGCCCGTCGATGAATCGGTGGACTCGCTCTCTGAATATAGAAACCAAGGCAGGTGCATGTTTGGGAAAATCACTAAATCTGGCTGCATACTCTAACACCGTCATAGTACCCTAGCGTAGCTGCTCAAACTCAGAATGCCATGCATCCCTAAGGGTCTGGGAACTAACTTTCTCAAGAACATCTCTAAAAACTGAGTCCATGTAAGTGAAGTTGCATTGGCTAGGCTACCCTCCTCGTAAGCCGCCACTACTGATACGCTGCTCCTGACAGCTAGAATGTAGTAAAAGCAACTCCCCTCGTCTCCACAATTGATACGCTCAAATTACACCTTAAGAATAGTGTAAGCGGTCGGTGTCAAATATAATAACCCAACAAGGTTGGTGTCGAATCCCATAGGGAATAGGTGTGAAACATCTATCTAAGTAGTGTAATACTCGACTAAGTCGTAATTCTCTCAAGTAATTATAATAAAAGGGAATATTGAACGTGAGGATAAGCGAGAACTGATTGTAATATTGTGAATGTAAATAATATGAATTAAAGAAACCAAGGTTGTGTGCCCCTTAATGTAGTATAATGCTCTTGATATTGATATTGAATATTTCCAACGGAAAACTTTCTTGATATGCAATTGATGCCTAATTTACTACCCAATATTTTCTAATAGTTGGATAATATATCCTCTGTATGATTTTTCCAAATACAAAAGAGTTGTGATTAAGAACAATCAATTAATGCCAAATTAAAACCCACTTATTCCTAAGCGATTTTATCGAACAAGGTTTAAAGCCTTGAGTCTTTGTTATTTACTTCTACCAAATTCTATCCCACTTTCCCAAGCAAAGATAGAATTAATTGGTGTTCGTTAATGTTTGCAACCACTAACAATTGTTTGAAGAATAAGAAGTAAATAAATATCAATCTTCCGTTAAATTCATATTCAATTTCAAAATCTCAACAACATTATGCCCATCTAGGGTTCACAACCTTAGCGTTTGGGCTTAGCTACTCATGCAGAAAATTGAATAACAAAGAATAGTAATTTTCATCATCTTACAAAATAAAAGGTAATTGATCCCAAAAGCTTCCAAGAATTCAAACTAGTTAATTGCCCGTACATTGTACTCTCAATTATGACAAGATCTCCCCCCACAAAATCGTATTAAACCTATTTATAAAGCCCCAAAACCCGAGGCGAGTTCTGGACTAATTTGCACCTGGTGTTAATAATGCAGACCGCATTTTTGTCGCAAAACAGAAATGTGGACCGCAAATCTTCCTCGACTGTCGCATATGTAACCCAAGAGTTTTGCCTTCATCGCATTATGGTTTTGCGGTTCGCATGTTGATTATGGGATCGTGAAATGCGATCGCATTTTTCACCCCGATTTTCACCCAGAAACTCTGCTTGCCTTTGCGATTTCACAGTACAAGTTTGCGGTTCGCATTCTTGTTTTGCGGTCGCATATGCGACCGTATTCTTGACATGAAGAAGTGCCCAGATTTCTATCCTTGTTTGCGATTTGTTTGTGGAATATGCGGCCCGCATGTGCTGTTTGCGACCGCATGTTCACATCTGCGATGCTGTTGATCTCTTTTCTTGTCTTTAGTTGGCTTTTTGAGCTCTTTTTCGTGCTTTTGGATCCTTACATTCGATGTTCTACAAATACACTAAAATTACATGAGTATCGGTAGAATTTGCACATAAAACAAGTTAAACTCTAAGCAAGTAGTATCAAAATGTGCCGAAATTACCAGGCACATCAACACCCCCTACTTAAACTCTTGCTTGTCCTCAAGCAACTAAAACGATACTATCCTAGTCTATACTCTACTTATTAAACATGAAACAATACTGACTATGGACGGTGTTTGTTGTTAGTATCTCAGGTATATCTCTTTGAATACTTTACCCTTCTTGCATCATCAGTATATTCAAGGACAACTAATCAACTTATGAACTTTGAGCCTTAACAAAGTAACTAAAGGCTATCTCCAGCTGAATGTACTTATGCTTTACTCCAAACTCAACTTTCTATCAACCTAGCAGTTTACGTGCCCTCACTGGAAAGAAAGTCCCACTCTCACAATATTTATCATAACACTACAAAGGGACTCAAATGCAAATACACTCACTCTCAGAATAAAATTTCAAGTGTCACCACATGCCACACCATATGCTTGCCCTTATTTTAATTCGTCCCCTACTTCTAAGAACACTTGGTTGGAGATCACATAAGAACTTTGTAAGCTTGTAATGTAGGTTTAAGGAAGGGTAGGATATATATTTAGATATGAGTGACTACATCCTCCTTGAACACTAGTTACATTCTTCTTTCTTCTAACATTTCGCTTCTTTTCA
Organism: Nicotiana obtusifolia; assembly: GCA_002018475.1. Classification (NCBI taxonomy): domain Eukaryota; kingdom Viridiplantae; phylum Streptophyta; class Magnoliopsida; order Solanales; family Solanaceae; genus Nicotiana; species Nicotiana obtusifolia. The sequence continues at coordinate 33,065 of MCJB01024272.1, forward strand.
ACCCTATAGCCTCACTGACGTTTAGTTCCCAAAGTAGGCCCGCCTTAAATACCTTTCTAATCTATTTCAGAACTCCATTATTGTAAATACATATATAACTATTTTCTTTTTCTTTTATTTTTCTTTTCTCTTTTTTTTTCTTTGGAGCTTTAATAAATTCACATTAGCACTTTGAGGTATAAGCTCCCATCCTCACTTCACAGCCTTACTTATTTCCAATTTGACCCACACCCCCAACTTAGGCTTTTAGCCCTATTCTCAATGTTCAAGGAGGAATGGGTTCAAAAGAGATAGTTATTTTACGAACGGGAAAGGTTTGTAATGAGGAGGCCAAGGAAAAGGCTAAAAGGCTCAAATAGGGAACTAGTGATACTATTTAAACACGGGTAGGCTAAAAAAAGCTAAAAAGGTTTCATACATAAACAAAGAATGCCTAAGATCCTCTCTCCAACTCAGTGCACTTATAATAAGCGTCGAAAAACCAACCGGGCATGTTCTATATGACAAAAGCAACACAAGAAATATTCAAACAAAGAGCTCACACACATTGGCACACAATCTGTTCGGTTAACATAGTTTACAGCTTTAGAGTTAACATTTGGTCACTCGAGGCTTTCCTCATGTATACATACACGACCCTAGGGGGACCTAGAGTTATAGAGTGAGCCTCGAATTCACATGGCTAATTTGTTAACGAGGGTATACTCTACACACAGATTCACATACTTGATACTAAATAATTTCACCATCCCGGTCAATATATCTCATTTTAATAAGCCTGGTTCTACTATTGACTCCTTTGAAAAAGAACCCGGCAAAGAAAAACCAAGGGGATTTTATTGACAAATTTCATTTCTCTAACTATTTAACTACAACAGCATATATACATAAATCATTAATCATTACTACATATTTTACAATTATCAATGTCGCTAAACATGCCAGAAAATAGATCAAATACACAAATAAGGCTACCACCCCCAACCGAAATCATGCATTATCCCCAATGCATAAGAAAAGAAGATAGAGTGCAAGGGGCTCCCTGGGGCGCATTTGCGCGAAGAGATTCAGTAGCCTAGGAATCCTCTGGAGCTGTAGGAGGGCTGTGAGACTGAACTAAAGCAGGTGGTGGGGCTGCTGAGCTGCTAGCTTCGCCCACTGGTGGCTGTGTGGCCGATGATTCTTCAAGGGCAACCACATCCGCTAGCGAGTGCTGTATGGCCCTCTCAATGTCTGCATGCTCTTCTTCGTCCACTGTTGGCGCCGCAATTGCTTTGCCCTTCTTTTTAGGGTCATCAGCCTCATCGGACCATGAACTTGCATCCTCTGACTCCTCCTCTTCTATTCTGATGACTGCCCCGATGTCTCGTCATCAGTAACATCTACCGGTACCGGAGGAGCTGGAGGATGAGACACTTTGGCAGACGAAGGTGCAATGTCTGCCATTAGACCAGTGAAGTCCAAGCTCAAGTCTGGTGCAGCAATGTCTGCACTCTGGTCACCCTCTTTGGGAAGGAGAGATGCTATGTCGAACTCTAAATTTTGCATTTTCTAGAGTTCGGTCTTCATGGATTTTACTTCCTCCCTTATCTAGGGTAAACCCCTAACCCCACCTCTTTCTATCTGTTCAACCCTAGACTCAAGTTGGTTCAAATGATCTCCGAACAATGTTTGTTGTTGTTGGAGAGCGGTCACTAACGTTTGAATAGGAGTCAGGCCCTGTTTGATCAGGTGGGGCAGGGTTTTCAAGAGTTGGTCCACTTTGGAATTGGCGTGATGTGCAATTAGACCAAGTTTTTAAGGGCTGGCATTGTTGAAGAAGATGGACCCGTGGTGGATAGGGGTGCAGTCTCTGCAGTAGCAGTAGAGGCTTCTGGATCTTTGGGACATATTAAATTTTGGGAGCCAATGTCCTGGATTGGGGTCTCTGTTGGGGCAGCAGAATCACTGATACGAGTATCGATATCCCTCGTTGACTTTCCGAGTTTGTTTGCTTGTGGCAAGAAAGGAACATTCACCATTTGGCAAAGGGTTGTGATCAAACTCGAAAAGGGAAGTGATGTGGCACGCTGCGTTGCCCCGATGCCAATCTCCTGGAAAATGAGACACCCCACATCAATTTTAATACCGGCCATAATACACGTAATGAGAAGTGCTTTCTCAATGCTGATATATGTTTCGTTTCTGGACGGTATTAAATGGGAGGTGACGAAGTTTATCCAAAATTTTCCCTCCCTTGTGAGGTCCTCTTTATAGATTTTCTTTCCAGGGTTAATCCAGGCAGGAGTCCCCTTGGCAATCACGGACGCTATCCATCCACGTTCGTTTTCTCTGTTGGAGTACTTGGCATCGTACTCAGCTGTGCCTGATTCCCAATCGGGGAAGTAGAGTTCATTAATATGCTCACTGTCGTAGAACACACTCTTTCCCCGAACGTGCACAATGCCAGTGAATATTCTGTTGCGTCTATGGTACCCCGTTCTTGTTTCTCGGTAAGATGCATAGAATTCCCGGACCATTGACTCATTGTATTCTTTAGGGTTCGTAGTGAAGTACTCCTATTTTCTCGTTCTGATGTTGTCGACAATATGATGGTACTGTTCCTGTAATCCATTCAAACTCAACTTTTTCTCCCCTAAGATTTTCCTTTTTGTTAGCCCCTCCCTAAACAACGTCCTGGAACCTTCGACCCCAAATCGAAGCTGAAGGTCATCACCGCGTTTCCTTCTGGCCTCAGCCACCAGATCAACTCCAGGCAAGCGTTCTTCCTTATCAGACTGGGAGGTGCTTGGCAAATTTGATTCCACTCTTACACGTTTGGGCTATGCTGTGGTAGGAGCGGATGATGGCCTTCTCTTTGAGGAGTGCTTTTTAGCTGCCATATCTGCATAAGGGTACGATGTAAGTGACATTGTCATCAGTAGAGAAAAGAAAAATAGGAAGAATCAACAAAGACATACAGAAATGCGGCGTGGTTTGCGGTCGCATATCCACTATGCGAACTGCGAACTCGTCGCATTCTCAGATGTGCGGTGGAATATGCAAATCGCATAACCACTATGCGAATCGCATATCCATTGTAGAGTGTTCTTGTGCACAGGCATGGTTGCTGAACACAAATGCGATCGCATATCCACCGCAAAGTGAGATATGCGATCGCAAACTTACCGCAGAAATTGCTGGTGCCAATCAAAATGTTCTAACCCTGTTTGCTGTGCCTTTGCGGTCCGCATAGCCATTATGCGATCGAAAGGCACCGCATTTATCGTCTTCCTCAGATATCTAGGGTTTAGAGATGCGGTCGAATTGCACTCCACATTTTGATTTTGTGGACCACAAATACCCTTAGATACACAAGTATGTTCATCCCCCAAGAATTACAACCCTAGATTCCTTCCTTCACCCCCCTCAAAGTTCAAACAACTACATTGAACCACCAAACCTAACTTTCCAAATTAAAAGTTGAAAAGCAATACCAGATCCCCTACCTTGAATTCTCTTTTTGAAATCTTTTTGTCATGGACGAATTTCATTCTTTCTTTATATACGACTGCACTTTCATATGCGTGGAGACGGAACTCCTCCATTTCGTTCAATTGTGCTAGCCTCAGAGCTCCAGCCTCTGCCCAATCCATGTTTAATCTTTTTAAGGCCCACATAGCCTTATGCTCAAGTTCTACGGGTAAATGGCAAGCTTTTCCAAAAACTAGCCGATAAGGGGATGTACCGATGGGGGTTTTGTACGCTATGCGGTATGCCCATAGAGCATCATCTAGCTTCTTTGACCAGTCGGTCCTGTTTGCATTCACCGTCTTTGCTAGTATGCTCTTTATTTCCCTGTTAGATACCTCAACTTGACTGCTCGACTGTGGATGGTAGGGTGTGGCAACCTTATTCTTGACACCGTACTTGTCAAGGAGACCTTTAAAGACTCTGTTACAGAAATGCGAACCCCCATCACTGAGAATAGCTCTTGGGGTGCCAAATCGGGTGAAAATATTCTTCTGTAGAAACGCGGTCACACTCCGAGCCTCGTTGTTTGGTAAAGCAATGGCTTCTACCCATTTGGACACGTAGTCCACAGCCACTAAGATATATTTCATCCCACATGAGCTTATAAAAGGGCCCATGAAGTCAGTACCCCAAACGTCGAATAGTTCGATTTCCATCACAAAGTTCATAGGAATCATGCGTCCTAGAAATTGGGCCCTGCCTTTGGCATTGGTCACAAGACTTGACCAACTGATAAGCATCCTCGTAAATGGTAGGCCAGTAATAACCACATTCCAAGATCTTTGCTGCTGTTATATTCCCGCCATGATGACCCCCAACCGGTGAGTCATGAAAAGCTTTCACAATTTCTAGCATCTCTTCCTCAGGCACACATCTCCTGATTATGTTACCCGCACAGACACGGAACAAGAAGGGTTCTTCCCAATAATAGTTTCGACAATCCCTCAAGAACTTCTTCTTTTGGTAACATTCCAACCCTTCCGAAATAAGATAACTATGTAGTTATCGATGTCTGCATACCACGGTGCAATGGAATTGGATAACGCCAGTATTTGTTCATCTGGGAATGCATCATTGATTTCCCGCTCTCTTTTTCGTCTCCCCGATTCTTTAATTCTGGACAAGTGATCTGCTACCTGGTTTTGTGTTCCTTTTCGATCCATCACTTCAAAATCAAACTCTTGCTGCAGCAAAACCCATCAGATTAGTCGCGGTTTTGCATCTTTCTTCTCCCTCAGATAACGGAGAGCTGCATGGTCGGTGTATACAATTACTTTGGAACCCAGCATATACGCACGGAACTTTTCGAAAGCATAAACAATGGCCAACAGTTCTTGCTCAGTTACTGTGTAATTTATCTGTGCCCCATTAAGTGTTTTGCTAGCATAATAGATGGGGTGCAAAACTTCATTGTGTCTTTGTCCCAGCATAACTCCAATAGCTACACCACTGGCGTCACACATAAGTTCAAAAGGAAGAGACCAATCAGGAGTGACAATAATGGGTGTCGTGGTGAGCTTTGTCTTAAGTTCCTCAAAAGCTTTGAGGCATTTCTCATAAAAGACAAACTTGGCATCCTTCTCAAGGAGTTTACACATTGGATTTGTAATCTTTGAGAAGTCCTTAATGAAACTCCTGTAGAATCCGGCATGCCCAAAAAAACTACGGACACCTTTGACGGACGTGGGTGGAGGAAGCTTAGAGATGATCTCTATTTTAGCTTTATCTACCTCTATGCCACACCTTGAGATTTTATGTCCCAAAACAATACCTTCATCCACCATGAAGTGGCATTTCTCCCAATTTAGTACAAGGTTTGTCTCCTCGCATAGCTTGAGCACTTGTTTGAGATTCTTCAGGCAATGCTCAAAAGACTCACCTACTACCGAAAAATCATCCATAAAAACCTCAAGAAAATCCTCTACCGTATCGGAGAAGATAGACATCATACATCTCTAGAAGGTAGCTGGAGCGTTGCATAGGCCAAATGGCATCCAGATAAAAGCAAATGTTCCATATGGGCATGTGAACGTTGTCTTCTCCTGGTCCTCCAAAGCTATGTTGATCTGATTATAGCCGGAGTATCCATCAAGGAAACAATAAAAGGACTTTCCCGCTAGCCGATCAAGCATTTGATCAATAAAAGTCATAGGGAAATGGTCTTTGCATTTGGCACTATTTAGTTTCCTATAGTCCATGCATACCCTCCATCCTGTTACTGTTCTTGTTGGGATAAGCTCGTTCTTCTCATTTTTGATCACAGTCATGCCTCCCTTCTTTAGCACGCATTGCACCGGGCTCACCCATGAACTATCAGCAATTGGGTACACCACCCCAATGTCCAACCATTTGATTATTTCTTTCTTTACCACTGCCTGCATTGACGGATTCAGCCTTCGTTGATGTTCCACTCTCAGTTTTGTCCCAGTTTCTAATTGAATCTTATGCTCACAAATTCCAGCAGGGATCCCCTGAATGTCTGCAATTGTCCAACCGATGGCTTGTCTATGCTCCTTCAAAAATTTTAGCAACTGTTCCACCTGCACATCATTCAACAACGAAAAAACAATTACTGGTAAAGTATTATTTAAGCCAAGAAATTTATACCTCAAATGCGAAGGAAGTGGTTTCAGCTCTAATTTAGGTGGTTCGATAATGGACGGCTTTGCAGGAGGTGTAGCTCTATTCTCCAAATCAAGGGAAAGCTTTGGTGGAGTATACGAGTAAGAACCACGCCCCTCTAATGCATTAACTGACTCCATAAAGCCATCCATATCATCACCATCAAAGTTTACCAATATAGCTGCCAATGCTTCACCTAGGCAGTGCTCTTCCATCATCATCCCAACAGCATCATCTACTTCATCAACAATACCAATCATTGAAATGCTTCCGTACTCATTTGGCAGCTTCACACCCTTACTTGCTTCGCATGTAACTTCTTCGTTGTTCACTCGGAATTTAATTTCGTTACGTTCCGAATCCATAAGGGCTCTTCCAGTGGCCAGAAATGGTCTCCCCAAGATAATAGGGATTTCCTTGTCCACAGCACAGTCAAGAATTACAAAATCAGCTGGTATATGAAATTTCCTAACTTTCACGATCACATCATCTACAATACCCACTAGTCTCTTGATTGAACGGTCAGCCATTTGCAACCTCATGATCGTCGGCCTTGGCATTCCTAATCCCGCTTGTTTGTAAATGGCAAGCGACATTAGATTGATGCTGGCCCCATTGTCACAAAGTGCCTTTGCAAAGTCGCGCACTCCAATAGTGCACGAAATAGTAAATGCTCCCGGGTCCTCTTTCTTCTGAATTTGATTTGTAGCAATAATAGAACTAACCCGGTGATTCATATTCACCACTTCATTCTTGGTGTTTCTCTTCTTCGTGATCAAATCTATTAGATACTTAGCAAAACCGGGCATTTCTTGAACAGCCTCCAAGAATGGTATATTCACAGATAACTGTTTGAGAATATCATAGAACTTCTCAAACTTGCTGTCATCAACTCTTCTTGCAAGTCTCTGAGGAAAGGAGGAGGGGGTCTAGGAATCGGCGGAAAAATGTTTGATGTTTCTCCTGCCTTTTCCTTCATCCCTTCTCGGTTCTCATCTCGGTTTTGCACAACCTCTGGAGTTTTCTTTACTTCAGCCACATTGGGTTCTTCAACGTCGACTCCTTTTTCAAGTTCTTCCACATCAACTGCTTGCTCATTCTTTCCTTGCAATATCTTACCACTCCTGGTAGTGATAGCCATGATATGGGAAGTTGGGCCACTCCCACTTCCCTTTGGATTTGCAGTCGTTTCACTAGGGAGTGTTCCCTTATGCAGTGGATATTGCTCACGAAAAAGATCTCTCATTTGGAATTCCAGTTTTTGAATCGCCGCAGTGTGAGAGCCAACCAACTCAGTCATGTTCTTCATGGAATTATCAGATTTTTCTTGGTTTTGTAGTATCCTTTCAAGCATGCTTTCCAATTTAGACTCACTAGAGGATCCCTGATTCGAATACTGACCCTTTGGAGAAACATAAAGGGTTGGAACTTCGATTTGAAAAATTGTTATTGCTGTTCCAGTTTCCTTGGTCAGAGCCACCTTGGTCGTTTCGCCATTGATGGTGACCTTGCCCTTGCGAGTTTGGTCTCCATTGATTTTGAGAGCCTTGACCTTGGTACTGCTGCCTTTGGTACCCTCCTTGAGAATTATTAACATAATTTGCCTCTTCATAATCATCATTTTGTACCGGCTACACATTCTCAACCACATTTACTTTCTTCTTCTGATTCTCCGTGAAAAGCTTTGTCAATACATTGACATTTGTGGCAAGTTCTGCAATCACTTGGTCTCGTTCTTGATTTTCCTTGATCAAATTGTTCATAGAAGGAGAGCCAATTGTAATTCCGCCTGTGGAATATTCAGAGTGCAAAGCTTGGTTGTGTTTTGCCATTTTATCTAAGATCTGAGTCACCCTAGCGAAGGTTTTGTCCATAAAAGATCCAGCAGCTGCATTCTTCGCTATTGATTGATTCATAGGATCCAAACCCATGTAAAATTTTCCCAACAAGATGGAATCTGGAAAACCATGGTTTGGAGACCTCACCAAGTATAATTTGAAGCGATCCCACGCTTCATGTGACTGTTCGCCAAGTAGTTGCTTAAAGAAGAAAATCTTGTCCCTGAGCTCGGATTTATTGCTTTGTGGAAACCATTTTGATAAGAAAGCTCGGACAAGTTCAGGCCTTGAACGTATAGAATTTGGAGGAAGAGTCTGAAGCCATTTCCTCGCATCCCCACCTAGAGAATACTTAAAGCATCTCAACCTCAAGGCATCGGCCGAGACATGATTCTGCTTATGCATCGCACAAACACCTAAGAAATTTCGGAGGTGCTGTGTTCGATCATCATCAGTGGAATTTCTGAAAAATCCCTCCGCTTTCAGCATCAGAATTAATTCATGTTCCACTTTAAAGGTAGCAGCACCAATAGCAGGAGGTACAATCGTGTTTGTATCCTCAATATACTCCTCAATGTCTACAGAAGGATTTCCTTCCTCCTGTATCTCCACATCATCTTCATGGTCTGACATATCTCCCTGTCTACACCAAACACAACAAACAATGTGTAATAGAGTAGAATTAGACGTAAAGTAAAGCATACACTAATTAGTAATTTCAGAACCGTATTCCCCGGCAACGACGCATAAATTTGATACGCTCAAATTACACCTTAAGAATAGTGTAAGCGGTCGGCGCCAAATATAATAACCCAACAAGGTTGGGGTCGAATCCCACAGGGAATAGGTGTGAAACGTTTATCTAATTAGTGTAATACTCGACTAAGTCGTAATTCTCTCAAGTAATTATAATAAAACGGAATATTGAACGCGAGGATAAGCGAGAACTGATTGTAATATTTTGAATGTAAATAATATGAATTAAAGAAACCAAGGTTGTGTCCCCCTTAATGTAGTATAATGCTCTTGATATTAATATTGAATATTTCCAACGGAAAACTTTCTTGATATGCAATTGATGCCTAATTTACAACCCAATAATTTCCAATAGTTGGATAATATATCCTCTTTATGATTTTTCCAAATACAAAAGAGTTGTGATTAAGAACAATCAATTAATGTAAAATTAAAACCCACTTATTCCTAAGCGATTTTATTAAACAACGTTTAAAGCCTCGAGTCTTTGTTATTTACTTTTACCAAATTCTATCCCACTTTCCCAAGCAAAGATAGAATTAATTGGCGTTCGTTAATGTTTGCAACCACTAATAATTGTTTGAAGAATAAGAAGTAAATATATATCAATCTTCCGTTAAATTCATATTCAATATCAAAATCTCAACAACATTATACCCATCTAGGGTTCACAACCTTAGCATTTGGGCTTAGCTACTCATGATGAAAATTTAATAAGAAAAAATAGTAATTGTCATCATCTTACAAAATAGAAGGTAATTGATCCCAAAATCTTCCAAGAATTCAAACTAGTTAATTGCCCGTACTTTGTACTCTCAATTATGACAAAATCTCCCCCCACAAAACCCTATTAAACCTATTTATAAAGGCCCAAAACCCGAGGCGAGGCCTGGACTACAAAGGCAAAACAAAAATGTGGACCGCAAATCTTCCTCGACTGTCGCATATGTAACCCAAGAGTTTTGCCTTCATCGCATTATGGTTTTGCGGTTCGCATGTTGATTATGCGATCGCGAAATGCGATCACATTATTCACCCCGATTTTCACCCAGAAACTCTGCTTGCCTTTGCGATTTCACAGTACAAGTTTGCGGTTCGCATTCTTGTTTTGCGGTCGCATATGCGACCGCATTCTCGACATGAAGAAGTGCCCAGAGTTCTGTCCTTGTTTGCAATTTGTTTGTGAAATATGCGGTCCGCATGTGCGTTTTGCGATCGCATATTCACATCTGCGATGCTGTTGATCTCTTTTCTTGTCTTCAGTTGACTTTTTGAGCTCTTTTTCGTGCTTTCGGATCCTTACACTCGATATTCTGCAAATACACTAAAATTACATAAGTATCGGTAGAATTTGCACATAAAACAAGTTAAACTCTAAGCAAGAAGTATCAAAATGTGCCGAAATTACCGGGTACATCAACAATACCCATGGTGCGGAGAATATAGTGACAATTCTCTAGAGAACCATGTGCATCCTGTGAAGCTAGGCCATTGTAAGTCAGAGGATGATGCTTCTTGAACCTCTCAAGTCTAAGTTGCACCTCCTCAGATGCCACTGCCCTAACCTTGGGCTAAGCCGAAACAACAGGTTGCACTGCCATAACCCTTGCGGCCCGATCAACATGGATCCAATGCTCTAGAGTACGGGCCGCGGGAGTCTGAGCTCCTCCCCCAGCCTGAGATGTGGTTGGCGGAAGTGGAATCAACCCCGCGAGAGCTAGAGAACCAAAGATGCTCAAGAACTATGCGAGGGTCTCGTGTAGTGCAGGGGTGGCGACAGGCACCCTGCCTGCCCTCAATTGGAGCTATTGGTGCCTCCCCTATTGTAGCTGGGCCAGGTGCTCTATCTATGCCATGTGCCCCTCCTCGGCCTCCGCCCCGGCTTCTCACGACACTAGTAGGGGGCGCGATGTCTGATTGTTGGATCCTGTAGTGCGTGTCCTCACCATCTGTGAGAGAGTACAAAATCAAATATTTGTTGAAGTAAACCAATTCGCACAATAAGGAATCAAGGAAGTGGAGTTTTCCTAGCCTTTTGTGGCCACTCGAAGATAAGTACAGACGTCTCTGTATTAATCCGCAAGACTCTACTAAAACTGCTTATGGCTCGTAACACCTATGAACCTAGAGCTCTAATACCAACTTGTCATGACACCAGTTTCCCACCTTAGAATGTCACGATGGCACCTAGTCTCTAAAACTAGGTAAGCCTAACATGTAGCAATAACTTAAGAGAAATAATCAAATCGAAATACTAAAGCAAGACTGATAACTCGTATAAACTTCCAAAATAGGATCCCAACCACAACATCATAAGCTCTACACAAGTACACTGCGAAATACATAGTATAACATTGTCTAGATAAAGAGTGAATAATAGCAAAACAAGGATAGAAGGTGACTATGAGGCCTGCGGACGACAAGCAGGTATACCTTGAAGTCTCCAAGATGTATAGCCAACTTATGCCTAGCCTGATATAAGGTGCTTGGATCTGCACAAAAATATGTGCAGAAGCGTTGTATTAGTATACCACAACGGTACCGTGTAAGCATCAAGCCTAACCTACTGTGTGAGCCAATTAGCAACAATCCAATTCGAATGAGATTTACAAAGAAAAATACATGATGAAATAACTAAAACTTTATATTACTTCCCAAGGACTGGTAGCACAAGTCATGAGCTTATAAGATTTAGAGTTTACAAAGCTGGTATGAAATAAATACATCATCTGTTAGAAATATACATAACAAGATTAATAAAAGTAAAGCTACGAAGAAGAAGTGGCAACTATTACTGGAACACAGGTAAAGCTCCAAAGCTAGCTCCTACCACGCGCAACAACTTTTGCTCCAAAATCTGCACGCAAGGTGCAGAAGTGTAGTATGAGTACAACCTACCCCATGTACTCAATCAGTAACAAACCTAAAGTTAGGTTGAAAGTAGTGACGAGCCTTGGTGACGGTCAGAGTCCAATACCAATAGCCAAGAATAACTCGTAACAACATAATAAAAGCAGTACAAAGTAATAACTCAAAGATATGATGCTCAGGTCGTTCGCAGTTACGGAAAAATAGGCATTCTTTTTAGGTATAACACTAAAACCAAATCTTTCACCGAAATTACCAAAATAAGAGTATATCAAAAAACTGTGATTCTTCCGAAAACCTATCAACAACCGATAAGATATTTTATTATCAGATAGCATGAGGAAAGTACATCTCTATGCCTATATGTCAATATGTATGTTAAGTCATGAATGTCACAATACCGTTTAGCATGAGGAAATGCATCGCTATGCCTACATGCCAAGTATGTATGTCAAATGTAATGCATCATAGTGATAAACTCATATATTCACACTCTCAGAGTACTCAACCTCACCGTCTCACCCTCAATCACTCGGTACACTCAATCACCCGTCACTCGGCACTCGACATAGGATACCTGCACTCGCCACTGGTATGTCAGACTCCGAAGGGGTAGATCTTACACAAGCGCTAATATAAAGCCAATTTGGCCTACTACGGTGTGCAGCCTGATCCCATAATAAAAAAGCCTGCAAGACTTACTACGACATGCATCCTGATATACAATAATAATATATATAAAGCCTATACGGCCTGCTGTGACGTGCAGCCCGATCCATAATATCACTCATAACAAGGCTCTCAAGCCCAACTCAGTCATCAATATCTCCAGTCTCTTAGGCTGCCCGATCAACAATATCACTCATAACAACGCTCTCAAACCCCAACTCAGTCATCAATATCTGCAGTCTCTAGGGCTCACAAATCTCATGTCATTCAGCCCAAACAATGATAAAATGATGTGACAACAAATGATAACAGAGACTGAGATATAATATGCAAATGAATGAATATGATTGAGTGTGTAGTTGCAATTTAAGCAATTACTCAACAACAGATATGAGCTTAGTGGGTCCCAACAGAATAAGCATATAGCTTAGACATGATTCACAACACATATAATCAAACTACTAGGGAGAACATGGAGGTAACAAGATATAATAGCAAAAGAAGTCCGGTCATCGTCTAATAGTCGACTAGAATCAAGATTTCCTTAGTGTACGCCCACACGCTCGTCATCAAGCATGTGCGTCACCTCAATACATCTCTTATAATACAGTTCCCAAGGTTAAATATCCTCAAATCAAAGTTTAGATATGTTACGTCGAAAAAGCACAATCAAATGCTGAGAAAGCAACACAATACTCTAGAAATGCCATCCAACGCGTATCAACCTCCGAACAACTTGAAAGTAGACAAAAGCAGCTCAAATACATCAAATAATGCCTAAGAAAACAATCCCAAATAGTAAAGTTTGAATCTTTATACAGTGCTCAATGTCAAGAAAAAAGTCAATCCCAAGCCCGCACCTCAGAACCCGATAAAACTCACAAAATCCTACAACCCATTCAATTACGAGTCCAACTATAATAATTTCACTCAAATTCGACTCTGAAGCGATGTTCAAACCTCAAAAATTTACATTTGAAAGTTAAGACAAAAACCCCCAATTTCTCTTTTGAAGTCATTAATCAAATGCAGAAAATGAAGATACATTCACGAAATATAATCAAAATCGAGTATATAACACTTACCCCATTCCATGTGGTTAAAATCGCCTCCAAAATTGCACAAATATGATCTCCCCAAGTCAAAATATGACTAAATGAGCAACCCTCAATATTATATGCTTCTGCTCAGTCATTTTGTAAATGCGAATAAAAAGTCGCACTTGCGACCTCCACTTATGCAGTAGAAGACTCGCACCTGTGAGAAAGCCTCAACATAGCACTCGTCGCTTCTATTATACCAAAACACGCTTCTGCGATTGCGCTTATGCGCTAAAGTTGCCACACCTGCGGCCTTGCAGATGCGTCTGCACTCCACATCTGCGACATTCTACCCACCGTCAATTTTCTCTTATGCGATCACAATATCCGCATCCGCGGACACGCTTCAGCGCCCAAACTTCCGCACCTGTGATTTCTGCTCCCAGGCCACAACTTCCACTTCTGCAACTCTTTTGCCTCTTTTACGGCTCCGCATCTACGCCCATAGCATAACACGGACTTACTCGAGGCCTCAAATCATGCATACCAACACCATAACCACTAATCGCATCTCAAATCAAACTTGATGAACTGTTAAACTTTCAATTTTCCAATCTCTTACCCAACCATATCAAATAAACCCGGAATGACCTCAAAATTTTCACACAAGTCCCAAATGATATAACGAAGCTATTTCAACTCTTATATCAACAATTTGAACCTGATATCATGAAAGTCAACTCTCGGTCAAACTTATGAACATTCCAAACCTTCAATTTTCCAACTTTCGCCAAATAATGCAGAAAGCTTCTAGAAATATCCTAATACAAATCCGGATTGTCAAAAATCACTTTTCGGACCTAACAAAACCATCGAAACTTCGATCCGAGTTCAAATACTCAAAAGTCAAACCTGGTCAAATCTTCCAACTTAAAGCTTCATAGTTGAGAATCATTCTTCCATATCAATTTCGAATCACTTGGAAACCATAACCGACGATTCACACAAGTCCTAATACGTCGTATGAAGCTACTTAAGACTTCAAATAGTTGAACGGAATGCAAATGCTTAAACGACCGGTCGGGTCGTTATTTTCTCCCACACTTAAACATACATTTGTCCTAGAACGTGCCAAGAGTCGTTCCAAGTCCATCAATTCCCGGTGTAATCTTACCATGACATGTGTGTATGCTTGGTTTTGATGTTTGTAAGGTTAGAGTGATTCTTAATTTAGAAGCTTTAAGTTGGAAGAGTTGACCACTTTTGAGTACACGACGCATGGGTGATTGGATGATTCCAATAGGCTCACATGGTGATTTTGAACTTTTGTGTATGTTCAGATTTGGATTTGGAGGTTACTTGAAGATTTTTGCTCTATTTGTCAAAATCGGCAATATGAAGAATTAGAGAGTTTATAGATTTGAGGGGGAGTTGACCTTGGTGTTGCCGGACTTTGATTGTGATTTAAGACCTTGGATGGATTCATTAGTTGATTAGAACTTATGTGCATTGTTTGGTTGTAATACAGAATGACTAAGCGTGATTCGGACGCGTTTGGTGATGTTTGAAAGTTTGAAAGTTGAAGAATGGATTTTAATCTTCGATTTATTGTTATGACGTTACTTCGGATGCTTTGGATCTTTGGATAAGTTTAGGTAATGTATTAAACTTGTTGATATGATTACGGGAGCTCGGGGGGCTCGGCAGTGTTTCGGGGTGGTATTTTTGCAATGTATGAGGCATAAGGACGTAAAAGCATGGAAAAGAGTTCAAAAAGCCTCAAAAAGACAAGAAAAGAGCAAAAAGGCATCGCAAATGTGGATATGCTATCGCAAAAACCCACATGCGAGCCACATATTTCACACCGAGATCGCATATCAAAACAGACTTCTGGGCAAAGTTCAACGTCAAAAATGTGTCTCATTGCGATCGCATAAACTGTTTGCGAGCCGCATATTTCACACCGAGATCGTAGACCAAAACAAAATTCTGAGCAAAGTTCAACGGTAAAAATACTGTCTCATCTGCGATCGCATAACTTGTTTGTGAGCCATAGAAGTAGCCGCAAACCAAACATGAAGTCTACTGAAGGAAGAAAATGCGATGCAAAATGCGGTCGCATTTCTACAAGGTGGATCGCAAACCATGAATGCAGTGAAGGTGCAACTAGGGTTACAAACGGTGATGGCCATGTCAAAAATGCAGACTTTATGTCTGTTATGTGACAGAAATGCGGTCGCATATTCAGCCTCAAAGGGCAGATTTGTCCGATTTTTTTCTCGATTTTTGGCCCTCTATAAATAAATTTATTGGGGTTTTGTGGGCTCTCTCTTGTATGACTTTGAAGCTACAATACAAGGCATTGATATTCCTTTCTTTTGGAAGCTTTTGGGTCAAGAATCTTTCACTTTCTAAGCTTTATGGCATTTAATATACTCTTGTTTTTGTATTTTAGTATGAGTAGCTAACTTTAAATACTAAGGTTGTGGACCCTAAATGGGTGTTATGTTAATGGGTGATTAACATTGAATATATATATATAATGGTTGGTTGATATTTATTTACTTCTCATTCTTCATTTATTGTTGGTAGTTGCAAACATTAACAAGTGCCATTAAATTCTTGCTTTGCTTGGGAAAATTTGTTAGAAGTAATTATCAAAGGCTCAAGGCTTTAAACCTTGTTTAATAAAATCGCTTAGGAATAAGTGGGTTTTATTTGGCATAAATTGATTATTCTTAATTGCAACTCTTTTATTTTTGGAAAAATCATAAAGAGGAAATACTAGCTAACAATTGGAAAATATTGGGTAGTCAGTTAGACATCATTTGCATATCAACAAAGACCTTCCATTAGAAATATATCATATTAACATCAGTAGCATTACACTTCATTAATGGGGATACAACCTTGGTTTCTTTAATCAAATTATTTACATTCTCAATATTTCAATTAGCCATCACCTAAAACCAAACTCAATACATACTCTTGTTACTGTTAACTGGATAGAATTACGACTTTAGTCGAGTAACACACTAGTCAAGTAGCCTTTTCACACCTATTCCACGTGGGATTCGACCACAACCTTGTTGGATTATTATATTTGACATCGACCGCTTTACACTATTTAAAGTGTAATTTGAGCTTATCAAATTTTGGCGTCGTTGCCAGGGAATACGTTTTGAAATTACTAATTAGTGTGTGCTTTATTGTACGTCTTATTCTACTCTTTCACACTTTGATTGTTTTTCTTGGTGTTGATAGGAAAACATGTCCGAATATGGTGAAGACTTGGAGGCAGAAATGGAAGAAAATCCTTTTGCGGATATCGAGGTGTACAATGAGGATACAAATGCCACTGTACCTCCTACCGTTGGCGGTGCAACTTTCAAGGTGGAACACGGTTTAATCCTTATGCTCAAAGCGGAGGGGTTTTTCAGGAATTCCACTGATGATGATCCAACACAACATCTTAGCAACTTCTTGGGTATGTGTGCAATGCATAAGCGGAACAGTGTCTCTGATGATGCCCTAAGGTTGAGATACTTCAAGTACTCTCTAGCTGGGGATGCAAGGAAATGGCTTCAAAATTTTCCTGCAAACACCATTCATTCCTAGCCTGAACTTGTCTGAGCCTTCTTGTCTAAATGGTTCCTGCAAAGTAAGAAGTCTGAGCTCCGGGATAAAATTTTATTTTTCAAGCAATTACCGGGAGAACATCAACGTGAGGCATGGGATCGTTTCAAATTATATTTGGTGAGGTCTCCCAATCATGGTTTTTCGGATTATATTTTGTTGGAAAAATTCTACATGGGCTTGGATCCGATGAACCAATCTATAGCCAAGAATGCAGCTGCCAGATCTTTCATGGACAAATCATTCGCAAGGGTGACACAAATACTTGACAAAATGGCAAATCATAATCAAGCATGGCATTTCGAGAACACCACAGGTGGAATTACATATGGCTCTCCTTCCTTGAGCAACATGATCAAGGAAAATTAAGAGAGAGATCAAGTGATTGCAGGGCTTGCTACAAATGTTAATGTGTTGACAAAGATGTTCATCGAAAGCCAAACGAAGAAGGTAAATGTGGTTGAGAATGTGCAACCCATATCAACTGAGGATTTTGAGGAAGCAAATTATGTCAACAACTCTCAAGGAGAGTATCAAAGGCAACAATACCAAAGTCAAGGACCACAAAATCAATGGAGGCCAAACCCGCAAGGGCAAGGCCACCAACAATGGAGAAATGACCAAGGTGGCTCAAACCAAGGAAATTAGAACAACAACAACAACTTCTCAAATCGGAGTTCAAATCCCTATGTTCCCCCAAAGGGTAAATATTCAAATCAAGGTTCCTCAAACGAGTCTAAGTTGGAAAGTATGCTTGAAGGAGTATTGCAAAATCAAGAAAAATCCAACACTTCTATGAGGAACATGACCGAGCTTGTTGGCTCTCATACCGCATCCATTCAAAAATTGGAGATGCAAATGAGAGATCTCTCTAGGGAGCAAAATCCAAAGCAAAAGGGAACACTCCCTAGTGACACAATTGTTAATCCAAAGGATAGTGGGAGTGGCCCAACTTCTCATGTCATGGCAATTATTACTAGGAGTGGGAAGGTACTACAAGGAGAGGGTGAACAAGTGGTTGAAGTAGAAGAGTTCGAGAAAGGGGTGTAGGTTGAAGAGCCAAGTGTTGTCGAAATTGAGAAAATTCCGGAAGATGTGCAAGTGCAAGAAGAGAATCGGGAAGTGGTAAAGGAAAAGGCAAAAGAGACACCAAACATTCTTCCGCTTATTCCTAGACCTCCTCCTCCTTTTCCTAAAACACTTGTAAGAAGGTTTGATGATAGCAAACTTGAGAAGTTATATGACATTCTAAAGCAATTATCGGTAAGTATCCCATTCTTGGAAGCTTTTCAAGAGATGATAGGTTTTGCCAAATATTTGAAAGATTTGATCACCAAGAAGAGGACCACCAAGAATTAGGTGGTGAACATGACTCACCGTGTTAGTTCCATTATTGCCACAACCACCGTTCAAAAGAAAGAAGACCCGGGAGCCTTTACTATTCCATGCACTATCAGGGCGCATGATTTTACAAGGGCCCTTTGTGATAATGGCGCTAGCATTAACTTAATGCCGCTTGCCATTTACAAAAAAGCGGGATTAGGAATGCCAAGGCCAACAAGTATGAGATTGCAAATAGCCGATCATTCCATCAAGAGACCGGTAAGAATTGTTGATGACGTGATTGTAAAAGTGGGAGAGTCTCATTTACCCGCCGATTTTGTAATCCTTGATTGTGCGGTTGACAAAAAAATCCCTATCATCTTGGGGAGACCATTCCTAGCTCCGAGAAGAGCACTCATGGATTCGGAAAGGAATGAAATCAAATTCCGTGTGCATGATGAAGAGGTCATATTCCAAGCAAGCAAGCGTATGAATCTACCACATGAGTATGAAAGCATTTCGGTGATTGATATTGTTGATGAGGTGGAAGATGCGGTTGAAATGCAAATGGAAGAACAATGCCTCGGTGAAGCATTGACAGCTATTTTGGTGATCTTTGATGGTGAGGATATGGAGGGTTACACTTATGCTCCGGCAAAGCTCTCTCTCGACTTGGAGAATAGAGCCACACCTCCCACAAAGCCATCTATTATTGAGCCACCACAACTAGAGCTCAAACCACTTCCTCCGCACTTGAGGTATAAATTTCTTGGCTCAAATGATACTTCACCATTTCTTCTTTGTTGAATGATGTGCAGGTGGAACGATTGTTGAAAGTCTTGAAGGAGATAGGCAAGCCATTGGATAGACAATTGCGGATATACGTGGGATCCCCGCGGGAATTTGCGAGCATAATATCCAATTGGAAAGTGAGACCAAACTGAGTGTGGAACATCAACGATGATTGAACAATGCAAGAGGTGGTAAAGAAAGAAATCATCAAATGGTTCGATGCTGGGGTAGTCTACCCCATTGTCGATAGTTCTTGGGTAAGCCCGGTGCAATGCGTGCCGAAAAAGGGAGGCATGATCGTAATTGACAATTAAAAAAATGATCTCATCCCAACAACAACGGTGACCGGCTGGAGGGTGTGTATGGATTATCGGAAACACAACAGTGCCACATGCAAAGACCATTTCCCTATGCCTTTTATTGATCAAATGCTTGATCGGCTAGCGGGAAGGTCATTCTATTATTTTCTCGAGGGATGTTCCGGCTACAATCAAATCAACATAGCATTGGAGGATCAAGAGAAGACGACATTCACTTGCCCCTATAGAACGTTTTCTTTTAGTCAGATCCAATTTGGTTTAGGCAATGCTCCGTCTACTTTTCAAAGATGCATGATGTCCATTTTCTCCGACATGGTAGAGGATTTTCTAGAAGTCTTCATGGACGACTTCTCAGTAGTAGGTGAGTCTTTTGAGCATTGTCTTAACTATCTTAGACAAGTGCTCAAGAGATTCAAGAGACCAACCTTGTGCTCAATTGGGAGAAATGTCACTTCAAGGTGGATGAAGGCATCGTGTTGGGGCATAAAATTTAAAAGCATGGCATAGGGGTTGACCGGGCAAAGATAGAGATTATGTCTAAGCTTCCTCCACCTACTTCCGTTAAGGGTGTTTGGAGTTTCTTAGGGCATCCCGGGTTCTATAAGCGCTTCATCAAGGATTGCTCCAAGATTGCAAATCCTATGTGCAAACTCCTTGAGAAGGATGCTAAATTTGTGTTTGATGAGAAATGCCTCAAAGCCTTCGAGGAGTTGAAGCAAAATCTCACCACGGCACCTATTATTGTCACGCCCGATTGGTCTCTTCCTTTCGAGCTCATGTGTAACGCCAGTGGTGTAGCCATTGGGGCAATGCTTGGCCAGCGTCACAACAAGGTTCTTCACCCGGTCTACTATGCAAGCAAAACACTCAATGGGGCACAAGTGAATTACACGGTGACTGAGCAAGAACTTCTTGCCATTGTCTATGCCTTTGAGAAGTTCCGCGCTTATTTGTTGGGATCCAAGGTGATAGTGTACACAGATCATGCGGCTCTTCGCTGTCTCATGGCAAAGAAGGATGCAAGGCCTCGGTTAATTCGATGGGTCTTGTTGTTGCAAGAGTTTGACTTTGAAGTCAAGGATCGTAAGGGAACTCAAAATCAGGATCGTTTATCAACGGTTGAAGAAGCTGGGAGACCAAAGGGAGATCTTGAAATGAACGATGCATTCCCGGATGAACACATATTGGCACTATCTAGCACTCTTGCTCCTTGGTATGCCGATATTGTTAACTATTTAGTTAGTGACCTTATCCTAGAAGGATTGGAATCCTATCAAAAGAAGAAGTTTTTGAGAGATTGCCGGCAATACTATTGGGAGGAGCCATTCTTGTTCCGTGTTTGTGCTGACAATATTATCAGAAGGTGTGTTCCGGAAGAAGAGATTATGCCAATTCTAAAGGCATGCCACGACTCACCGGTTGGGGGTCATCATGGAGGAAATCGAACGTCGGCTAAGGTTCTTGAATGTGGTTACTATTGGCCTTCAATCTATCATGATGCCAATTAAATGGTCAAGGCTTGTGACCAATGTCAAAGAAAAGGTTTAATCTCCAAGAGGCATGAAATGCCAATGCACTTTATGATGGAGATAGAGATCCTCGACGTGTGGGGAATTGATCTCACGGGTCCCTTTGTAAGCTCTTGCGTGATGAAATATATTTTGGTGGCTGTGGACTATGTGTCAAAATTGGTTGAAGTGATCGCCTTACCAAACAACGAGGCAAGGAGTGTGACCACATTCTTGAAGAAAAACATCTTTACTAGAGCTCAAACCACTTCCTCCGCACTTGAGGTATAGATTTCTTGGCTCAAATGATACTTTACCGGTAATCGTTTCTTCTTTGTTGAATGATGTGCAGGTGGAACGATTGTTGAAAGTCTTGAAGGTGCATAGGCAAGCCATTGGATGGACAATTGCGGCCATTCGTGGGACCCCCGCGGGAATTTGCAAGCATAAAATCCAATTTGAAAGTGGGACCAAACCGAGTGTGGAACATCAATGATTGTTGAGAGGTGGTAAAGAAAGAAATCATCAAATGGTTGGATGCCGGGGTAGTCTGCCCCATTGCCGATAGTTCTCGGGTGAGCCCAGTGCAATGTGTGCCGAATAAAGGGAGGCATAACCGTAATTCAAAATGAACAAAATGAGCTCATCCCAACAAGAATGGTGACCGACTGGAGGGTGTGTATGGATTATCTGAAACTCAACAGTGCCACATGCAAGGACCGTTTCCCTATGACTTTTATTGATCAAATGCTTGATCGGCTAGCGGGAAGATCATTCTATTGTTTCCTTGATAGATATTCCGGCTACAATCAAATCAACATAGCATTGGAGGATCAAGAGAAGACGGTATTCACTTGCCCCTATGGAACGTTTGCGTTTAGTCGGATGCATTTTGGTTTATGCAATGCTCCGGCTACTTTTCAAAGATGCATGATGTCCATTTTCTCCGACATGTAGATGATTTTCTAGAAGCCTTCATGGACGACTTCTCGGTGGTAGGTGAGTCTTTTGAGCATTGTCTTAACAATCTTAGACAAGTGCTCAAGAGATGTGAAGAGTGTGCTCAATTGCGAGAAATGTCACTTCATGGTGGATGAAGGCATCGTGTTGGGGCATAAAATTTCAAAGCATGGCATAGAGGTCGACCGGGAAAAGATAGAGATTATTTCTAAGCTTCCTCCACCCACTTCCGTGAAGGGTGTTCGAAGTTCCTTAGGGCATGCCGGGTTCTATAGGCGCTTCATCAAGGATTTCTCCAAGATTGCAAATCCTATGTGCAAACTCCTTGAGAAGGATGCCAAATTTGTGTTTGATGAAAAATGCCTTTTGAGGAATTGAAGCAAAGGCTCACCACGGCACCTATTATTGTCACACCCGATTGGTCTCTTCCTTTCGAGCTCATGTGTGACGCCAGTGGTGTAGCCATTGGGGCAATGCTTGGCCAACGTCACAACAAGGTTCTTCACCCGGTCTACTATGCAAGAAAAACACTCAATAGGGCACAAGTGAATTACACGGTGACTGAGCAAGAACTTCTTGCCATTGTCTATGCCTTTGAGAAGTTCCGCGCTTATTTGTTGGGATCCAAGGTGATAGTGTGCACAGATCATGCGGCTCTTCGCTGTCTCATGGCAAAGAAGGATGCAAAGCCTCGGTTAATTCGATGGGTCTTGTTGTTGCAAGAGTTTGACTTTGAATTCAAGGATTGTAAGGGAACTCAAAATCAAGTGGCGGATCGTTTGTCAACGGTTGAAGAAGCTGGGAGACTAAAGGGAGATCTTGAAATGAATGATGCATTCCCGGATGAACGCATATTGGCACTATCTAGTACTCTTGCTCCTTGGTATGCCGATATTGCTAACTATTTAGTTAGTGACCTTATCCTAGAAGGATTGGAATCCTATCAAAAGAAGAAGTTTTTAAGAGACTGCCGGCAATACCATTGGGAGGAAATCGAACGGCGGCTAAGGTTCTTGAATGTGGTTACTATTGGCCTTCAATCTATCATCATGCCAATCAAATGGTCAAGGCTTGTGACTAATGTCAAAGACAATGTTCAATCTCCAAGAGGCATGAAATGCCAATGCATTTTGTGATGGAGATAGAGATCTTCGATGTGTGGCGATTTCATTTCATGGGTCCCTTTGTAAGCTCTTGCAGGATGAAATATATTTTGGTGGTTGTGGATTACATGTCCAAATGGGTTGAATCGATTGCCTTACCAAACAGCGAGGCAAGGAGTGTGACCACATTGTCGAAGAAAAACATCTTCACTCGGTTTGGCACTCCTAGAGCCATTCTTAGTGATGGTGGGTCTCATTTTTGTAACAAGGCTTTCAAGGTTCTACTTGAGAAATATGGCGTCAAGCACAAGGTAGCCACACCTTATCATCCGCAATCAAGTGGTCAAGTTGAGGTTTCCAACCGGGAGATCAAGAGCATTCTAGCAAAGACTGTAAATGCAAACAGGACCGACTGGTCAAGGAAGCTAGATGACGCATTGTGGGCGTACCGCACGGTGCACAAGACTCCTATTGGTACTTCTCCTTATCGGTTACTCTTCGGAAAATCTTGTCATCTGCCCGTGGAGCACAAGGCTATGTGGGCATTAAAAAGGTTGAACTTGGACTGGGCTGAAGCTGCAACTTTAAGGTTAACACAACTCAATGAAATGGAGGAATTTCGTTTCCATGCTTATGAAAGTGCAGCTGTGTACAAAGAAAGGATGAGGTTCGTCCATGACAAGAAGATCTTGGAAAGAGAGTTCAAGTCGGGTGACTTGGTATTCCTCTTTAACTCAAGGCTCAAATTATTTCCGGGCAAGCTCAAATCAAAATGGTCCGGTCCATTCAAAGTGGTCGATGTCACTCCTTTTGGAGCTGTGGAACTAGCATCGGAAGATGGGCTCCGGACTTTCAAAGTAAATGGCCAACGAATCAAACACTACTTGGGTACAGATGGCGAAAAATATTTGGTGGAGCAGCTGGCTCTCAAAGATGGTCCGTGCCTGACCATTGAGTGACTTCAAAGGAACCCCAACTTCGTCGTGCCGCGACGTTAAATCAAGCGCTTCATGGGAGGCAACCTATGCGTGGTAACGCTTTTTTTTTGTTCTTTAAATTTTTAATTTTTGATAGATAGATTTACTTGAGCAGTTTAAAGAGTGTGTTAGAGTGCAGGGGATTCAAAAGACCACAACACTGGGAAGGAATACATAAAATAGGGAAGAAAAACCACTGGGTGAAATTTGCTGCAAAGATGCGGTCGCATTTTTACTATGCGGACTGCACTTCAATCGCAAACTAAAGCAGTAAGTTTGGCTAAAATCATTGATCAAAATGCGACAAGGTAATGCACTTTGCGGACCGCATTCCAATTATGCCATCGCATTGTTACCCCTTTAGCAGAACCCACCGCATAACACATATGCGGTCGCATAGTGTGTTATGCGGTTAATTTCCCATCACAAAAGTGCCAGGTAAGTTGTCGCATTCTCTCATATTTCACTCCTTCAAAACAACGCAAAAAAAATGAAAAATGAATAGAAAAATAAAAGAAAAAAAGAGAAAAAAGGAACGAACAGAAAAGAGAGGCAAACAGAGATCGAATCGTACCAAGGACGAATACCCATTCATAATCTCTATACTTCTCGTACTCTTCTTCATTGGTATGTGTCCCGATCTCTTCAAGTTCACTTCTATCTTTTATGTGGTCTTCTTTATTTTCGTTTTGCATTTTTGATTGTGTTGTTTACCGTAGTTGTTTGTACGTATCATGGTTGTTTCCGGGGTGCTGGGTAGAGAGACATAGGACCGCCATTGTTGAGGGATGAACTGAATTGTGAGAAAGAAGGCATTTGCGTCCCGCAAAATCAGAATGCGGTCCGCATTTTGGCCGCATACTTAAACCCTAGTCTTTTGAGGACGATGGTGAAATGCGGTGATATTTGCGATCGCATATTTAATATGTGGACCATAAAGTCACCGCAAACTGAAACAGACCACCCAGTTAAAACCTTAATATCTACGGTTGTTTTGCGATCACATTTCTCACTTTGCGGTAGAGTTTGCGATCGCATTTTGTTTTTTTGTTTTGTGTTGTGCACAAGTCAATTCTGCGATGGTTATGCAGTTCGCATAGTGGTTATGCGATCGCATAATCCATCACAGACTGAACTCCACTACTGCACAATTAAGATTGTGACAAGTTTGCGGTCCGCATAGTGGTTATGCGACCGCAAAACATGTCGTAATTTTTTTACTTTTTCTTTGAATTCTTCTATTTTCTTTTCACTGTTGCTTACAATGTCGCTAAGATTTCACCTTTATACATATATGGCTCCCCAAAGGCATGCAGCTCAGAAAAGGGCATCTTCCATTCGGCACACATCGCAGGCAAAACGATTACGGACGGAATCCAATGTGCCATGCCCCTCCCAGTTTGATGAGGAGTAACTCTTGCCCTCAGTCAATCTACAGGCCGAGGCAAGAAGGAAACACGGAGATGACTTTCACCTCTGATTTGGGGTTGAAGGATCCAGGGAACTGTACAGAGAAGGACTCACCAAACGAAAAATCCTAGGTGAGAAGCAATTGAGCTTGAACGGGCTACAAGAACAGTACCCCCATATCATAGTGAATATAAAAGCAAGAAAATGGGAGTGCTTTTCTGAGGCCCCTACTGAGTATAATGAGTCCCTGGTTTGTGAATTCTACGCATCATATGGAGCCTCCAGGATTGCGCACCACAAACGGAACATAATTTTTACTGGCACCACCCTTGTTCGGGGGAAGAGTGTGCTTTGCAACAGTGATGTGATAAATTAGTTATATTTCCCCGGCTGGAGAACAGGCACAGCTGAGTACGATGCCAAGTATGCAAATAGGGAGAATGAGCGCGGGTGGATTGCGTCGGTGATAGCAAAGGGTACCCCTGCTTGGATCAACTTCGGGCATAAGATATACAAGGAGGATCTCACAAGGGAGGGTCGATTATGGCTCAGCTTTGTTACCTATCGCTTGATACCGTCTCGAAACGAGACTGACATAGGCATTGAGAAGGCTCTCCTTATTGCATGTATCATGGCGGGCATCAAGATTGATGTGGGAACTCGGATCTTCCAAGAGATCGGGATCTGGGCAAAGCAGCGTGCTACCTCTCTTCCATTTCCTTCCTTGATCATGATACGCTCAAATTAAGCCTTAAGAATAGTGTAAGCGGTCGGTGTCAAATATAATAACCCAAACGAGGTTGGGGTCGAATCCCACAGGGAACAGGTGTGAAATGTTTATCTAATTAGTGTAATACTCAACAAAGTCGTAATTCTATCAAGTAATTCACATAACAAAAGAGTATTGAACATAAGGATAAACGGAAAATGATGTCAATATTGTGAATGTAAGTAATATGAAATTAAGAAACCAAGGTTGTGTCCCCCTTTATGTAGTAGAATGCTCTTGATATTAATATTGAATATTTCCAACGGAAGAGTTCTTGATATGCAATTGATGTTTAATTTGCTATCCAATATTTCCCAATAGTTGGATAATTTATCATCTTTACGATTTTTCCAAATACAAAAGAGTTGTGATTATAAACAATCAATGAATGCCAAATTAAAACCTACTTATTCCTAAGCGATTTCATTAAACAAGGTTTAAAGCCTTGAGTCTTTGTTATTTATTTCTACCAAATTCTATCCCACTTTTTCAAGATAAGATAGAATTAATTGGCGTTCGTTAATGTTTGCAACCACTAACAATTATTTGAAGAACAAGAAACAAATAAATATCAATCTTCCATTGAAATCATATTCAATATCAAAATCTCAACAACATTCTACCCATGTAGGGTTCACAACCTCAGCTTTGAATTTAGTTACTCATGCTAAAAATTGAAGAATAAAGAATAGTAATTGTCATCATCTTACAAAATAGAAGGTAATTGATCCCAAAAGCTTCCAGAAATTCAAACTAGTTAATTGCCCGTACTTTGTAATCTCAATTCTGACAAGATGTCTTTCACAAAACCCTATTAAACCTATTTATAGAGACCCAAAACCCGAGGTGAATTTCGGACTGGTTTGCCCCTGTTGTAATAATGCGGACCACATTTATGTCGCAAAACAGAAATGTGGACCGCAAACCTTCATCGGCTGTCGCAGATTCAACTCAAGAGTTTTTCCCTCATCGCATTTTGATTTGCGGTCCGCATGTTGATGATGCGATCGCGAAATGCGATTGCATTCTTCACTCTGATTTTCACCCAAAAACTCTATTTGCGTTTGCGATTTGCTTCTGCTATTTTGTTGTTCACATTCCTGTTTTGCGGTTGCATTTGCGACCGCATTCTCGACATGATGCATTGCCCAGAGTTCTATCCTTGTTTACGATCTGCTTGTGAAATACGCGATCCGCATTTTCTTTTTGCGACGTCATACTCACATTTGCGATGCTCTTAACTTCTTTTTTTGTCTTCAACTGGCTTTTTGAACTCTTTTCCGTACTTCTCTGTCCTGACACTCGATGTACTGAAAATACACTAAAATTACATAAGTATCTGTAGAATTTGCACGTAAAACAAGTGAAAATTTAAGCAAGTAGTATCAAAATGTGCCGAAATTACCCGACACATCAACACCCCCAACCTAAACTCTTGCTTGTCCTCAAGCAACTAAAACGACATTATCCTAGTCTAGACTCTACTTATCAACATGAAACAATACTGATAATGGACGGTGTTTGTTGTTAGTATTTCAAGTATATCTCTTTGAATATTGTACCCTCCTTGAATCATCAGTATATTCAAGGATAACCAATCAGTTAGTGAACTTTGAGCTTCAACAAAGTAATTAAAGGTTACCTTCAACTGAGTACACTTATGCTTTACTCAGAACTCAACTTTCTGTCAACCTAGAAATTTATGTGCCCTCACTTGAAAGAAAGTCCCACTCTCACGATATTTATCAAAGCAATACAAAGGGACTAAAGTGCAAATACACTCGCTCTCAGAACAAAATTTCAAGTGTCACCACATGCCATACCATAGGCTTGCCCTTATTTTAATTCATCGCCTAGTTCTAAGGACACTCGGTTGGAGATCACATGAGGACTTTGTAAGCTTGTAATATAGGTTTAAAGAAGGGTAGGATATATATTTAGAAATGAGTAGCTACATCCTCCTTGAACACTAATTACATTCTTCTTTCTTTTAACCTTTTGTTTCTTTTCAACCCCATAGCCTCAATGGCGTTTAGTTCCCACAATGGAACCGCCTTAAATACCTCTCTAATCTATTTCAAAGCTCCATTATTGCAAATACATACATAACTATTTATGAATATATTTTTTTTCTTCTTTTTCTTTTCTCTTTCTTTTTTTTTTCTCTTTTCTTCTTTGGAGCTTTCATAAATTCACATTAGCACTTTGAGGTATAGGCTCTCACCCTCACTTCACAGCCTTATCTATTTCCATTTTGACCCACACCCCCAACTTAGGCTTTTAGCCATATTCTCAATGTTCACGGAGGAACGGGTTCAAAAGAGATCATTGTTTTACGAATGGGAAAGGTTTGTAATGCGGAGGCCAAGGAAAAGGCTAAAAGGCTCAAATGGGGAACTAGTCATGTTATTTATACACGGGTAGGCTAAAAGAGGCTAAAAAGGTTTCATACATAAACAAATAATGCCTAAGATCCTCTCTCCAACTCAGTGTATTTATAAAAAGCGTCGAAAAACCAATCGGGCAAGTTCTAGATAGCAGAATTGAACACAAGAATTATCTAAAGAAAGAGCTCACACACATTGGCACACAAACTGTTCGGTTAAAATAGTTTACAGCTTTAGAGTTCACATTTGGTCACTCGAGGCTTTCCTCGTGTATACATAGACGATTCTAAGTAGACTTAGAGTTACAGAGTGAGCCTCAAATTCACATAATTGATTTGTTAACAAGGGTATAATCTACACACCGATTTACATACTTGATACTAAACCAATTCACCCTCCCGGTCAATAAATCTCATATTAATAAACCCGGTTCTACTATTACACCCTTGAAAAAGAACCCGGCAAAGGAAAAACAAGGGGATTTTATTGACAAACTTCATTTAAGTAACTATTTAATTACAACAGCAAATATACATAAATCATTAATCATTACTACAGATTGTACAATTATCAACGTTGCTAAACATGCCAAAAAATATATCAAATACACAGATACACAGATAAGGCTACCACCCCCAACTTAAATCATGCATTGTCCCCAATGCATAAGAAAAAAAATATAGAGTGCAAGGGGCTCCCTGGGGCGCATTTGCACCGAAGAGATGCAGTAGCCTAGGTCTCCTCCGGAGCTGCAGGAGGGCTGTGGGATTGATCTAGAGCAGGTTGTAGGGCCGCTGAGCTGCTAGCTTCGCCCACTGGTGGCTGTGTGGCTGATGAGTCTGCAGGAGCAGCCACTTCCGCTAGCGATTGTTGTATGGCCCTCTCAATGTCTGCTTGCTCTTCTTCTTCCTCCACAGTTGGTGCAGCAATTGCTTTGCCCTTGTCCTTGGGGTCATCACCCTCATCGGACCCTAAACTTACATCCTCTGATTCTTCCCCTTCGAATTCTGATGACCCTCCCGATGTCTCATCATCAGTGATGTCTACTAGTACTGGAGGAGCGGGAGGATGAGACACTTTAGCAGACGAAGGTGCAATGTCTGCCATTAGTGCCGTGAAGTCCAGGCCCAAGTCTGGTGCAGCAATGTCAGCACCCTGGTCACCCTCACTGGGGAGGAGAGATGTTATGTCGAACTCTAGATTTTGCATTTTTTGGAGTTCGGTCTTCATGGATTTTACTTCCTCCCTCAACTGGGGTAAACCCCTAACCTCACCTCTTCCAATCCGTTCAACCCTAGACTCAAGCTTGTGCAACCGATCTCCGAACAATGATTGTTGTTGTTAGAGAGCGGTCACTGACGTTTGAATCGGAGTCAGGGCCTGTTTAATCAGGTGGGGCAGGGTTTTCAAGAGTTGGTCCACCTTGGAATTTGCGTGATGTGCAATTAGACCGAGTCTTGAAAGGGCTGGCATTGTTGAGGAAGATGGATCAGTGGTAGATGGGGGTGCAGTCTCATCAGCAGCAGTGGAGGTTTCTGGATCTTGGGGAGAAAGGAAATTTTGGGAGTCAATGTCCTCAATTGGGGTCTCTGGTGGAGCAGCAGAATCACTTATACGAGTGATATCTATATCCCTCGTTGACTTACCGAGTTTGTCTGCTTGTGGTAAGAAAGGAACATTCACCTCTTAGAAGAGGGTTGTGATCCAACTCGGGAAGGGAAGTGATGTGCCCCGCTGCGTTGCCCGGATGCCAATTTCCTGGAAAATAAGACTCCCCACATCAATCTTAATACCAGTCATAATACACGCAATGAGAAGTGCCTTCTCAATGCTGATATCTGTTTCATTCTTGGATGGTATTAAATGGGAGGTGACAAAGTTGAGCCAATATTTGCCCTCCCTTGTGAGGTCTTCTTTGTAGATTTTCTTTCCAGGGTTAATCCAGGCTAGAGTCCCCTTGGCAATAACGGACGCTATCCATCCACGTTCGTGTTCTCTTTTGGAGTACTTGGCATCGTACTCAGCTGTGCCTGATTCCCAATCGGGGAAATAAAGTTCATTAATATGCTCACTGTCGCAAAACATAGCCTTACCCCGAACGTGGACGATGCTGGTGAATATTCTGTTGCGTCTATGGTACCCCATTCGTGAAGCTCCGTAAGACGCATAGAATTCCCGGACCATTGACTCATTGTATTCTTTGGGGTCCGTAGTGAAGTACTCGTATTTTCTCGTTTTGATGTTTTCGAGAATATGGGGGTACTGTTCCTGTAATCCGTTCAAACTTAACTTTTTCTCCCCCAAGATTTTCCTT
This sequence comes from Nicotiana obtusifolia, assembly GCA_002018475.1. Taxonomy (NCBI): domain Eukaryota; kingdom Viridiplantae; phylum Streptophyta; class Magnoliopsida; order Solanales; family Solanaceae; genus Nicotiana; species Nicotiana obtusifolia. Next base: position 63,870 of record MCJB01024272.1, read on the forward strand.
TTTGTTAGCCCTTCCCTGAACAATGTTCTGGAACCTTCAACCCCAAATCGAAGATGCATGTCATCACCGTGTTTTCGTCTTGCATAAGCCACTAAATCGACTTCCGGTAAGTGTTCCTCCTCATCAGATTGGGAGGTGCTCGGCACATTTGATTCCACTCTTACCCTTTTGGGTTGTGCTGAGGTAGAAGCGGAAGTTGGTCTTCTCTTTACAGAGTGCTTTTTGGCTGCCATATCTGCATGATTAGGAGATATAAGCGACATTATCATCATTAGAGAAAAGCAAAACCGGAATAATCAACAAAAACTTACAGAAATGCGACGTGGTTTACGGTCGCATATCCACTATGCGAACCGTAAACTCGTCGCTTTCCTAGGTGTGCCAAGACTGATGTCATTCTGCGGTGGAATATGCGAATCGGGTAACCTCTATGCGAATCGCATAACCATCGCAGAATGTTTTTGTGCATAGGCCTGTTTGACACACACAAATGCGATCGCATACTCATCGCAAAGCGAGATATGCGATTGCATATTCACCGCAGAAATCACCTGTGCTAACCAAATGTTCTGGCTGTGTTTGCGGTGGCTTTGCGGTCCGCATAGTCATTATGCGATCGCAAAGACACCGCATTTGTTGTCTTCCTCAGAGATCTAGGGTTTATGGATGCGGTCAAAATGCGGTCCACATTTTGATTTTGTGGACCGCAAATACCTTAAGATACCCAAGTATGTTCATCCCTCAAGAATTAAAACCCTAGGTTCTTGTTTCCCACCCCCAAAAATTCAAAAACTCCATTAAAACATCAAACCTAATCTTGCAAGATTAAAATTTAACATATGGCAAAGGTCGAACATACCTATGAAGAAGATTTGAGGACTTAGGACAACTGTTAATCGGCTCTTTGATGTTTGGTAAGCTTGCAATTTACTTTTCTCCGATAATGTCTATCGATGGTCGTTCTCTGTTCTGTTCTCTCTTCTCTTTTTCTCTTTTTTTTTTCTTATATACTTAGACTGAAGGATTTAGAAAAGGAGGGAATGCGAACACGTACCTGGCAGTATGCGATGGTTAAGTCGTCGATATTGTAAATGTGAATCGCATAATAGGTTACCTCACCGCATTGATATCGTACTTATAAACCAAATTCTCTATCCCTGTTTGCGGTGAGAATGCGGATCGCATAACTCAAATGCGATCCGCAAACTGCTGTGTTTCATCGCATTTATGGCAGCTATGCCTACTCAACTTTCTGCTTCAGTTTGTGGCACAAATGCGGTTCGCATATTGAAACTGCGATCGCATTTGTGTAGCCTTTGTCAACTCCTTTTCAATTTCTATGTCCTTTTGTCAAATTCCTGCATCTTAACACATCCTTCAAATAGCCCTAAGTACAAATATGATATTAAAGCTTAAATAAAGATACAACTACAGACAAAAGTAAATGTTACCACATATGGGTTGTCTCTCATGAGGCGCTTGATTTAACATCGCGGCACGACGAAGCTAAGACGCCTCTGCAATCACTCCAAGGTTGGGCTTGGACCATCCTTTAGAGCCAGCTGCTCTACCAAATGTTTCTCTCCAGCCGCTCCCAAGTAGTACTTGATTCTTTGCTCGTTTACCTTGAAGGTTCGGAGCCCATCCTCCGATGCTAATTCAACAGCTCCAAAAGGTGAGACATCAACAACTTGAAATGGTCCTGACCATTTAGACTTCAGTTTCCCCGGAAATAGTTTTAGTCTTGAATTGAACAGCAATACCAGATCCCCTGCCTTGAACTCTCTTCTTAAGATCTTCATGTCATGGACGAATTTCATTCTTTCTTCATATACTGCTGCACTTTCATATGCGTGAAGACGGAACTCCTCCATTTCATTTAATTGTGCTAGCCTTAGAGCTCCGGCCTCCGCCCAGTCCATGTTTAATCATTTTAATGCCCGCATAGCTTTATGCTCAAGTTATATAGGTAAATGGCACGCTTTTCCGAAGACTAGCCGATAAGGGGATGTACCAATAGGGGTCTTGTACGCTGTACGGTATGCCCATATAGCATCATCTAGCTTCTTTGACCAGTCTGTCCTGTTTTCATTCACCATCTTTGCTAGAATGCTCTTTATCTCCCTGTTGGATACCTCAACTTGACCGCTCGATTGTGGATGATAAGGTGTGGCAACCTTATGCTTGACCCCGTACTTGTCAAGGAGACCTTTAAAGACTCTGTTACAGAAATGCGAACCCACATCACTGAGAATGGCTCTCAGGGTGCCAAACCGGGTGAAAATATTCTTCTTTAGACATGCGGTCACACTACGAGCTTCGTTGTTTGGTAAAGCAACGGCTTCTACCCATTTGGACGCGTAGTCCACAACCACTAAGATGTATTTCATCCCACATGAGCTTATAAAAGGGCCCATGAAGTCAATACCCCAAACGTCGAATAGTTCGATTTCCATTACAAAGTTCATAGGAATCTCATGCCTCCTAGAAATAGGGCCCTGTTGTTGGCATTGGTCACAAGACTTTACCAACTGATTAGCGTCCTGATAAATGGTTGGCCAGTAATAACCACATTCTAAGATCTTTGCCGTTGTTCTATTCCCCCCATGATGACCCCCAACCGGTGAGTCATAGGAAGATTTCAGAATTTGTAGCATCTCTTCCTCAGGCACGCATCTCCTAATTATGTTATCCGCACAGACACGGAACAAGAAAGGTTCTTCCCAATAATAGTTTCGACAATCCCTCAAGAACTTCTTTTGGTAATATTCCAACCCTTCCGGAATAGGATTGCTGACTATGTAGTTAGCAATGTCTGCATACCACGGTGCAAAGGAATTGGATAACGCCAGTATTAGTTCATCTGGAAATGCGTCACTGATTTCCAACTATCCTGTTTGTCTCCCCGATTCTTCAAGCCTAGATAAGTGATCTGCCACTTTGTTTTGTGTTCCCTTTCGATCCATAACTTCAAAATTGAATTCTTGCAGTAGTAAAACCCATCGGATTAGTCTTGGCTTTTCATCTTTCTTCGCCATCAGATAATGGAGAGCTGCATGATCAGTGTACACAATTACTTTAGAGCCCAACAGATACGCACGGAACTTCTCGAACTTATACACAATGGCCAACAGCTCTTGCTCAGTTACGGTGTAATTCATTTGCGCCCCATTAAGTGTTTTGCTAGCATAGTATATTAGGTGCAGAACTTTATTGTATCTTTGTCCCAGCATAACTCCAATAGCTACACCGCTGGCATCACACATAAGTTCAAAAGGAAGCGATCAATCATGTGTGATAATAATGGGTGCCGTAGTGAGCTTTGTCTTCAGTTCCTCAAAAGCTGTGAGGCATTTCTCATCAAAGATGAACTTGGCATCCTTCTAAAGGAGTTTACACATTGGGTTTGCAATATTTGAGAAGTCCTTAATGAAACGCCTGTAGAATCCGGCATGCCCCAAAAAACTACGGACACCTTTTACGGATATGGGTGGAGGAAGCTTACAGATGATTTATATTTTAGGTTTATCCACCTCTATGCCACGCCTTGAGATTTTATGTCCCAGAACAATACCTTCATCCACCATGAAGTGGCATTTCTCCCAATTTAGTACAAGGTTTGTCTCTTCGCACTGCTTTAGCACTTGTTTCAGATTCTTCAGGCAATGCTCAAAAGTTTCACCAACTACCGAAAAATCATCCATAAAAACCTCAAGGAAATCCTCTACCATATCGGAGAAGATAGACATCATACATCTCTAGAAGGTAACTGGAGTGTTGCATAAGCCGAATGGCATTCGACTAAAAGCAAATGCTCCATATGGGCATGTGAACGTTGTCTTCTCCTGGTCCTCCAAAGCTATGTTGATCTGATTATAACCGGAGTATCCGTCAAGGAAGCAATAAAAGGACTTTCCCGCTAGCCGATCAAGCATTTGATCAATAAAAGGCATAGGGAAATGATCATTGCATGTGGCACTATTTAGTTTTCTGTAGTCCATGCATACCCTCCATCCGATTACTTTTCTTGTTGGAATAAGCTCGTTCTTCTCATTTTTTACCACAGTCATGCCTCCCTTCTTTGGCACGCACTGCACCGGGCTCACCCACGAACTATCAGCAATTGGTCGTTTCGCCATTGATGGTGACCTTGCCCTTGTGGGTTTGGTCTCCATTGATTTTGAGGGCCTTGACCTTGGTACTGCTGCCTTTGGTACCCTCCTTGAGAATTATTAACATAATTTGCCTCTTCGTAATCATCATTTTGCACCGGCTGCACATTCTCAACCGCATTCACTTTCTTCTTCTGATTTTCTGTGAAAAGCTTTGTCAAAACATTGACATTTGTGGCAAGTTGCGCAATCACTTGGTCTCGTTCTTGATTTTCCTTGATCAAGTTATTCATAGAAGGAAAGCCAATTGCAATTCCGCTTGTGGAATCTTCAAAGTGCCAAGCCTGGTTATGTTTTGCCATTTTATCTAAGATCTGAGTCACCCTAGCGAAGGTCTTGTCCATAAAAGAACCAGCAGCTGCATTCTTCGTTATTGATTGGTTCATATGATCCAAACCCATGTAGAATTTTTCTAGCAAGATGGAATATGGAAAACCATGGTTTGGAGACCTCACCAAGTATAATTTGAAGCGATCCCACGCTTCATGTAACTGGTCACCAGGTAGTTGCTTAAAGAAGAAAATCTTGTCCCTGAGCTCGGACTTCTTGTTTTGTGGAAACCATTTTGACAAGAACGCTCGGACAAGTTCAAGCCATGAACGTATAGAATTCGGAGGAAGATTTTGAAGCCATTTCCTCGCATCTCCAGCTAACGAATAGTTAAAGAATCTCAAGCTCAAGGCATCGTCGGAGACATGATTCTGCTTATGCATTGCACAAACACCCAAGAAATTTCTGAGGTGCTGTGTTGGATCATCATTCGTGGAATTTCTAAAAAATCCCTCCGCTTTCAGCATCAAAATTAAACCATGTTCTACCTTGAAAGTAGCGGCACCGATAGCCGGAGGTACAATGGCATTTGTATCTTCAATATACTCCTCAATATCTGCAAAAGGATTTCCTTCCTCCTCTACCTCCACATCATCTTCATGGTCTGACATATCTCCCTGTCTACAGCAACCAAAACAAACAGCGTGTAATCAAGTGGAATTAGACGTATACTAAAGTACACACTAATTAGTAATTTCAGAACCGTATTACCCCGGCAACGGCGCCAAAAATTGATACGCTCAAATTACACCATAAGAATAGTGTAAGCGGTCGGTGTCAAATACAATAACCCAAACGAGGTTGGGGTCGAATCCCACAGGGAATACGTGTTTAAATGTTTATCTAATTAGTCTAATACTCAACTAAGTTATAATTTTATCAAGCAATTCAAATAACAAAAGAGTATTGAAGGTAAGGATAAACGGAAACTGATGTCAATATTGTGAATGTAAGTAATATGAAATCAAGAAACCAAGGTTGTGTCCCCCTTTAAACAAGGTTTAAAGCCTTGAGTCTTTGTTATTTATTTCTACCAAATTCTATCCCACTTTTTCAAGATAAGATAGAATTAATTGGTGTTCGTTAATGTTTGCAACCACTAACAATTATTTGAAGAACAAGAAATAAATAAATATCAATCTTCCATTGAAATCATATTCAATATCAAAATCTCAACAACATTCTACCCATCTAGGGTTCACAACCTCAGCTTTGAGTTTAGTTACTCATGCTGAAAATTGAAGAATAAAGAATAGTAATTGTCATCATCTTACAAAATAGAAGGTAATTGATCCCAAAAGCTTCCAGAAATTCAAACTAGTTGTTTGCCCGTACTTTGTACTCTCAATTCTGACAAGATGTCCCTCACAAAACCATATTAAACCCATTTATAGAGGCCCAAAACCCGAGGCAAATTTCGGATTGGTATGCCCCTGCTGTAATAATGCGAACCGCATTTCTGTCGCAAAACAGAAATGTGGACCGCAAACCTTCATCGGCTGTCGCAGATTCAACCCAAGAGTTTTGCCCTCATCGCGTTTTGATTTGCGGTCTGCATGTTGATGATGCTATCGCATTCTTCACTCTGATTTTCACCCAAAAACTCTGTTTGCGTTTGCGATTTGCTTCCGCTATTTTGCGGTTCGCATTCCTGTTTTGTGGTCGCATTTGCGACCGCATTCTCGACATGATGCATTGCCTAGAGTCCTGTCCTTCTTTGCGATCTGCTTGTGAAATATGCGGTCCACATTTGCTGTTTGCGACCGCATACTCACATTTGCGATGCTCTTAACTTCTTTTCCTGTCTTCAGCTGGCTTTTTGAACTCTTTTCCATACTTCTGGGTCCTAACACTCGATGTACTGCAAATACACTAAAATTACATAAGTATCAGTAGAATTTGCACGTAAAACAAGTTAAACTTTAAGCAAGTAGTATCAAAATGTGCCGAAATTACCCGGCACATCAGATCGTAGCCCTCTGTAAAGCTGTGAAGGTTCCTCTCATGCAACACTCCGACAAGACCGGGAAGGAGACGAGGGACATAGACATCACGCGTATTCGTGATGTTGTTGCCCCACCAGAGATTCCAATTCAGCATCGCGACTCCCAGACTCCTGAGACTCCTCAGGTTCCAGTGGCATCTACTTCTGCTTTAGTGCCTGCCTCTCAGTCCACTACTGCTTAGCCTTCTTCTGCATTGCCAGCCCTCTCAAGGCTTGGTCTCATTGCCCAACATGCCAATGCCAAGGTAGACCAGCTCTTGAAGACCTGTCCCAACCTCATCAAACAAGCCCTGAGTCCTATGCAAACTTCAGTGACAGCTCTCCAACAACAACAAAAAATATTTGGGGATCGCTTGCACCAGCTTGAGTTAAGGGTTGAGAAGATAGAGCATGGTGAAGTTAGGGGTTTGCCTCAGCTACGGGACGAGGTTGCTTCTATGAAGACCGAGCTCCACAAGCTGCAAAAGTTGGAGTTCGATCTATCATCCCTCCTGCCCAAGGATGGTGAGCAGGGAGCAGACACAATTGCACCAGACTTGGGCCTTGATTTCACGACTCTGATGGCAGACATTGCACCTCAGACTGTCGGGATTTCCCAACCTCCAGCTCCTCCTGTACGTATTGATATTCATGACGAGGAGACTTCTGGACATTCTTCAGAGTACGAGGGTGAGGAGGCAGACGAGGGGGAAGATGAGGAGGATTCATGTTTAACCTTGATCGGCCTCGACGATCTCACCTCGAGCGCCTTGGCTTCGAGCCTCGTTCTGACGACATCTGGTTTCGGGCATCTTATACTCGATATTCCGGTCTCGACCTCTCGGTTGGCGACTTCAATCTATGTTGGTCGTCGAATCCCAAAACTGGTATTTCATGTATGTGCCTTTGGCACTCGTTGCACTTGCGAACGAATTCCTTTGCATCTTTCTCCATATCGATCCAATAATAGCTGACTCGAATTATTTTTCGAACCAAAGATTCGAAACCGGAGTGATTCCCACACGAGCCTTCATGTATTTCTCTTAAAATATACTCGGTGTCTCCTGGCCCAAGGCATATTGCGAGGGGGCCTCCGAATGTCCTTCTGAATAGGGTCCTATCATTGGATAAATAGAACCGGGCTGCCTTTGTGCGTAATGCTCTCGATTCTTTGGGAACCGCTGGGAGTTTACCTGAGCTGAGATATTCTATATACTTGTTCCTCCAATTCCAAGTCAAGCTTGTCGAATTAATTTCGGCAAGGCCTTCCTCCACCACCGACCTCAAGAGTTGTACAACCTTTTCAGACTCAATTTCCTCATCTTCGACCGATGATCCCAAGTTGGCGAGGGCGTCGGCCTCACTGTTTTCTTCTCGAGGTATGTGCTGTAAAGTCCATTCTTTAAACCTGTGCAACGTGACATGAATCTTGTCCAAATACCTCTGCATTCGCACTTCTCTGACTTCGAAAGTCCTATTTACTTGGTTGACCACGAGGAGGGAATCACATTTGGCTTCGATTATTTCTGCTCCCAGGCTTTTGGCCAGCTCTAACCTGCAATCATAGCTTCATTCTCCGCTTCATTGTTAATCAATTTTACAGTCTTGATAGACTGTCGAATAGTGTTTCCGTTTGGGGGCTTTAGTACGATACGAAGCCCCGATCCTTTCGAGTTCGAGGCAGCGTCAGTGAACAGGGTCCACACTCCTGAGGGAGTACCCGATTTGGTCATTAATTCATTTTCGACCTCGGGTATTAGTGACAGCGCAAAATCGACGACGCAATCTGCCAATACTTGAGATTTGATTGAGGTTCGGGGCCGATATTCGATATCGTACCCGCTTATTCCGGTGGCCCACTTAGCCAATCGGTCGGATAGCTCGGGCTTCTACATTATATTTTTCAGGGGATAATTTGTTACTACACATATAGGATGGCACTGGAAGTAGGGTTTTAGCTTCCTAGAGGCACTCAATAAAGCGAGTGCTAATTTTTCGAAATGCGGGTATCTAGTTTCGGCTTCTCCTAAGGTTCTACTGACGTAACAAATAGGAAACTGTGTACCTTGTTCGTCTCGGACCTGGACCCCACTCGCTGTTCACCCGTTTTTGGTGTATGCAGCAAAAGTGGGCTAGAGAGGTACCTCTTAAGCTCTTCTAACGCTTGCTAACATTTCGGACTCCACGACAAATCGTTCTTCTTTTTCAGCAAGTTAAAAAATCGGTGATTTCTATCAGAAGACCTCGAAATGAAACGGTTCTTTAACCCGAATGGCATCATGTTATAACACTATGTACCATATTTAGTGATGAAAGATGTCTTTTCTTGATCATCCTTGTTCATTCAAATCTGGTTATAGCCGGAGTAGGCATCGAGAAAGCTAAGGGTCTCGTGGCCAGCGGTGGGATCGATCATGCGATCGATGTTAGGTAAGGGAAAAGAATCTTTAGGGCATGCTTTGTTCAAATCTTTGTAATATATGCACATTCTTAACTTATTTCCCTTCTTAGGAACTACAACTACATTTGCTAACCATTCCGGGTATTTAACTTCCCGAATGGATCCTATATTTAAAAGCTTGGTTACCTCATCTTTGATGAATATTTGCTTGAACTCGGATTGAGGCCTCCTCTTTTGCTTGAGCGGCAAAAATTTAGGATCAATGCTCAGTTTGTGAGTCGTGATCTCCGGAGGTTTCCCTTTTATGTCAAGATGGGACCAAGCGAAAGAGTCTTCGTTAGCTGAAAGAAAATGAATAAGTTTAGTCTTGAGCTCGGAACTTAAGCCCGAGCCTAGGTATACCTTCCGATCCGGTGCATCCTCTCGGAGTGGAATTTGCTCGAGTTCCTCGACCGTCAACTTAGTTGCATCGGATTCAACGGGGCCGACGAATGACCGGGGAATCCCGTAATCATCATCTTCGATAAGCTCCTATTCACCTTCGTTCGTTGAAGGCGATACCTGTGATTGCTATTTAGTTCTTTGGGAAGAAGCTATTGGTTTCGGCTCTGCTTCTTTAACTACAAACATTTCTTTCGCTGCATGTTATTATCCATAAACAGTTATGATCCCATCAGCCGATGGGAATTTCAACACTTGGTGCAGTGTCGATGGTACCGCTCTGATATCATGAATCCACGGTCTCCCGAGAAAGGCGTTGTATCTCATATCTCCTTCGATTACACATAATTTCGTTTCCCGAACAGTACCGGCAGTGTTCACTAGTAAAGTTATTTCTCCTTTGGTTGTCTCGCAAGCAATGTTGAAACCATTGAGGATCCGAACCTTAGGGATTATTCGATCTGTCAACCCGAGGTGTTCGATAACCCATGACCAGATTATGTTGGCCGAACTACCGGGATCGACCAACACACACTTCACCTTAGTTTTTTGTACAAGCACTGATATTACTAAGGCATCGTTATGGGGTTGTATGATTCCTTCAACATCCTCCTCACTGAAGTGCAAAGCTCCCTCAATCGCGTAATCCCGAGTGAGCTTTTCTCGGGTGATAGATATTTTTGTGCGTTTCAATACCGCTCCTTGGGGTGTATCTACCCCACCGATGATCATATTGACCATGTGCTAAGGTTCCTCCTGTTTTACTAGTCTATTCCTATTCCCGTAATGGTTTGTGGCTCGATCGCTCAAAAACTCTCGAAGGTGCCCATTTTCGAGCAACCGTGCCACCTTTTCCCTCAACTGTCGACAGTCTTCTGTCTTGTGTCCATGTGCACCATGGTACTTACATATGAAACTGGGGTCCCTCTTAGCTAGATCCGATTGCAACGGTCAAGGCCACTTGGTATCCTTAATGCGACCGATGGCCGATACGGGAGTTGCTGAGTCGACGTTGAAGTTATATTCGGACAGTCGTGGTGCTTCTCGATTGCTAGCAGCTCTCTCAAAGTTGTTTCTCGCCAATGGTCCTCGGTTACTCCGATTAAGATCGTTCCTCCTTTCTTGTCTCGGGGAACCCTGCCTTTCTGGAATGACTTTTCGGTCTCCAGGATATGGTCGATGCCTGTCTCTGTTCCATCTTGGCTCTCGATAAATATCTCTTTGAACCCTATCATGAGTTTTTATGGGGTAAGTGGATCCTGAGGGGGCTCCAAGTTGATCGTCCTCGACCCTAATCTTCGATTGATATCGGTTATGTATATCTGCCCAAGTGGCAGCCGGATATTCAATCAAGCTTTGCTTAAGCTGTTGTGAAGCAGTTGAACTTCGAGCTTTGAGTCCTTAGGTGAAGGCCTGTACGGCCCAATCATTTGTGACCGGTGGTAGGTCCATCCGTTCCATGTGAAAACGAGATACAAATTACCTGAGCATCTCGTTATCTCTTTGCCTAACTTTAAATAAATCCGATTTCCGCGTCTCGACTTTGATGGCACCCGCATGAGCATTCACAAAGGTGTCCGCAAGCATGGCAAAAGAATCGATGGAATTCGGGGGCAAGTTGTGGTACCAAGTCCTTGCCCCCTTTGACAAGGTTTCTCTGAATTTCTTTAAGAGGACGGACTCAATATCATCGTTTTCGAGATCATTTCCCTTTATGGCGCATGTGTATGCTGTTACATGCTCATTTGGTTCAGATGTCCCATTGTATTTCGGAATCTCCGGCATGCGAAACTTCTTCGGTATGGGTTTTGGGGCAGCTCTTGACGGAAAGGGTTTATGTATGAATTTCTTTGAGTCTAAACCTTTTAATACCGGAGGTGCTCCCGCTATTTGGTCCACCCTCAAATTATATGATTCTACCGTTTTATTATTGGCCTCGATCTTCTGGTCGCCTGACTCGACTCGTCTGGTCAATTCTTTGAGCATCTTCATGATCTCGGCGTTTGCCCCCAATCCGCCTTCGCTCGGTTCCACTGTTATAGGTTCATTTTCGGGGATAATTTCCCGAGGAGGGCCGGTCCCTATCCCATTCGAAACTTGGCTCCGATTTTGCAACTGAGCAATGGCCGCTTGCTGGGCTTTCAACATGTTGAATATCATCCTGCGGTTGATCTTGGCCTCCTCGTCATTTTGATTTGCCGAGCGGTATTCTCTTCGTACACTGTTTGATGGGCTAGAGGTTCGATCCACATCGACCGCTATATGGGAGTTAGCGTCGACTGGGTCATCATTACCGGGCGCCAAGTTGTTGTTTTCACTTTGGTGGTTAAACTCGCCATCGACATATTGAGGCACAGTTTGAGAGTGTAACATGATTGTACTGTAACCTGAAAAAGGATATTCTGCAAAGAACAAGTGTAAAATAGTCTGTGTGACAGAAAATTGTATCAAATGATCGCTATTATCCTTAGTCCCACGGTGGGCGCCAAACTGTTTACCCTTGATTACGAGTAACCATTAAATTTATATGTGGTTTTAAGGATATGCGATCTAATTTAATACAATTAACGAATAAACGGAAATAAAGATTAAATTGAATGAACAAGGAAAAAGCAAACCATGAATATTGAATAGTTTTTCTGCATTAGGAGCTTTTGGGAATAAAATATGAAATAGACTAGAGAGCGAAGTAGACTAAGATTTTTGTGTATTGATTGTATAACGTGTCCCTTTAACAAATGAGGCTGTCTGTTTATATAGGAAAGATGAAGAATTCCATACAAGGTAAAAATCTCATTTATAAGGTAAGATATTCCTAGAATTAATGGATTCAACGTCTTTAGAGCTGCGATTCCCGCCGAGATGCTTGTATATCACAAGATTTCCGGTCCTTCAGTTACGGAAATCTAATAACTTTACCATGGGATGTTTTACCCTGATCGGCCTCGACGATGTCACCTCGAGCACGTTGGCTTTGAGCCTCAATCTGACGACATCTGGTCTCGGGCTTCCTATGCTCGATATTCCGGTCTCGACCTCTCGGTTGGCGACTTCAATCTACGTTGGTCGTCGAATTCCAAAATCGGTATTTCCTATGCAACGATTGGGTTCGACCCCATACACCATAAGAGTGATGGTTTGACATCCCACCGTGGCACACTGTCTGATCCCATAAGAATAGTGTATTCTGCTGAGGTGAACGACCCAATCACATAAGAATATGTACTCTACTGAGGCAACCAACCCGATCCCAAAAGAGCGTGTTACATGATACTGCCGAGGCGAACGGCCTGATCCCATAAGAGTGTATAACATAATACAGTCAAGGCGAACGACTTGATCCCATAAGAGTATTTTTGAGGCGTTGAGCCCGATCCCATTAGAATATGAAACTTTGACGGGTCACTATCCTTGCTCATAAATATACGTGTGAGTCTTATAATTCAAGAAACATTTAGACGAATATGCACAACACGAAAGAAATCCGTAAAAAGGAAGTATAATGTCGACCACAAATCAAATAGCTCGCCACGTATCTAAAATAGCGAGTCTGATACTTAGCAAGTCTATTCTCAGGCCATAATGTAATTAAGGCATTCAAAGAGGCAAGAACAACTCAAATAGTACAATTAAAGCATATGTGACTCTAAGTCTACCCAGACATAATCAGGAATTGTAGCATACACACAGACACTCGTCGCCTCATATTCACGTAGCTCCCATAACACGTAGCACATAAAAAATATCTATAGCACATATGGTGCAATTTCTCCCTTACAAGGTTAGACATGAGATTTACCTCGCTCTGAAATCCTATAACCGGGCACTCTAACACCTCATACGAATGCCAACAGATCAGAAACTAGCCAAAGATCATTTAACCAATCAAAACATAATCAAGAACGTATAATTTATCATTTAGAAATAATTCTCAATCCCGCACGTGTCACGACCCAAAATTCCAACACTCGTGATGGCGCCTAAGACACTTGCTAGGCAAGCCAGATATAACAATAAAGAACCAAAATAACGGAATTTATAGAAATAACATAAGTCTGAAATCTCAATATAACAAGATACCGCTAATACATGATAAATTCCCCAGAGCTGGTAAATACATAGTCATGAGCCCTAATATTGAAATACAACTCTGAAATGACTAAATATAATAATGTCTGAAATAAAGACAACAGTACATAAGAAAAGAGATGCTAAGAATGCGGGCGAGAATGCAACTCTACCGCATCTCTCGAAACTCAGCTCAACAACCAAATCTACTACTGATAACTAGTTCCAACACCTAGATCTGCACAATTAAGTGTAGAGTGTAGCATGAGTACAGCCAACACAATGTACTCAACAAGTATCATGACTAACCTCCGCGAGGTAAAAGAACCAAGAAATTGTAAATGATACTTGCTATAACTTGTATAGATTCATAAGTTCAACAAGTATAGAACAGTAATGTGATGAATTATCAAGCACATAAATGAACTATCTGTGTGTGGGTGCAAAATACTCATGTTCTCTGCCCAGTAAGGATACGACATATATAGATGATATGCAAATGAATCAGGTATATGACCGTGGAAATTGGATGTAAAGATGAAATGAAAAATCCAAGTAAACACTAGCTAGAATTTCCTCAACAATTCCATATCCGTGCCAAAACCATGATCTGGTTTCCTCAAATCTGCATGTACACCACCATTAAGGCAAATGAGAGGCTGACCCTAGGGTGATGGATCCATATCCTCAGGCAAGCACGACCAATTTAACGTGCTACCAGCCCGGCGTGGTCACAAGCTTAATATCATAATCCACCCAGCGTGGTCACGGGCATAAAAGTTCAATCCACCCGATGTAGTCACAGGCATTATAACACCACCCTCCCGGCGTGGTCACAGGCATAACAGCACAATCCGCATAGCGTGTTAACAGGCATCCTGTCCGAATCATATTACACATAAGAAAATATACAAGAATACATGAATAAGATGAATGAATAACAGACCTCGTATTCCTGGACTGGTATAAATGATATGCTAAAGTGTAGGCATGTGCAAAGTGTGCTATCATAGCTCAAATTGGCAATTTCATCACAAAATTGGCAATTAACATGTTCATTCAGGATTAGCCCATATGTAATCTTAAACGTGGCTCTAATCGTTCACAACAAGGTTACAAGTATGAGAAAAATATAGCTTAAAGCGTAACAGTCAATTCTAGTCTTATCATAGCCTAAGAACTACCCTGAACATGGATAAATACCCCGACGCTCGCACATCGGTTAGACCATGTTTAGGTAAGATACTTACCTCAAGAAAGCCAATAACTCCTCTAACATGCCCTTCCCACGTATATTAAGGAGCGTTGAAAACTGCTCAGTTTCGTCAAAAGTCCTATTCGGATGTGCATCGCAGGGATTTGGAGTTCAAAGAAGATGATTGGGTGTTCTTGAAGGTTTCCCCCATGAAGGGTGTAATGCGGTTTGGTAAGAAAGGGAAGTTGAGTCAGAGGTATGTCGGACCGTACATAATAATTTAGAGGATTGTTCAGGAGGTGTACAAGCTCGAGCTACCACCTGAGATATCATTAGTGCACACGGTATTTCATGTGTCTATGTTGAAGAAAGTAGTTAGAGACCCGACACTTACTGTTCCGATTGAGACTATTGAGGTTAATGAGGAATTGACTTATGAAGAGATTCAAGTATTTATTATCGATCGTCAAGTCTGAAAGCTGAGAAATAAGGAAATTGCCTACGTGAAAGTGTTATGGTGCAACCAGCGGATTGAAGAGGCCACCTAGGAGACCAGGGAAGAAAGGAAGAAGAAGTGTCGTTGTTTGTTTGAATAGCCATTAAGTAAATTGATGCAGAAGGAGATTAAGTTCCAACGGTCAGATGCATGTGAAAGGAGTTTCCAAGAGTTGAAATCAATATTAACTACAGCACCGGTGTTGACTCTACTGGAGGGTACGGTTGAATTCATGGTATATTGTGATGCTTGAAGGATCATACTTTGGTGTGTATTAATGCAACATGCAAAGGTGATAGCGTATGCTTCTAGGCAACTCAAGAATCATAAAAAGAACTATCCAACACCTAACTTAGAGCTTGCAGCGGTGGTATTTTCTTTGAAGTTTTGGCATCATTATTTGTATGGGATCCATGTGGATATATTCACGGACCATAAGAGCCTTCAGTATATTTTCAGACAGAAGGAATTGAATATGAGGCAGAGAAGATGGCTTGAGTTACTCAAGGATTAAGACATCGATATCCTGTAGCATCCGAGGAAGGCTAATGTTTTCACAGATGCTCTTAGCCGAAAATCTATGGGTAGTTTGGCTCACTTGGAGGCATATCAAAGGCCATTGACCAAG
Source organism: Nicotiana obtusifolia (assembly GCA_002018475.1). Classification (NCBI taxonomy): domain Eukaryota; kingdom Viridiplantae; phylum Streptophyta; class Magnoliopsida; order Solanales; family Solanaceae; genus Nicotiana; species Nicotiana obtusifolia. The sequence goes on from MCJB01024272.1 coordinate 79,585, forward strand.
GAGGTTCATCGATTAGCTAGTTTGGGAATTCGTCTTGCTGATTCTAGTGAAGGAGGAGTGATTGTGCAAAATAGGGCTGAATCATCGCTTGTTGTGGAAGTCAAGGAAAAGCAATACAACGACCCATTGTTGGTACAATTGAAGGACTTGGCATGGATGATGGTACACTAAGGTACCAAAGGCGTCTATGTGTTCAAAATCTATATGGTCTCCGGGAGAGAATCACGATCAAGGCTCACACTTTTAGGTATTCCTTGCACCCGGGCTCCACCAAAACGTATCATGATCTTAGGGATGTCTATTGGTGGAATGATATGAGGAGGAATGTAGTGAACTTTGTGGCAAGATGTCCAAATTGTCTGCAAGTGAAGTCCGAACACCAAAAGCCCGGTGGGTTGGCACAAAACATAGAAATTATGATGTGGAAATGGGAGATGATCAATATGGACTTTGTTGTAGGACTACCTCACACTCCTCGCAAGTTCGACTCGATTTGGGTAATTGTGGACCGACTCTCGAAATCAGCACACTTCTTACCTGTTAAGGATACCGACACAGCAGAACAGTATGCTTAGTTGTATTCAAGGAAATAGTTAGGTTGCATGGCACTACTGTTTCTATTATCTCAGATCGAGGGGCACAGTTCACGGCTAATTTTTGGAAGAAATATCAGCAAGGTTTGGGTATTGTTGTGAATCTTAGTACAGCCTTCCATCCACATATCGACGGGCAGGCAGAGCGGACTATTCAGACGCTGGAGGATATGTTACACGCTTTTGTTCTTGACTTCAAAGGTAGCCGGGATGATCATTTGCCACTAATAGAATTTTTCTACAACAACAATTATCATGTCGGCATTCAGATGGCACTGTTCAAGGCTTTATATGGTAGGAGATGTAGATCTCCCATTAGGTGGATCACGAATGGGACATCAGAGATGATAGGGCCATACCTCATGCATCAAGCTATAGAAAAGTTAAGATAATTAAGGAGCGGTTGAAAACTGCTCGGAGTTGTCAAAAGTCCTATTCGGATGTGCGTCGCAGGGATTTGGAGTTCAATGAAGATGATTGGGTGTTCTTGAAGGTTTCCCCTATGAAGGGTGTAATGCGTTTTGGTAAGAAAGGGAAGTTGAGTCTGAGGTATGTCGTACCTTACATAATCATTTAGAGGATTGGTCAGCTGGCCTACAAGCTCGAGCTGCCACCTGAGATGTTATTAGTGCACTCGGTATTTCATGTGTCTATGTTGAAGAAAGTAGTTGGAGACCCGACACTCATTGTTCCGGTTGAGACTATTGAGGTTAATGAGGAATTGACTTATGAAGAGATTCCCGTTTCTATTATTGATTATCAAGTCCGAAAGTTGAGAAATAAAGAAATTGCCTCCGTGAAAGTGTTATGGCGCAACCAGCATATTGAAGAGCCACCTGGGAGGCCGAGGGAGAAACAAAGAAGAAGTACCCTTATTTGCTTGAATAGCTATGTAATCGTTCTATGAAATTGTTCCCTATGAATTACGTATGATTTGTACAGCTTATGCTAAGGATGTTCCTCTTCTGATAATATATTTCTTATGAGGCCACGGTTGGTGTTGTTTTTAGGTTATATTGCATCATCAAATTATGTATATGTTGTTTGGATTGAATTCTGGTATTCTCTGATAGGTGGATAGGCCCGGTTACAGGGGAGACTCTGGCGAAATTTTTGGAAATTTAGAGAGTTAGCCAAATTTGTGAAACTGCTGGTGTATGTGAATTAACAGTTGGGCCACATTGTGCGCTAATGGTGAATTTTGGCCCTCATTCGAGGATGAATGATCTTATGTGGGGGAGGATGTAAGGCCCCATAAAATTTCACCTAAAACTCAAGGTTCCGTGGTGGGGAGGTAGGCTAATATGTTTGGTGATGGTAGACCGCGGTACCAATTTTTTGGGTTGAATAGTGCGCTGGGGAGTAAGGGAAAATTTTTGGCCGAAGAAGACGTTTCTGTGGCTCACTATGCTGCTGCAGAATCACTTCTCGGGCCGCAGAATGGCCATAGAGCGAAGCAGGAAACCAGGCATGTTTGGATGGTATTGTGTGGTCAATTATGCGGTAGCAAAACCATTTCGGGGGCCACACTGGGCAAAACCGGAGGGAGGTTCTGCGGCGCGTTATGTGATCGCATAATAGATCTGCGGACCGCACAAAGGCCACAGAGTGGGGCAGGAGTGCCCGGTTCTGGGAGCCAGTTCGCGGCCCATTGTGCGGACCACAGAAGCTTTATGCGGTCGCATATGCGACCACTGAAGGTGTTTTGGAGCTTCATTTTTCTGGTTTTATAAACCTGACCCCATTCTTATAAAACACTGTTAAGAGTCATTTTAGAAGGTTCAAGCTTACATTTTAGAGAGAAAGGAAGATGGTATAGAGAGAGAAGGAGTTCTATGTGATTTGATCATCAACCTTTGCTCAAACATTGAAGATTTCTCTAGGGTAATTCATAAGGTCTTCAACCAAGGTAAGATTCTACACCCTATCCCTTAATTTCGAAATTTAACAAAAAATGGGTAATTAATATAGCAATTCTTAGGTGTAGGAGTTGTTTATTTTACATGCATGTACCGTATAGGGTAGTGGGAAGATTGTTGAGCTCTTTTGTGGGAACTTTGGGTAGTGGGGTGAAAGAATCCACCATAGGAGGACCCTAAAGCCTTAATGCACGCCTAATGTTTGGTAAAACAGTCCAATGAGCTTATACCATGAATATTTCCTAATTTGTGTTCACTTTTGCTATGTTCTAAATAGATCAAAGTTGCTAGGATTTTCATAACTATTTAGGGAATTAAGGGGAGGTCTTTCGAGGTATAAAGGCTAAACTCCTCTTCCAGTATCGGAATTCCCAAACCCTTGTAAATTCTATCATGTGTACTCGAACTTGAAATGCTATTGACGTGGGATGTTCAGGCTAGTAAATTGATTCTCAAATTGCATAACGTGCCAATACCCTCATGTGTTAAAGGTTGTTTGTTGTGACTTAATTATGTTACACCCTTCGTGAGATGAAGGTATTGCATGAAATCAATGTGATTTGGCACTCATTTCTCATATGATAAAACCTTATGAACTTACACTGCTAAGGCCAAAGGTTCCAAATGGTTGATTTGAAAGGGAACTCTTTTGTACCAACTATTATAGTTTTGGGACCCTAAATTGTGTATTGTGAGTACACCTCCACCCACATATATTGGGGTGAGGCGGCGGAGGCTCTTTGTGTAGTGTTGTGATATTTTGAGTACACCTCCACCCGCATATATTGGGATGAGGCGGTGGAGCCGCTTTGTGTAGTGTTTTGACACTGTGTGTACACCTTCACCCACATATATTAGGGTGAGGCGGCGGGGCCGCTTTGTGTAGTGTTGTGGTATTGTGAGTACACCTCCGCCCGTATACATTGGGGTTCAGCGACGGGGCCGCTTTGTGTAGAGTTCCTGGTATTGTGATTGCACCCCCACCCTCATACATTGGGGTGAGGCGGCGGGGCCGCTCTGTGTAAAGATTGTTGTAGAGGATCCCTGACTTCAAGTTTGTAAATGTTATTGAAAGCTCTTACTAAATTTTTTGTGTCTTTAACGACTATTTAAGCCCTCTATTGTTACCATAACTCATCGTAAGTCATATTTTATTTTCAAGTCCTTGAATAGGTGTTTAGTTTCTCAGCTTACTTGGTGAGCCTCACTACTTTCAGGGGTCGTGCATCTTTTGTATCGCGTGTATTCTGTTTTGAGGTATAGCCGGAGCCTTCTTGCTGGCACTATCATTGTACTTTTCTATATCTATTAGAGGCTTCATAGACATAGTGTGGGTTGTGTATTAGTGCGAGAAATTTAATCTAAAGATGTTGTAATTATATCTCATGCTTCCATTATAAAACTATGGTTGTGAAATGTATTGTTTTGGAGACGTATAAACAAAGTATCTAATGGTAATGAAACTAGTGTTGTCCATGAACCCTCGTGGTATTAATAATGAAGTTTATATTCTCTTTATTTATGGGTGAGTTGGGTAGAAGGAAATCCAGCAGGCTTGCTCGGCCGGATTATCTTGTTTGAGCGTCGGTCGTGCTCCCCGAGGTCGGGGAGTGACAAAATCACCAACAGTCAGTCTCCAAAACCATGGTCTAAAATACCGAATTTTCACTTAATTCACATAAACTAGGCGTAATAATTAATGGGTAATCAATATTTAACATCAAGGAATGCTACTGAGTTTAGCCAGAATTCACATTTGGAGAGCTTAGCATACAACTTACAATCCCGAAGGGTCTGTAATACAATCCGCAAGTGGCCCGTATGTTCTGTGCCTGAACGAGAATACACCAGAATGTTATCAATGAATACAATCACGAACACATCGAGATAGGGCCTGAACACACTATTCATGAGATCCATAAAAGCTGCTGAGGCATTTGTTAGCCTAAGCGACTTTACCAAGAACTCAAAATGCCCATATCTTGTCTGGAAGGTTGTTTTTGGAATATCCTTCTCCTTGACCCTCACCTGATGATACCCTGAACGTAAGTCAATCTTGGAAAAATACTTGGAGCCCTGGAGTTGGTCAAATAGGTCGTCAATCCTTGGAAGTAGATATTTGTTCTTTGTAGTAAACTTATTCAACTTTCGATAATCGATACACATCCTAAACGACCCGTCTTTCTTCCGCGCAAACAAGACTGGCGCACCCCAAGGTGAAGTGCTAGGCCTAATGAAGCCCTTCTTCAGCAAGTCCTTCAACTGTGCCTTCAACTCTCGCAACTCTACCGGGGCCATCCTGTATAGAGGGATAGAGATCGGTTGAGTGTCAGGCAACACCTCAATGCTAAACTCTATCTCCCTTTCAGGAGGAAGACCTGGGAGTTCATATGGGAAAACATCTGGAAATTCATTGACCACGGGGATTGATTGTAGAGTAGGTGGCTTCGCCTCCGCATCCCTAACGCGAACGAGATGATAAGTGTAATCCTTTGAGATCATCTTCCTTGCCTTAAGATAGGAAATAAACATACCTTTCGACATAGCAATGTTCCCCTTCCATTCGATGATGGGTTCACCGGGAAACTGAAACCTAACCATTTTCATATGACAATCAACATTTGCATAGCATGAGGCAGCCAGTCCATTCCCATTATCACATCGAAATCAACCATTTCTAACTTAAATAAATTCGCCGAGGTTTGACGACTACAAATCATCACTGTGCAACCTCTATATACCCTTCTAGCAATCACTGATTCTCCTATCGGAGTAGATACCGCAAGTGGTTTACTTATTAATTCAGGTTTGACGCCAAACTTATTAGCCACAAAGGGTATAACATATGATAATGTAGATCCCGGATCAATCAACGCATATACATCATAAGAAAACACAAACAATATACCTATAACAATATCCGGAGTTGACTCGAGATCCTGTCGACCTACTAGAGCATATGTTCGATTTTGAGTAACACTCGAACTCGGCACTGCACTTCTACCTCTACCACGACCTCTCGACTGCTGAAAACCCTGTGTTGGAAGTCGAACTGAGGAGGAAGAACCAGCCACATATCCAGTCGGCTGAGCCATACCACCACCTTCTTTGTTAGGACAATCCCGCCTCATATGGCCAGGTTGTCCGCAAGAATAGCATGCATTGGAACCTCGACGGCATAGTCCAATATGGGCCTTGCCGCACTGATCACAACAAGGTGTTGGGGGTCTCGTCTGACTAGTATCCCTATGATATTGTGAGCCTAACGCCCACGAACTATGGCCTGAACCAGAATAGGTAAATTGATCATACCGAGGCCTCAGAAAGCGTGGAGGAGCACTAGCTACAGGTGGCGCCAAGCTCCTCATAGACTGGGGCTTGACACTACCTCTGAAGTCACCATAATACCCTGCAAATCTCGACCTCTTCTGCTGGCCCCTATCCTGCTCCCTGTCTTCTCTTTGCTGGCGCTTACAATCCTTTTGTGTGTAGGCATAAGCCTGAATACGGGAAATATCCATGCCCTCTATCAAGGAGGCTGTCGTATACTTATTTATCAGATGTGGTCCCAATCCGTTCACAAACATGTGCACCCTATCGCTCATCTCGGCCACTATATGGGGAGCATACCTTGCTAAAGAATCTAACTGCATACTATACTCTCGCACACTCATATTACCCTGTCGAAGGTTCAAGAACTTATCAGCTCTGGCTCGTCGTATCTCAACTGGCAGGTAGTGATGAAGAAAGGCCTCATAAATTCCTTCCACACAGGTGGAGGAGCGTTCAGACCCCTGGATCTTTCCCAACTATCATACCAGAAAACTGCTAAATCCCGTAACCGATAAGAAGCCAACTCTACTGCCTCCGTATCACTAGCATGCATAACTCGCACTATACAATGAACCTGATCAATAAAAGTCTGGGGGTCCTCCTTGGGGTCTGATCCGGTAAACACTGGAGGATCTAGATTAATAAAATCACGAACTCTCGCACTAACCGGTTTATCAGTAGCACCAGTATTCTGCCTCTGAACCTGAGCAGCTACCAAGCTAGTCAACAACTATACCGCACTCCGCATATCCTGGTCTGTAGTACCAGATGGAGGAACTCGAGATGCTGGGTGCCTTCTTATATCCTATGGAGGAGAAGGAGTAAATGAGGTTGAGACGGAATCTCACTTTGAGGCTCACTATGGCCTACTCTGGCGGGAGGCACCTGACTGGTGCCCTCTCCCGCAGTTGTATCAATACTAATCACTTGCTTCCTAGTCGTGGGCATCACTGAAAAAGATCATGGTGAATATTAAGGACGAATACTTACGACTCAACTCTACGTACGATCTAGATTCAGGAAAAAGGTAACAATCCTAAATGTCATGCAGCCTCCTGATTATAAATGTGGCGCGCTACACATCCATAATCAAGACTCTACTAGACACGGCTCATAGATAACCCTAGGACAGACCTGCTATGATACCAAGTTTGTCAAGACCCAAGCCGGAGGGCAATGACTGGCACCCGGTCCATACTTGCCGAGCACCAACGCACATTTTATCTAATCCTTCTGATTATCTATACGGACTGATGAAATCGGTATAAATGGTAGACATAAATCCTAAACAACCAACAATGACAGATAATGGCATGAACATATATATCATGGGTCGACAAGGCTATCATGAGAGACTATACAACAAAAATTAGTCGACAAGGCAATCCAAACTATACAACGCTTGTCTATGAGCCTCTAAAGGAACATAAGTGACGCAACGTTGCCGGAACAGCCCCCCGAGATACCCATAACGTCTATAACAAAAATGCATACCAAGACCACGGCAAGTCCGGAGAAGGGATCTCGCCAATAACTGCTGAACTGGGTAGCCTACGGTGATGGTGGAGCTTCGCCTACCTGTCTATCAGGACCCACAGCATGACATGCAGCGTCCACAAATAAAAGGACGTCAGTACGAATAAAGTATTGAGTATGTAAGGCAGAAAATCATAAGTAAGAACAATGATGTAAAAAGGGATAGAGAATAAATGACCTGTAACTTCTAGATACCTCTGAGGGATACTGACATGAATACATGATGCATATATATATATATATATATATATATTATAAACTTTTAAAACATACGCCTCTGTGGGCATCATTATCATCATATCGTACCAAGCCCTAATAGGCTCGGTAAAAACGTGCCCGGCCATCATAAGGCTCGGTAGAATCATACCCGACCACGTGGAGCTCGGTAAAACCCAGCTGATCAGTGGTTGCACAATAGGTGCCATACCCGGCCGACTATAGCGCGGCTCAGTAGACTAAAATAGATACATATATATGATGCGTGCTGGACTCATTGGAACCATATTTTAAAACTTTTGGAGTGACGTAAGGTTGGTATCCTCCGTACACATTATTAGGACTAAATCCTCATCAAGAATCTTATAAGAATCAGGAAGTACCAACTACATTGATAACATAAAGATAGAGATAAGTAACATCAACATGAATCGTTCCATAAGAAGGGAAACAATGTAAGTACTGCTAGCCTCTAAGAGTGGAGTATCTTTGGAAGCTCGTTCATTACATTACGCACAATCAAAGTCGTGCAAAGAAGGAAAGGAATAGCGTCACATACCTTGCATATACTGCCTAATCTCAGGGTATGAAAATGCAATGACTCTTTAGTCTACAATAAGAGAAATGACACTATCGTTATCGTTTAAGCGTCGTAACTATTATGTATCAACCGTAACCTATTTTACGATGAAACGGATAACACCTCCCCTATTTATATGACTTCCCACAAGTTGAAACAATCAGCAAAAAGCCCAAACAACATCAATAATAATCATCTTGAGCCTCCCAAAACAGTCCACCAACCAACAACATTACTAGCAAGCCTTTCGACATATATCTCACAAGTTCTAGCTTTAACGACTTAGCCATAATTTGGATAATCTTAAATACATGTAGGGTACGAGGTTCATTACCTTTAAACCAAAAGAACAACTCCAATTTGGACTTAATTGACCATGAAATATCCCTCCAATGCTGCCACAAATACAAGGGAGCGAAGCTAGCAATCGATTAGGGTTTTTCGGCACTAGAATCACTTTAGAAGGTGTGAAATCACCTAGGTTAATATTAAAACTTGAGGGAGTATTTTACAGAGCATAAAAAACTTAAAAAAACCTCCCACACGAGCTGGAACAACACAAAAATTAGAAACAACAAGAAGAATAAGGAACTTACTAGCGCCACAGGATTCCCGACACTTGATTTGTGTTGTTTGCCCTTTGTTTTAGTCTTGGATCATGAGAGAACCTTGAGAGGGTGTTCTAGGACTGCCCTCCAAATCAGGTATTGTTGAAACCACCTAAACTACGAGGCCTCTTAGCCTCCCAATCCTCATGCTCCTACTTGCAAACCAGCTCTAAGCATCCAGCAACCTCAACAACCTGATCAAATCTAGCATCCATCTCAGCCTCTCGCGCCATACATAAATCGAACTATAAATGAGGCCATCAATGAGACTAATCTTCTCCCTCTTAGTAGGAACCAACCATATAGCCCTAACTAGTGGTACTGGTGGTCGTCCGCCAGATCTGATCACACGAGCCCTCACGATCCGTGAGAGAATAGAAGAGTCATGTTTCAAACTTCGGCAATAACAAACCCTTACTATAAGAATGCAAGAAATTGAAGTTTCCTAACAGTTCTTTAGCCTCTCGAATATAGCTGCAAATGTCTCCGTACTGATCTGCAAGTGTTTACTAATGTTGCTCATGACTCCTAAAAATGTATATACTTGAGGCTTTGATACCAACTTGTTATAACCAAAAATCTCAACCCGTCGTGATAGTGCCTAACACACTTGATAGGCAAGAAAAACAAAACAATAAACAGCAAAAATAACAGGATTTATAAAAATTACATAAGTCTGAAAGCTCAATATAACAAAATATTGCTAATACATGATAAATTCCCCAGAACTGGTAAATACTGAGTCGTGAGCTCTAATACGACTACAAGTCTAAAATGACCAAATATAATACTGTTTGAAATAAAGACAACAGTACATAAGATAATAGATGCCAAGACTACGGGCGAGAATGCAGCTCTACCTCGTCTCTCGAAACTCAGCCCAACAAGAAATTCTTATACTGATAACTAGTCCCAACACCTATATTTGCACAATTAAGTGCAGAGTGTAGCATGAGTATAACAGATCCAATGTGCTCAACGAATATCATAACTAACCTCGATGAGGTAAAAAAAACAAGAATAATAACTGGTACTTTCTATAACCTGTAAGTATGTGATCAATTATCAAGCACATAAAGGAACTATCGATGCGTGTGTGCACAATTACTCAAGTAATCTGCTCAATAAAGGATACGACACATAAGGATGATATGCAAATGATCAGGTAAATAACCATAGAAATTGCAAGTAAAGATGAAATGCAAAATCCAAGTACCAAACCACTAATATGTTTTCCTCAAATCCGCGTGTAAACCATCAAGAAGGCACACAAGTGGGTGACACTGGGGGGATGATCCATATCCACATGCAAGCACGGCTGATTCAACATGATGCCAGCCCGATGTGGTCACTAGCTCAATATATGAAACCGCCCGGTGTGGTCGCAGGCATAACAATAAAATCTACCCGGCAGGGTCACAGGCATAACAACACCAATCACCAAGCCTGGTCATATGCATAACAACACAACTCGTCCGGCGTGGTCAAGAGGGTGACCCTAGGGTGATGGATGCGAATCCACACGCTGCATGGACAACTCACTTGCTAATAATTTCAACTGCACGGACAACTCACTTGCTGCACGAACAGCTCACATGCTATAATATCAACATCCGGATCCGCACGGAAAACTCACATGCTGCACGGACAACTCTTGTGCTAATAATATCAATCTGCACATACAACTCACGTGTTGCATGCTATTATCACAATCCGCGTGGCGCGTTCACAGGCATAACAACACAATCTGTATTGCGTGTTCACAAGAATCCAGTCCAAATGATATCACACATAAGCAAATATACAAAAATACATATATATGATGAATGAATAACATACCTCGTGTTCTTGGACTGGTATAAAAGATATCCATACGTGTAGGCATGTGCAAAGTGTGGTATCATAGCTCAACTCGGAGTTTCATCACAGAATTGGCAATTACCATGTTTATTCGGGGAATTAGCCCATATGTAACCTCAAACATGGCTCTAATCATTCACAACAAGGTCACAAGTATGAGAAAAATTATAGATTAAAGCACTACCCGAAACATGGATAAATACCCCGGTGCTCCCACATGGGTTCAAGCCCCACACATATGTGCACACATACCACGTAGCTGTCTCAACCAATTCAGGCAACTAGTTCCTCAACCAAATTTAGGTAAGATACATACCTCATGCAAGCCAAATCACTCCTCTAACAAGCCCTTCCCATGCGTATCAATCTCCGGAAGGATAGAATCTAGCCAAAATAACTTAATTACATCAATAATAGCCATAGGAACAATTCCAAATGATTAAGCCAAAGCCTTGAATGAAATATGCATGGTCAACACAAAAAATCAACAATGGGCCTACACCCCGGAGCCCGACAAATTTCACAAACTCCAAACACCCATTAAATCAAGAATCGAACCATACTAATTCCATCCAATTCCATCAACAAATCGACCCTCATATCACCAAATCCCACACTCCAAAACCCTGGTCTAAAATCCCTAACTATCACTTCAAATTCACATAAACTAGGTGTAATAATCAATTGGTAACAAATTTTAACATCAAAAGTGATTAAACTTCGCTTACCTCTTGAATTGTGGAAAAAACCCTCGCAAACATCGCCCATAGCCGAGTTCAAAATCACCCTAAATGAGAAAACTCTCAGCCCCTTCGAATATAAGAACCTGCAGCAAAATCACACATGCGATCCTAATATCCGCTTCTGCCGTCAAAACTACGCACCTGCGCACTTCACTTAACTCCCAACACACTGCTTTTGCAGTCCAACTCCTGCTTCTGTGTGACTGCACTTGCGGAATCCTTCCACATCGGTGACTCAAGCCATCCAGCCACATTCCACTTCTGCAAAGCTTTCCTCGCAGAAGCGCATTTGCTTCTGCAGAACTCTACGTGCATCTTCGAATCTACCCTAGCCAATCCAACTTCCGCACCTCCAAATATCTGGCTGCAACTGCGGCTTCGCTCCTGCGGTTCAAGGCCTGCACCTACAGACTACTCCAACAGCCTCTCTCTTCGCTTCTGTGACTCTTCAGCTGCACCTGTGGCTTTGCATCTGTGGCCAAGCCCTCTGCATATGCGATCACACAAGAAACAATAAACCTTCAATAATAATCTCCAAGACCAAAATGATCCGTTAACCATCCGTAACACCACCGAGGCCCAAGGAACCCATCCATGTAAGGCACCATAAAATCATACCTAGAACCCGGTGTTTTGTGGTTCCGAGGTAGGCTAACGTGTTCGAAGGTTGTGCAATCAATTAGGAAGTTGGTGGAATACTTTTTGCAGAACATGTCATTTCTACGGTCCATTATGCGACCGCATAATCATTTCGCTGGCCGCACTTCCATCGCAAATACAGCATGAGAAATTCTGGAGCGTGATTCCACGGTCCATTTCGGGCCTCCATAATGCGTCTGTGGACTGCAAACCTGCCGAGCCATATTTTGGAGGATTATTTTGCGGTCCCTTATGCGAACCGCACAACTGTTCTACAATGCACTCTGCGAACGCTGAGTTGAGTTCGGAGGGTCCATTTTTTGGTTTTCATAACCCGACCCCATTTTGTTAAAAGCCATAAAGGGGTCATCTGGAAGCTAACAGTCTGTCCTTTTAAGAGAGGAGAAGGGACCAGAGAGGGAAATGACAAGCTCCAACCACTCCACTCAACGACCTCTGTTGTGACAAGACTGGCCTCCATATTGGGCGCCATTAGATCCACCTGAACTACGAATGCCTCTTGGCTCCCCGCCCCTTGCACCCCTGCTTGTGAAACAACTCTAAGCATCTAGCAATCTCGATAACCTGATCAAATCTAGAACCCATCCCAGCCTCTCTCGCCATACTGAAACGCAAACTATGGTTGAGTCCATCAATAAACCTAATCTTCTCCCTCTTAGTGGGAACTAACCATATAGCATGACAGGCCAATTATGTAAACCTCATCTCGTACTAGGTCATAGTCATATATCCCTGGCATAGCTGCTCAAACTCCCTATGCAATTCCTCTCTACGAGTATGTGGAACAAACTTCTCCAAGAAGAGAACTAAGAACTCATGCCACGAAAGTGCTGCTGCGCCAGCTGGCCTGCCTAGCTCAATAGTCTGCCACCACCTATAGGCTTCCCCTGTCATCTAAAAAGTAGTAATGGCAACCCTACTACTGTCTGTGATACCGACACGGGTCTAGATAATCCTGAGCATCCTCTGACACTGGCCCACAAAACTCTGGAGGCTTAAGCCTCCCAAACCGCCCCAATCTCTTTTGCTCCTCATCTCGTGCACGCAGTAAAAATATGGGTTAAGGCCTCCTGGAGGCCAGGAATAACAGTGGGAACTACTGGTACCTTCTCCTCAACTGGGGCAACTGGTGGCTCCAGAGGTTCTACTCTAGCTGTAGTACGGGCCACACCTTGGCCTCTACCGCAGCCTCAGCCCCTCGCAGCCCTAACTGATGTTATTGGTGGTCGTCCGCCTGATCCGGTCACACGAGTCCTCACCATCCGTGAGAGAATAGAAGATCCATGTTTCAAACTTCGGCAATAACAAACCATTACAACAAGAATGCAAGAAAGTAAAGTTTCCTAACAGTTCTGTAGCCTATCGAATATAAGTGCAAAAGTCTCCGTACTGATCTGCAAGAGCCTACTAATCTTGCTCATGACTCGTAAAATGTATGAACCTAAGTCTTTGATGCCAACTTGTCATGATAAAAAATCCCAACACGCCGTGCTAGCGCTTAACACACTTGCTAGGCAAGCCAAACAAAACAATAAACAACAAAAATAATGGAATTTATAAAAATAACATAAGTCTGAAATCTCAATACAACAAAATACCGCTAATACATGATAAATCTCCCAGAGCTAGTAAACACTGAGTCATGAGCTCTAATACGAATACAAGTCCAAAATGACCAAATATAATACTTTATTAAATAAAGATAATAGTACATAAGAAAATAGACACCAAGACTACGAGCAAAAATGCAACTCTACCACGTCTATCGAAACTCAGCTCGACAAGAAACTCTTATACTGATAAGTAGTCCCAACACCTGTATCTGCACAATTAAGTGCAGAGTGTAGCATGAGTATAATAGATCCAATGTACTCAACAAGTATCATAACTAACCTCAGTGAGGTAAAATAAGCAAGATATGCAAATGAATCAGGTAGTCCCAACACCTATAACCTGTAAGTATGTGATCAATTATCAAGCACATAAAGGAACTATCGCTTCGTGTGTGCATAATTACTCAAGTAATCTGCTCAGTAAAGGATATGGCATATGAGGATGATATGCAAATGAATCAGGTAAATAACCACGGAAATTGCAAGTAAAGATGAAATGCAAAATCCAAGTACTAAACCACTAGTCCGTTTTCCTCAAATCCGCATGTAAACCATCAAGAAGGCACATGACGAGGGTGACCCTGGGGGGATGAATCCTTATCCACATGCAAGCACGACCAATTCAACGTGATACCAGCCCGATGTGGTCACATGCTCAATATATTAATCCGCTCGGCGTGGTCGCAAGCATAACAATAAAATCCGCCCAGCATGGTCACAAGCATAACAACACCATTCACCCAGTGTAGTCACATGCATAACAACCCAATTCGTCCCGCGTGGTCAAGAGGGTGACCCTAGGGTGATGGATGCGTATCCACACGCTGGACAGATAACTCAGTTGCTAATAATATCAACCACACGGACAACTCACTTGCTGCACAGACAACTCACATACTATAATATCAACATCTAGATCCGCACAAAAAACTCACATGCTGCACGGGCAATTCACGTGCTAATAATATCAATCTGCACATACAACTCACATGTCGCATAGACAACTGACATGCTAATATCACAATCCTCCTGGCGCGGTCACAGGCATAACAGCACAGTCCGCACGGCATGTTCCAAGGCATCCTGTCCAAATCATATCACACATAAGCATATATACAAGAATACACGTATTTGATGAATGGATAACATACCTTGTGTTCTTGTACTGGTATAAAAGATATGCTAACGTGTATGCATGTGCAAAGTGTGCTATCATAGCTCAAATCGGCTATTTCATCACAGAATTGGAAATTACCATGTTAATACAGGGAATTAGCCCATATGTAACCTCAAACATGGCTCTAGTCGTTCATAACAAGGTTACGAGTATGAGAAAAATTATAGCTTGAAGCATATTAGTCAATTCTAGGCATATCATAGCCTAAGCACTACCCAAAACATGGATAAACACTCTGGTGCTCACACAAGGGTTCAAACCCCACACATATGTGCATATCTAGCGCGTAGCTATCACAACTGATTCAGGAAACTACTGCCTCAACTAAGTTAAGGTAAGATACATACCTCAAGCAAGCCAAATCACTCCTCTAACAAGCCCTTCCCACGCGTATCAATCTCCGGACGGCTCAAATGTAGCTAAAATGACTTAATTACATCAATAATAGCCATTGGAAACAATTCCAAATGATTAAGCTAAAGTCCTGAATGAAATATGCACAGTCAACCCAAAAATTCAACCCTGGGCATGCACCCCGGAACCCGACAAAATTCACAAATTCTGAACACCCATTCAATGACGAGTCCAACCATACTAATTCCATCCAATTCCATCAACAAATCGACCTTCATATGAACAAATCCCACTCTCCAAAACCATGGTCTAAAATCCCTAATTTCACTTCAAATTCACATAAAACTAGGTGTAATAACCAATGGGTAATCCATTTTTAACATCAAAAGAGATTAAACTTCACTTACCTCTTCAATTGTAGCAAAAACCCTCTCAAACATCGTCCATCGCCGAGTTCCAAATCACCCAAAATGAGAAAACACTAAATCCCTTCGATTATAAGAACCTGCCGGCAAAATCACACATGCGATCCCAATCTCCGCTTCTACGGTCAAAAATACACACTTGCAAACTTCACTTAACTCCCAACCTACCGCTTCTACAGAATCCTTCCACATCCCTGACTCAAGCACATCCAGCCACATTCCGCTTCGGCAAGGAAAGAAGCGCATCTTCTTATACGGAACTCCACGCACATTTTCAAAGCTCCCCTAGCCAAGCCAACTTCCGCACCTGCAAATACCTGGCCGCACCTGCGGCTCCAGTCCTGCGGTTCAAGGTCGGCGCCTACAGACTTCTCCAGGAGCGTCCCTCTTAGCTTATGTGACTCTTTAGCGGCAGCTGTGGCTCTACATCCGTGGCCAAGCCCACTGCATATGCGATTACACCAGAAACAATAAACCTTCAGCAATAATCTCCAAGACCAAAATGGTCCGTTAACCACCCGTAACACCCCCGAGGCACCGCAAACCCATCCATGTAAGGCCCCATTAAATCTTACCTGGGGTGGTGCCGAGGTAGGCTAACGTGTTCGAAGGTTGTGCAATGAATTAGGGAGTTGGTGCAATACTTTTTGCAGAACATGTGTTTTCAGCGGCCCATTATACGACCACATAATCATTTAGCTTGTCGCACTTCCGCCGCAAATTTAGCATGATAAATTCTGGAGGGTGATTCCCCTAGGCTGTGAGGTAGCTGGTGCAACTGGAGTCGAGACTGTCTGAGCCAGGCTCATGCACACAATCAAAATCTAGGCTAAGGCCTCCTGAAGTCTAAGAGTAACAATGGGAATTGTTGGTACCTTATCCTCAGTTGGGGCAACTGGAGGCTCCACAGGTGCTACTCTAGCTGTAGTACGAGGCACACCTCGGCCTCTATTGCATCCTCGACCCCCCGCAACCATAACTGGTGGCCGTCCTCCTTATCCGGTCACATGAGTCCTCACCATCCGTCAGAGAATAGAAGAGTCGTGTTTAAAAATTTGGCAATAACAAACCCTTACGACAAGAATGCAAGAAAGTAAAGTTTCCTAATAATTCTGTAGCCTCTCGAAGATAAGTGCAAACATCTCTTTACTGATCTACAAGACTCTACTAACCTTGCTCATGACTCGTAAAATGTATAAATCTAGGGCTTTGATACCAACTTGTCATGACCCAAAATCCCAACCCGTCGTGATAGCTCCTAAAACACTTGCTAGGCAAGCCAAACAAAACAATAAACAACAAAAGTTATGGAATTTATAAAAATAACATAAGTCTGAAATCTCAATATAACAAAATACCGCTAATACATGATAAATCCCCTAGAAATGGTAAATACTAAGTCATGAGCTCTAGTATTAAAATAAAAGTCTAAAATAACCAAATATAATACTGTCTGAAATAAAGACGAAAGTAAATAAGAAAGGAGACACCAAGACTGCAGGCGAGAATGCAGCTCTACCTCGTCTCTCGAAATTCTGCTACTGATAACTGGTCCCAACACATGGATCTGCACAATTAAGTACAGAGTGTAGCACGAGCATAATATGTCCAATGTACTCCGCAGGTAACTAACCTCAGTGAGGTAAAAGAAGCAAGAATTGTAAATGATACTTGCTATTACCTATAAGTATGTGATCAATTATCAAGCACAAAAAGGAACGATCAGTGCGTGTGTGCACAATTACTCAAGTACTCTGCTCAGTAAATGATATGACATATATGGATGATATGCAAATGAATTAGGTAAATCACCACATAAATTGCAAGTAAAGATGAAATGCAAAATCCAAGTAAACACTGGCAAAAATTTCCTCAACAATTTCATATCCGTACCAAACCACTAATCCTTTTTCCTTAAATACGCGTGTAAACCATCAACAGGCACATTAGAGGGTGACCGTGGGGGGGGGGGGGTGGATCCATATACACATGCAAGCACGACCAATTAAACATGATATAAGTCCGATGTGGTCACATGCTCAATATAATAATCCGTCCCGCATGGTCGCAAGTATAACAGTACATTCCGCCCGACATGGGCACAAGCATAACAACACCATCCACCTAGCGTGGTCACATGCATAAACAACATAATCCGTCCAGTATGGTCAAGAGAGTGACCCTAGGGCGATGGATACGTATCCACACGCTGCACGGACAAGTCACGTGCTAATAATATCAACAGCATGGACAACTCACGTGCTGCACGGACAACTCACATGCTATAATATCAATATCTAGATCTGCACAGACAAATCAACTCACGTGCTAATAATATCAATCTGCACATACAACTCACTTGTTGCACGAACAACTCACGTGCTAATATCACAATCAGCCTGGCGTGGTCACATGCATAACAGCACAATCCGCATGACGTTTCATCATGTCCAAATCATATCACACATAAAAAAATATACAAGAATACATGTATATGATGAATGAATAACATGCCTCGTGTTCCTGGTCCGGTATAAAAGATATGCTAAATTGTAGGCATGTGCAAAGTGTGCTATCATAGCTCAAATTGGCAATTTCATCATAGAATTGGCAATTACCATGTTCAATCAGGGAATTAGCCCATATGTAACCTCAAACATGGCTCTAATCATTGACAACAAGGTTACAAGTATGAAAAAGATTATAGCTTAGAGCTTAACAGTCAATTCTAGGCATATCATAGCCTAAGCACTACTGGGAACATAGATAAATATCCCCGTGCTCGCATATGGGTTAAAACCCCACACATATGCGCATACATAGCACGTAGGTGTCCCAACTATTAAGGCAACTAGTGCCTCAACCAAGTTTAGGTACGATACATAGCTCAAGCAAACCAAATAACTTCGCTAACAAGCCCTTCCCACACATATCAATCTCCGATTGGCTCGAATCTAGCAAAAATAACTTAATTACATCAATAATAGCCACGGGAAACAATTCCAAATGGTTAACCTAAAGTCTGGAATGAAATATGCATGGTCAACCCAAAAAGTCAACCCTGGGCTTGCACTCCGGTACCTAAACAAATTCACAAATTTCTAACACCCGTTCAATTACAAGTCTAGCCATACTAAATTCACCCAATTCCATCAATAAATCGACCCTCAAATCACCAAATCACTCTCCAAAACCATGGCCTAAAATCCCCAATTTTCACTTCAAATTCACATGAACTATAATAATCAATAGGTAATCGATATTTAACATCATAAGTGATTAAACTTCACTTACCCCTTCAATTGTAGAAAAAATCCTCTTAAAAATTGCCCTTACCCAAGTTATAAATCTCCGAAAACGAGAAAACACCCAAACCCTTTGAATATAAGAACCTGCCAACCAAATCACACTTGCTATACCAATTTCCGCTTCTAAGGTCAAAACTACGCACTTGTGAACTTCACTTAATTCCCGACCTACTGCTTCTGCGTTCCAACTCCTGCACATTCCGCTTCTGAGGATGTTTCCTCGCAAAAGCACATC
Organism: Nicotiana obtusifolia; assembly: GCA_002018475.1. Classification (NCBI taxonomy): domain Eukaryota; kingdom Viridiplantae; phylum Streptophyta; class Magnoliopsida; order Solanales; family Solanaceae; genus Nicotiana; species Nicotiana obtusifolia. The sequence goes on from MCJB01024272.1 coordinate 98,745, forward strand.
TGTTTCTCCAGGAAGTCCACGCGTACCTACAGACTTCTCCAATCCCACTGCAAATGTAATCGCACCAAAAACCATATGCCTTCAACAATAATCTCCAAGTCCAAAATGATCTATTAACCATGACCCCATCCATGTAAGGCCTCGTAAAATTTTACCTAGGACCCGGTGTTTCGTAGTGCTGAGGTAGGCTAACGTGTTCAAGTTTGTGCAATGCTTTGGGGAGTTGGTGGAATAATTTTTGTAGAACATAGCATTGCTATGGTCCATTATGCGACTTGCAGAACAGCTTCGCGGACCGCAGATTCACCGCGGAGTGGAACAAAAGAAAACCAAATTTTTTGAAGTTGTTTCGCAGTCAATTATGAGACCGCATAATCATTTCGCGGGCCGCACTTTTGTTGTAGATTCAGCAAGAGAAATTTTGGAGGGTGATTCTACGGTCCATTTTGTAGTCGCATAATGCATCTGCGGACCGCAGACCTGCCAAAGACCTAATCCAACCAGGCCAATTTTTGAGGATCATTTTGCGGTCTCTTATGCGGACCACATACCTGTTCTGCGGTGCATTTTGCGACCACAGAGTCGAGTTTGAAGGGTCCATCTTGTTTCCCATGTTCTGAGTCTTTCCTAATAAATTCGATTATTCTAAATAAGCTTGGTGTCGAAAGATATATACTTAAAATGATTTCCAATTGCCCCGGTTATATTATTTTAGGGAATGAATTAAAGTATGACCACTGTATCAAAAGGTTATGATTTGAAATAATGTTTCAATTGCAAGTTTGTTATGCCTAAATTTGGAAGAAAAACCCAACGTTCTTAAGACTCTTATTTCTCATATACATACTTAAATTCTAGGTTTTAAGTGCTCTCATTGCTGATAACCTATGATGATGCTTGAAAGTGAAAGAAGTGAATATGAGAAATAAAACGGGGCCATCGTGCCAAGAATGAAAATTACACTTGTGGCCAATAGTTCCAATGAAATAAAAGGATGTGTGAAATATTACGAAATGAGCTTTTGCCCCTTTATATAATAAATGTTTTGGGATTATCGTTTAGTCGCCCAGGAAGGATAGGTTGAAATAACCTAACCCAAAAATTACACATGCCTGTGTAGGAGTGATTGAGGGGTAAATCCCCGTACTTATGTGTTGAGATTATTCCCCTTATTTGGGATGAGATTGATGCGTTGAGATTATTCCCCTTAATCGGAATGAGATTGATGTGTTTAGATTATTCCCCTTAATTTGGATGAGATGATTGCTAGCAAAAGGTGATGTCGACCCACATGGCATAGTGGTGAGACGACTTAGTTTATTGGGCCGAGATCGGAATATGCTAAAAGCACGGTGGTGTATCGGTACTCAAGATCTCCCAACTTAAAACTTTTGGTACTGACTTGAAAGTTTATTTTTCTCTTAACTTGATGCTTTAATATTATTTGATGCGCTCGTTGGTTCCATGCTTCTTTCTCCTTGTACTATTACTCGATTCATTGAGAGGGTGTTTATTCTTGCAAACTAGTACTATTCCATGTGTACTAACATCCCTTTTTCCAAGGGCGTTGCATCTTCAATTGATGCAGGTGGTTCCATGGAAGGCGGCATCGATCAGTGATAGCGGTACACCCTTTTCTTAGCTATCTTGGTGAGCCCCACTTCATATTGGGTAGTGTATTTTTTCCTTATGTATAGTGTTTTGAGTTATAGCTGGGGCCTTGTTACTAGCACCATATATTACTCTTTTGTATCAATTAGAGGCTCTGTAGACATAGTGTGGGATTTGTTTTGATTTGGGTAAGTAAAACTTGAAATGTTGTACTTGTAACACATGTTTCCACTTCTAAAACTACGAATTTGGAATTTATTTTGGGAATTGTTATGAAGTAACTAATGGTAAAAAAATTGGCTTCATACATGTCATCCTCTTATTATCTAATTCATTATATTCATCTTCACTTTATTCATGGGTAATCTCCGGTAGAAGGCATCGAGAAGGCATGCTTGACGGGGATATCTCGGTTGAGCGGCAGTCGTGCTCTCTAAGGTCGGGGTGCGAAAAGCTTGGTATCGTAGCCTAAGGTTTTAATGTGTCCTAGGATGTCTCATAGCCGTGCCTAGTGGAGTCCTTCTTATCGGTGTGTTGTCGACCACATCTATAATTAAGAGGCTACTTGGGCATTTAGGAATGTCACCCTTCTTTCATGTTCTAGATCGTGCGATAGAGCTTATTGTAAGACTATTCCTCCTTTAACTCATGCATTGTTCTAATTTTTAGTATACGGCACCAAAAAAGAAGGCAAGGACTGGCGATTGGGCCAACCACACCCCAGGAGTGGCAGTTGATCCTATACTTGATGATGCGGGTGAGCACTGGAGGGGTGGGGATAATCTCCGAGCCACACACCGCCTGATTCTACTCTTCCCGCTCAGACTGCACCAATTCCTACTACTACTGAGGATGCAGCGGTTCCTCCTCCAACCTCAACTTCCGGTCCCATTTTGATGGGGACCTTAAGGGAGCCATACAGATGTTGGCTCTGATAGTGGCTTTCGAGGCCCAGAGATTGAATATTGCACCCACTTCTACCAGCCAGGAAGGGGATTCCGCTAGTTCTAGGGTGTATAGGTTTATTCAGTTGGATCCTCCAGTGTTCACGGGTACTGATTTCGAGGAGGATCCCCCAAGACATTATTGATGAGATGCACAAGAAACTCTGAGTCATGTGTGCCACTAAGATGGAAGTATTGGAGTTGGCCTCCTATCGCCCGAAAGAGGTGGCACATTCTTCGTTTGAACTGTGGGAGGAGTCCCATGAGGAAGGGAGCCCTCAGACAAGGTGGAGTGAGTTTGCCAATTCCTTCATTGATCATTTCTTGCCTGCCGAGACTAAGGCAGCCCGTGCCATCGAGTTTGAGAGCCTGAAACAAGGTAGCATGTGTGTATGGGATTACCATATGAGATTCGTGCGCCTGTCCAAGTATGTCATTTACATGTTGCCCATTGTGGAGGCTAGAGTGCGCTGGTTTGTGCAGGGCCTCAGTACCTTGGTTATTAATGAGGCCACTACAGCTGCCCTGAATTCTGATATGAACTATGGGAAGATGGTGGCATTTGCTCAAGCACGGAGACTCAAAAATATAAGGCCAAAATGGAGCGAGAGGGTAGCAAGAAGGTCTGGTTAGTGGGCAACTTCAGTGGTTCTCCTAGTGGTGGTAGTGGTGGAAGATCAGCACTTAGGGGAGGGTCATCCAGGCCATCCCAGTCCTTTGCTCAGTATTCAGTTAGTGCACTGCCATCCAGTGTTCACGGGTACTAATTCCGAGGAGGATACCCCAAGACATTATTGATGAGATGCACAAGAATCTCTGAGTCATGTGTGCCACTAAGATGGAAGTATTGGAGTTGGCCTCCTATCGCCCGAAAGAGGTGGCACATTCTTGGTTTGAACTGTGGGAGGAGTCCCATGAGGAAGGGAGCCCTCCGACAAGAATCTTTCTCTTAACTTGACGCTTTAATATTGTTTGAGGCTCTCATTGATTCCATGTTTATTTCTATTTGTACTGCTACTTGATTCATTGAGAGGGTGTTTAGTATTACATACTAGTGACATTACATATGTACTAACGTCCTTTTTGCCGGAGAGTTGCATCTTGAAAGGAAGCAGGTGGTTCCACCATAGGCGGCATCGATCAATGATAGCGGTACACCCTTTTCTTAGCTGTCTTGGTGAGCCCCACTTCATATTGGGTATTGTGTATTTTTTCCTTATGTATAGTGTTTTGAGGTATAACTGGGGCCTTGTTTCTAGCACCATATATTACTCTTTTGTATCAATTAGAGGCTCCGTAGACATAGTGTGGGATTTATTTTGATTTGGGTAAGTCAAATTTGAAATGTTGTACTTGTAACACATGTTTCCACTTCTAAAACTACGAATTTGGAATGTATTTTGGGAATTGTTATGAAGTAACTAATGGTAAAAAAATTGGTGTCATACATGTCATCCTCTTGTTATCTAATTCATGATATTCATCTTCACTTTATTCATGGGTAAGGTCAGGCAGATGGCATCGAGTAGGCTCGCTTGACTGGGATATCTCGGTTCAGCGCCGGTCGTGCTCCCCAATGTCGGGGCGTGACAATCCAAGCATACCAACAAGTCCTAATACACAGTACGAACTTACTCGAAGCCTCAAATCACATAAACGACACCAAAATCACGAATCGCACCCCAATTCAAGCCTAATGTAACTAATGAACTTCAAACTTCTAAACCTAATGCTGAACGATATAAAATCAACTCCGAATGACCTAAAATTTTGCACAATAGTACCAAATAACACAACGGACCTACTCCAGCTCCCGGAACCAAATTCCTACCCGATATCAACAAAGTCAACTCTCGGTCAAACCTCTTAACCTTCCAAACCTTCAACTTTTCAACTTTCGCCAAAAAAAGCATCGAATCAACCTACAGACCTCCAAATAAATATTCGGACCTACGCCTAACTCCAAAACTCACATATGAAGCTATCAAAACCATCAAAACTCTATTCTGGATTCGTCTACATAAAAGTCAAACTCCGGTCAATCCTTTCAACTTAAGCCCCCAACCTTGAGACTAAGTATCTCGATTCACTATGAAACCTCTTGAAAAAAATCCCCAAAGGCCCCCGGCATGTCACATGACCACTGTTGAACATAGGGGAAGTAATAATCCTGCGAACGGGGCTACAATACACAAAATAATCGGCAAATTCGTTACCGCACGAAAAGTCAACGCTGAACTCGCGCGTCCGGTTTTAAAAAATTATCAAATATAAATATCACCCATAACTTATATAGTAAATATTCAAAAAATTATCCAATTATATCCATGAATTGACCCTCAAATCAAGGATTTACTATTTCTCAACTTTGGGGCTTAAAATCCCCAATTTCTACAATCCAAACACGGATAAAAATAATAACCAACGGAAATAATCAGGGGAAAACATCAAAATAAAGGTTAAATATTTACCCCCTTGTAGAGAGGAGAACAACACTGCAAACAACCTCAAACGGCGCTCTAGAACTCATGATATGCTCAAATTACTAAAATGCTCGGTCAGCCAAATTAAAACACTGCCCAGGTGATTTTTGTTATTTGCCTTCAAAGGACACCTTCGTGTTCGCAAAAAGCAATTTTTTGTGTTGACCAGTCAACCAATATTTCTTTCTTTTCCTTCGCGGTACATCTCTCACGTTCGCGAAGAACAAAAGCTTGCACCAAAAACCAACAATCTTTCCCAACACAGAAATGGGCATAACTCTCTCATACGACCTCAAAATTCGACAATTCTTGTTGCTATTGTTCTGAAATTAGGATAAAGATATAATGACTCAATCCAATTACAAATCAAATGTTTTTTCTCAATATGGTACCTTTAATGCACAAAGAAACGACGTTGAAATATGAAATTAGAGTGCGACACAACCTAAACCCATCAGCGGAACTCATCGGAATCTAACCAAAACTTGTGGACAAGTCCAAACTCATGATACAAACCTATTGAAACTTTTAAATCATGAATCCAAACTCGTTAAATTCACTATTTGAACGTGGTAAACTCATTTTCTTAATATTAACTAGTGTTGCAATTGAAGTGTCCGAATCACTCTTAAACAACTAGGAATGGAACAAAGTTTCACACACAAGTCCAATATGACAACACGAACATACCCCAAGGCTTGGAATTCCAAATGAAATCTGATAACAATAAAGACGACTCCAAGTCAAACTTAGCAAATTCAAAGACCAACAAAATCCAAACTTCCAACAATAAGCACATAATTACTCTCGGACTACCCGATACTTAATCCGAACATATGCACTAGTCCGAAAACATCTTACAAACCTATTGGAACCTTCAAATCCCGATTTCGAGATTGTTTACTCAAAAGTCAAACATTGATCAACTCTTCCAACTTAAAGCTTCGGAATTGAGAATTATTATTCCAAATCAACGTGACGTTATGAGTAGATCAAAAGAGCAGGGAGAGAGAGGAGAGAGAAGGTCTGGAGAAAAACGAGAGTGACGATCGATACAACAAAAGAGCGTCATCGCTAACAATGGCGTCGCCGGGCGGCGAAATCTCGGCTGGCAGGCCTCCCCCGACCACCTCCCTAACCTCAGGCACTCCCTCACCCACACCCCAACCACTAGACTACTCACAAATCCTAAAATCATCCACTTTGAACAACACTACAACGATGAACCCTAACCGGAAAATCGAGCCCATCCCCTTCAAGAAACCGACATTCATACACGGACAACCCATTGTTAAATTCATAAAAGCAGAGGTGTCTCATATGAACATCACTGAGGGATTACAATACGCGGTCTTGGGCAAATTTTCATATGGTTGGCCGGATATACTGGAGCTGAGAACAATTATCCCCATTCAATGTGGTATGAGGGGCGAGTGTAATATCGGTTTCTTCAGAGACAAACACGTGCTTATCAGATTATAACTATGGGAGGATTTCATTAAAATCACCTCAAAAAGCACATATTATCTCAAAGCAAAAGATGGATATGAATATCATATGAGCCAGTTAATCTATTATGCAAAATTCAAGCTTGGTGAAGAAACATCGATGGCAATAGCATGGATATCCTTCCCATATCTGCTGCCCACGTACTATGTAAAGGCATGCCTCTTCTCGCTGGCTTCTGCAGTTGGTAAGCCACTTCATCTCGATTTACCAACAATAAATAAGACGAGGCCTAGTTGTGCGAGACTGAAGGTACTTGTGGATTTGTTGGCAGAATTACCAAAAAATGTTATATTAGAGATAGAAAATGAAGCAACAGGGGAAGTCAGAACTGAAAGGGTCAAAATACAATACGACTACATTCCCTAATACTGCAAAGAATGTAAATCACAAGGACATGATATGTTAGAATGATGGAAGATACACCCGGAAATCCTGGACGCTAACATGGCAGAACAGCAAAGGGTAACTGAGCAAAACAAAGCAAAGGGTAAAGCAGTTGAAGCAAAACTTCAAAAAACACCAATAATGATTATGTAAAGTGGCAAAGTTGTAGGCAACCCTGGCCCTCAATGGAAAGAGGTCAAAGAAAACTGAGTGCATAGTAAAGCAAATCACATACCTGGGTAGCAAAAAATAGCAGCAGGGACAAATGCTTATTAGTTTCAAGTGTCAAACATGTTTGATGCTCTGGAACTTGACAATGCCCAAAATGTTGTCAATCATACGACTGAAATGGATGAAACAGAGATCCCAGCAGCAACTTGCTCAGCATTGATAGCTGCAGGAAACAAAGCACCACAAGACTCATCAAAGAACTTAAGCAATCACTTAAGGACTAAGGCCACCAGTAGCAAATTCTGTCATTTGAACCTACCAGAAGGCTTTGATGTGCAAGTAGGAAATCAATCAGTTGATACAACTTTATCTACCATCAAAACAACACACTCCCTCAGCAATCATCCCTGCAGTCACCCAAGCAGCAATTCAGATTTGAGTGCCCAAGCAGGCAGCAAAGGGAACTATGAAACTACCAGCAGCAAAGACAGTCAGCTTATCACACCAGAAGGAGCAATTACAATAACAGATAAGCAATTAGTCTTGGCTCCAACAACAACACATACACCAACAACCTCATCAAAGGATGTTACAAAAATAACCAATGAAAGTAGCAATCATCAGGAAAATGTAACATAAGCAGTGACTGACAAAGAAAAAATAGCTGAAGCAACAACAAACACAAGCAGTATGAGAGAAAGAAGAAAGGAATCCACCACACAATGGATCCTGAAGAGTTTTTACAACAACTCTATAACCACAAACAACTCACAACAAAACTGCCCAATGGAATCACAAAGCAGCAGCACTCAATAGACTCTCAAAGTTAAACCACTGAAATTAATAGATGAATTGGAAGGTCAAGCAGGAAACATATCAGTCTTGATTCCAGGCCCAATATTGGCAAATGAGATGGCAAGAAGCTCACACAGCAATCACTCACAAAGCAAACCTAGCAATTCTGAGGATAACAACAGCAAAGTTAAGTCATTGAGTTTCACAGATAAACTGGAAGGTCAAGCAGAATCAGTCTTGACACCAGGTCTAACATTGGCAAATGCTACAGCAACACACACCAACAGCAATCAGTCACAAAAGAAGCCCAGCAGCAATTCACAAAAGAACACCAAAACAGGCAACAAACTGAACTGTGAACTCATCAGCAACAAAGACAATCAAGCTACTCAAACAAAGGAAACAGTTTCTCAACTAGCAAAACAAATAAACTTGATTGCAGAAACAGCCCAGTTATCAATAGCCTCAGCAAAGAACATCACAGAAACAACCAACGGAAGCAACGGTCAGTTAGAAAATGCAACATAACCAATAACAAAGAAAGCAGCAACTGATGCAGCAACAGCAAACACCAGCAGCACAAAAGAAAAGAAAAATGAATCCACCTCACAATGGATTCTGGAAAGCTTCTACACTAATGTTACCAAAACTGCAGGAGAGAAATCCACATAAACAGAAACAAATAGAAAAACTGAGCAAACTTCAAGGAAATTATGGGCAGATCAATTGGAAGAAGGTTCAGAGGAAGGTGAAATACCTGAAGGACTACAAAGTGAGGATGAAGGCACGGCTGGAACTATTGAAGAAGAACTCCGAAACAACAAGCTACTGACTTTGTGGACAAAAGCAAGCAAAGAGCAAGCAGCTCTCAAAACGAAACAAGGAATAAACATAACAACAAATGAAAGATCAGCAGATCATGATCTAATTACCCGGAAAAGCATAATAAGAGATCAATTGCAAGCAATCATCAGGCCAAAGAACTTGTCAATTGTAGCAGCAGCCAGAAATGTAGAAAAGGAAAATCATCATACTGACAAAGACATGGATGAAGAAGACATTACTCAGAATCTCAGCAACATAATCAGATAGGGAGATCTCTCACCAACCCAAATCAACAAAATGAAATCAAATATGTACCCTCAGAGGAAGCAAAGCAAGAACAATAATAGCTCTTCAAAAGCTCAATCAAGAAGAGCACTAACCTTTTCCAACAAAGCTCAATGAATGCTATCATATGGAATATCAGATCAGTCAACAAAATGCAAGCTTTTGGAAGACTTATCACACTTCATAACAAAAATCATTTTGAATTCATTGGCAATATGGAGCCAATGCAGCAACTAAGGAGAATGGAACTGTACAGAAGAAGAATTGATCTGGCACAAGCTATAGCTAATGTTTCCAATAAAATTTGGGTCTTTATTAATGTTGCTTGTGAAATCTCTACACTGTCAGACACAACACAACAACTCACCTTGAAGCTTCTGCACACAGACACAAAATTGGAATTCATCCTCACACTAGTTTATGCCAAATGCACAGCAACAAAAAGAATTTAATTGTGGGATACATTATATGACTTGGCTCAAAGTATAACAATACCTCGGCTAGTAGGGGGTGACTTCAATGTCATCAGTGATCAAGAAGAGAAATTTGGTGGACTTCCTGTCCCCTTCAATGAAGTCGATGACTTCAATTATTGCATCAATATCTGCAGCTTAACAGACCTAGGCTTCAAAGGAAGCATCTTCACTTGGTGGAATGGGAGAGCAGACGGAGAATGCATCTTCAAAAGATTAGACAGATGTTTAGCAAATCAAAACTTCCAACAAGTCTGCCCAACAATTGAAATCACACATCTTTCAAATATTGGCTCGGATCACAGCCCTCTCTTCCTGCAATTGAATAAGGAATAAAAAACAATCAGAAAGCCTTTTAAATTCCTTAATTTCTGGACTGAGCAGGAAACCTTTGAAGAAGGTTAGAGAAAGCTGGCAGGTAGACTTTCAAGGGGATCCTTTTCATTCTATTCAATCACAAGCTCAAAAAGCTAAAAAGTGCTTTAACACTCTGGAGCAAAGCAACATATGGAGACGTCTTTCAAAATATAGCAAGTATGGAAGAAGTGGTCCTAGTACATGAAAAACAATTTGAAGAAAGCCCAACTGCTCAAAACAGGGAAAGGCTGCATAAGGTGCAAGCACAAATGATCAGGTACCTAGCTATTGAAGAACAATTCTGGAAGCAAAAAGCAGGAATGGCTTGGTTCAAAGATGGGGAAAGAAACACCAAATTCTTCCATGCTCTAGTAAATGACAGAAGGAAAAGGCTTTAGTTATGAAGAATTCAAGAGAGTGCAGGCAACTGGATTGAGGAAGAGGAACAGATAGTGGAAGAAGCCATCAACTTCTTCAAGGAACAATTCACAGAATGAACCACTCCCACTGATTTCAGAATTTTAGAAAACATACAGCAAGTGATTGACACACAACAAAATGCAGAACTGATCAAAATCCCAACAAAAGAGGAAATCAAGCAAGCAGTTTTTAGTCTAAATGGGGACAGTGCAGGAGGGTCAGATGGTTTCACAGGTCTATTCTATCAAACATGCTGGGGAATCATAGGGGATGACATTCAAAACATGGTTGCTGCTTTTTTCACAGGAAGACAACTACCAAAATGTGTAACACACACAAATTTGGTACTGATACCTAAGAAAAAGGAGATAGAGATATTCTCTGACTTGCGACCCATAAGCCTTAGCAACTTCGTCAACAAGATCTTCTCAGAATCTTACATGAAAGGATGCTGGTCATACTGCCTACTCTCATCTCCCAAGAACAAGCAGGATTTGTGAAAGGCAGAACTATAGTAGAAAATGTCCTCTTAACACAGGAAATCATCAATGACATAGGACAGAGAACAAGAGCAGGGCCAAACGTCGTCATCAAGCTAGACATGACCAAGGCTTTTGATAGATTGTCCTGGCTATTCATGACTAAAGTCTTAAGGAAAATGAGCTTTAATGAATTATTCATTGGCATGATCTGTGACATCATGGGCAACGACTGTATTCAATTCTCATCAATGGTCAGCCGCTTGGTTTTTTCAAATCGACAAGGGGATTCAAACAAGGAGACCCACTATCTCCAACACTATTTATCATAGCTGCTGAAGCTCATTCAAAAGGACTGAATGCACTCCATCATAATTCTTCTTTCAGAGGCTTTGGAATGCCTAGAAAGAGTCCAAAAATCAATCACCTGGCCTATGCAGATGATATGATCATCTTCACATCCTCAAATGCCACCTCTTTATAGCTGACAATGGAGGTTCTGAGTGCATATGAAGCTGCTTCAGGTCAATAGGTCAACAAGAGTAAATCTGCTATCTTTTTGCATCACTCAGCCAATACTGAAGTAGTATCAAAAGTTGAAAGAATTACAGGCATTGGAAGACCGCCTCCCATTCACCTATCTGGGCTGCCCAATGCACTACTCTAGGAAAAGGATCATATATTATCAGGACATAGTTAATAAGGTACAAGACAAACTCCAATCTTGGAAAGGCAAATTGGTCTCAATTGGAGGCAGAGCTATCCTGATCAAGCATGTTTTGCAAAGCATGCTAGTGCACTTGTTATCAGCAGTAAACCCTCCAAATAAAGTAATCAACAATCTCCACAAGCTCTTTGCACAATTCTTTTGGAGTAGCACAGTTGGAGGAAACAGCAGACATTGGTCGTCATGGAATAACCTATGCATTCCTTATGAAGAAGGAGGTGCAGGGTTCAGATCTCTACATGACATGTCCAAGGCACTCTTCTGTAAACTATGGCGGAACTTTAGAACTAAGCCTAGTCTCTGGAGTGCATACATGTGTCAAAAATATTGTAAAACACGAAATGCAGTAATTGTTCCTTGGAAAAGAGGATCAAAAACCTGGAAGAAATGCTAGAATGTAGAGAAATCATAAAACACCAAATTCCCTGGCAAATCAAAATGGGATCATCATTGTTCTGCTATGATAATTGGACCAGGTTGGGAGCATTATATTTCATAGTGCCAACAAACTTTCCAATTGATGAATCAATTCACAATATGAACAATGTCCTGCAAAATGGTGATTGTAACATGCAACAACTATCAGAAGCTTTGCCACGAGAAATGGTGGAACACATAACAACTTCATTAAGGTCACCAAACATGGAAGACACTCTTGACATCCCATTTTGGATGCTACAAAATCAAGGTCAATTCACAGTCAAAATAGCTTGGGAATACCTCAGAAGAAGAGAAGATCCAAAAAGAGCTTACAGGATGATCTGGGTTAAAGGGCTTCCTTTCAAGATTGCCTTCTTCATGTAGAGAGTTGGAAGGCAAAACTGCCATTAGATGATCTTTTGAAAAGATGGGGATATCATATGCCTTCCAAATGCTGGTGCTGCACTGAACCAAAAGAGGAAACCATGATACACCTCTTCTTCACCTCCACCACTGCCACCAAGGTATGGAAGTATTTTCTACAAAGAGCAGGAATAGCACTTGATGGACTAACATTCCAGCAAGCAATAACAAAATACTGGACAGCACAAGCAGTCAACAGAATTAAAGCAGTGTTGCAGGCTCTTCCCTCTTGCATTGTATGGGAGCTCTGGAAAAGAAGAAATAGTTACAAGCATGGAGAACTAATCACAACTGGCAGAGTCATATATCAAATCTCCACAACACTACAAGCACTAGTCAAAACCAGAAAGCTAGGAATCAATGTCCCTCACAAATGGTGAAACCCCCTACACATGCTGGAAAACTACACCCCAAAAATAAATTTCAGCAAAGTATTGTGGGAATTCCCAAAGCCTGGATGGGTAAAGATCGACACTGATGGAGCATCAAAAGGAAACCCTGGAAGAAGCTCAATTGGATATTGTGTGAGCAATGAAACAGGGGATTTAATATATGCACTAGGCACAGAAATCACAGAAGGAACAAACACAGTAGCAGAAGCAACATCCATCAAAGAAGCTCTGAGATACTGCAAATCACAAGGTCTCACTCACATATAACTACAAACAGATTCCATGCTACTGAACAATATCATAAATGGCAACTGGAAACCACCCTGGTGCATAGTTGATCAAACAGAATAAATCCTCCAATTAAAAGAATCCCTCACATTAATAGGAACTCATATTTATAGAGAAGGGAACAGGTTGGCAGATCACCTAGCAAATCATGCACTGGAAGTGGGAAGAATAGAGTGCTAACACTTCTGCTAACTAGACACAGTAACTAGAAGAATCTTGAATGCTAATAAATCACAATGTCCTTACTTAAGAGTGAAAATAGCAAAATGACAAGTTACATACTATGTCAGGGTATTGTAGGACAGGAACCAAACAAGGATCACAAAAAAGATCAAAGAAGAATGAAAATCTGGATTGACAGCAGAATGATCACATTTTCAATTTTCACTAATAATTACAGTTGGCTTTTATATGCAGGTTGGATGAAGAATAGGCTAGAATCATACTCTTGTTTCCATGGAATGAATGTCTCAGTTTTGCAGGAGGACTGGAATTCAAAAAGGACAAAAGGAATGCTCTTTTCACAGGAGGATAAACTGCAGCAACCTCAGCCAATATTGCAGAGATATTGCAGAAACACTAACAGTAAAAAAACAACAAGAGCAGCTAACTGGGACCAGAAATAACAGAGACAGCAGTGGAGAAGCAACTCAGCAACAACTGCAAAATTCAGTGTCACACCAGTCAACCAAACAGATGCAACAAGGGAAGCATAGCAGATATAGCACAAGGCCACAACAGACTAAATTGCATCATTCCCCTTCTCCCTGTTCCCTCATAGCTTCACTGATCCTTTTGCAGGAACACTGGCACTCTCAATGGATTTTTAAAGAAGTAGAAGTATGCAGAGACAATAAAATCAAAGGCCAGTGGTTCCACCAACTTTCAAAACATTCACTATTGCAGGAGTACTGTGATTTAGCATCAACTGCGGATATATTTACATTTGAAGAAGAAGCAGGAATAGCAACAGCTTCAACCAAAGACAGTGGGAATGGGAGACACACTGTAAGGAGAAATAAACAGTGCCTAGCCCTCAAAGCAACAGAACAGACTAACAGAGCAATGCATCTTTCACAGGAACCACAAAAAGCAAAAATCACCCATCTTAGCAACAGAAGCAGTGGCAATAGAAGCAGTGGGCAACAATGCAGTAGAAGCAGCAAGAACTCCAGCAACTATTGCCATATGAGCAGAACACAGCTTTCAAGCAAAAGTAGCACCAGCAGAACACAATTGTTATCTGAGCAGCAGCAAACTATGGAAACAATGCAACAACTATTCACTATCAGTACCAACATCAACAACAACAGGAATGCCAACAACAACCATAACAGCAACAGTGGCACCATCAGTGGCACCATCAGTAACATCAGAGTCATCACTAGACTCACACCAACTACAACAAACACAACAACATTTTTCAACAACAACATCAGGGACAATCACCACATGAAAGATGCAAAAAGGAAACATTTCAAATCTTCAACACAATCATGCAAACATCATCAACATCACCAACAATTACAAAGAAATAACAGACCTCTTAGAGGTAACTGTCCATATAGGTTCAGGTTATTGGCGCAATTGCGTTGTGTGGTATTAGCACCTCCAGTGCTCAGTCTAACGCAATTACATCAATCACCATGTTCCTACACCAACCGTACTCCTCACTGGATCACCACAATTCCCAAACATAAGCACCCTAACATCCCAGTCACTTCTCATTGGATCAACACGGGATCAACACTTCTTTGCAATACCAGAAGCAACAGGAAAATCAGTAGTAGCATTATTAGGAAGAGCAACAGCAGTGCAAACAACATGACATCCAAAATGGGACCTAGAGCCAGCACTAGAGTCAACAACAAAACTGAAATTCAGTCATCAAGCCATATTCTCATCAGGATATCCAGTCACTTTAATATAAATGCAGCAACAGATAGACACTCCAAACACTCCAAGTTCACAGGACAATCAACCATACATCAACAACATTGCCAGCAAATCCACATAATCAAGAACTCTCGTAGAAGCAGCTGCCCACATAGGAACAGATTATTGAAACAGTTGCATTGTGTGGTATCAGCACCTAGAGTGCTCAATCTTATGCAATTGCATCAATCATCTTGTTGCTACTACAAGCAGGATTAGAAACGGTAGTAATCAAAGGAGGCTCAATAGTAGTTTCATCATCACCCTCTGGCCTGTTACACTTCAAGCTCAACCCACTTAAAGCAACACCATCAGCAGAAACTTCAACTGCAGCAACATTACCAAAAGCAACATCAACATGGAAGATCCAACTCAGGACATGGCACCCACACAACATAGTAGCAACTCGAGCATCAGGAAACATCAACAATCACAAACAACACCTCACCAAGCAACATCAAAACACACATGGAAGGTTATCTTCAACCTGGCTTTCCCTGCATCAGGAGACAAAGCGGAATTGAAGATAACTCGCACTCTTTTGCTAGCTTTTTGCAGAACTATGATAGAATAGATTTCAGTCAAAAGTACCTTAGGAGAAACAAAACTCACAGCCATTGGGCTACAACAGGAACATTTGTAATTTTTTTTATAGCTGACCTAGAAAAATTTGTACATACGACTGCCTACTGCAAAAAGGGGCAATCGTCACATTATAATAGGTCTAACCACTTACTATTACCTAGGTACTTTTAGTCAACGCTTTAGGATGACAAGGTACATGTACTTTTTTGGGGAGGTAAGTTTCATGTCCCCCTCCGTTTTTGTAATATTTTGCTAATTAATAAATACTCTATTTACCAAAAAAAAAAATGAGTCAAGTCAGTGACATTAAATGTCTTAGAAACAACATAATCATCAGGCAGATCTATGACACAAGCATTATTGTTGATCTTCTGCAACATTTGAAATGGTCCATCTCCTCGCGGAGCGAACTTCCCTTTTCTATTGTTCGAAATCGTTCCTTGCGGAACTGCACCCAAACCCAGTCACCTCTCTTTAAGTCCAGCTTTTTTCTTCCTTTATTCTTCTTGACCGCTACCCTTTAATAAGCATCCTCCAAAGTTTTCCTCACCTTAGAATGCAATTCGAGCAACGCAACTACCCGATTTTGTCCATCAAAGCAATAACTGTATCTCTCAGCAAAGGAACAAGATCAAGTGGTATCAAAGGATTAAAACCATAAACACATTCACATGGAGTAATGCTAGTCATGTGATGAACTGTTCTATTATATGCAGACTCCATAATAGGTAATTGGTCAGCCCAAGTACCGGACTTTCCTTTGGCCAAAGCTCGAAGAGGAGCTCCCAAGGTGCGATTAACAAAAGGCGTGTCTTTTCTCCCAACTCCGTGAGTGGTGCTGCTATGGTGCTAAAGTATTTAACAAAGAGCCTGTAGAAGTTAGCTAGTCCATGGAAACTTCTAACATGTGAAACAGTAGTAGGAGTAGGCCAATCTGTAATAGCTTCAACCTTAGATTCATCTACTTCAACACCATTAACACTTACAACAAATCCCATAAATACAACTTTCTCTACTCAAAAGACACACTTCTTGTAATTAACATATAACTTTTCGGCTCTTAATACTTCAAACACTTGTCTTAAGCGATCCACATGGTCATATAAAATTCTACTATAAATCAGGATATCATCAAAGTAGACAATCACAAACTTATTAAGAAACAGTTTAAGTACATGAATTAATCGCATGAACGTACTAGGTGCGTCGGAGAGACCAAAAGGCATCACCATCCATTCATATATACCAAACTTGGTCTTGAATGCAGTTTTCTACTCATTACCCGCTTTCATATGGATTTGGTGGTAACCGGACCTAAGATAATTCTTAGAAAACACACTTGAACCATAACTCATCTAGCATGTCATCTAACCTTGGGATAGGATGACAATACTTTACCGTTATCTTGTTGATGGCTGGACAATCAACACACATCCTCCAGGTGCCGTCTTTCTTTGGAACCAAGATCACGAGTGGCACACGGACGTAGACTCTCTCAAACTAGCCCCTAAGTTAGTAGATAATCCACTTGTCATTGCAACTCCTTGGCATCCTGTGGATTGCTTCGATATGCGGGTTTGTTCGAAATTTGTGACCCCGGAACAAAGTGAATTTGGTGTTCTATCCCCCTCAACGGAGATAGTCCACTCGGCTTCTCCTCGGGAAACATGTCCACATATTCCTGCAAAACATCATTAACAACATTAGGCAAGGGGTGAACGTTAGTAGAAACTTCATCCTCATACTCAACCTCACAAATAGAACCATTATGTTCAGGTCTTAAGGTAGAACCATCACTAGTCCGTTCCCCGGCATTATTCCAAGTACCAGCGGGTTTTTCAAGGTTCTCCACTCGGATACTAAGTGCCTTTACTTCAGCCCATAGCTCGGCTAAAGTAATGTTGGTCAAAACCTTTTTTCCTTCCATAGCCATGTACCTACAAAAGAAACAAGAGTAAAGAATGTGTTAAAGTTAGTTAAAAATACTCTCTATCACTTTTTGAATGAATCTCGGGTTCACTCAAATTTTCGGGTAGGATTTCGCACTTGTCTTTGAATTGGCTTCCTCAAATTGACCAAGTTCCTTAGCGACCTTTCAAGTTCACAAGATCAATAGTTTCTTCAGGGTGAGTTAGTTATGTGACTCGATAGGCGGACAGCTTCTTAAGTGAGCACAAGAAGTCAAGAATTATCTACGAAAGTGGAAATTATGAGTTTTAGCACGAGGTCCTACAAGCTCAAAGATTAGTGATTACTTAAGTAGGAAATTACCTAAGAATTACTAATTAGAAGTAGTGTAATTTAGAAAATTTTTCGAAATTAGGAGGAAGTTTTAGAAGCTTTCCCACTTTAGTTTGGAGAAGACCAATCACCTCTCCCTAACCCTTAGGAATTCGGCATCCCCCCCTTTCCTTTTCCAACCAATTTTCGTCCCCCTTCTCCTTGTCCAACTAGGTTTTCAACTCTTGAAACTTCTCCCTTTTGGATTGGGAGTTCTTTCCTTCTTGGACTAGAATTAGGGTTTCCTATTCTCCTCCTTTCTCCTCCCCAAATTCGGCCTCCCTTACACCTTTAGGCCCTCTTCCATGTTTTCAACAATACCTTTTCAAGAACAACAAATTAAAGTTCAAGAACTTCAAGAATTCAAGGCAATTTAAGAACGTTTGAGGATTCAAGAACCTCTTCAAGAACAACGTAAAACTCTTCAAGAACTTCAATTTTAACTCCAAGAACTTCAAGATTTTCAAGATTCAATCGTGCACCTTCAAGAATTTCAACTAGAGTTTCAAGATTTCAAGATTATCGGTTTATCACAATCAAGAACTTCAAGAATCGGTTCAAGAATGTTTCTTTAACAATCAATCTTCAAGACTTCAATCCCTAGTTGATTTGATAACTGATACCAACTATAAACTTTTTTTTTGGTTAAATATAATTTTTATTACTAGAAGCAAAATACAAGGGTGGAGGGGAACATGAACCTTACCTCCCAAAAGAAAATACATGTACTTATAGTCATCCTAAAGTATTGACTAATAGTACCTAGGTAATAGTAAGAAGTTAGACCTATGGTAATGTGACGATTGCCCATTTTGTAGTAGACAGTCGTATGTACAAATTTTCCTAGGTCAGCTATACAAAAAAGTACATATGCTCCTATTGTGACTAAATGGATGAGAGATTTGATCTCTTCTGTATACCTCTGACAAAAATCAATGATGTTAGGATTTGGCAAAAAAGTAGCAAAAGAGCGCGAGTTATCTTCAATTTTGCTTTGACCCCTGGAACAAGAAAAGCCAAGTTGAAGATGTCTATCCATGTGTATCTTGTGACTGCACAGTTGTGTTGGTGGTGCTATTGGCTGTGCTGTATTGTGGCTGCTAGTGTTGGTGCTGCTGCTGTTATGTGCTGATTGTTGAGACTGCTGCTCTGTGTTGGAGTTGCTGATTTTGAGGGTGATCCGGTGTGAGTGAGATGCTTGCAGTTGATGTGTCCTTCTATGCTTGTCGCTTCCTTTGTCTTCTTTGGAGTCTGCCTTTTGATTTGTGAGTGCATTTGATGTTCTCTTTGTTGTTGGCTGGTCCTTTTCAAGGCTGCTAATGTTGGTGTTGAGGCTGTTCTAAGCTGAAGATTGAGATTGTTGCTGAGTGTTGCTTATGAGAATGCTCATGTCTGGTGATGTTGTTCTCCTGTGGTTACTGTATTTGCTGACACCTCAGTGTTGTTGTTGACACTCCTGTCTTCTTTTGCTTTTCCTTGGAGTTGAGTGACATTGCTGATTGTGGTATTGAAAGAGTGTTGCTATAGGTTGTATGTTGAGTCTGCTGCTGCTTGTGGAGTGATTGTCTTGTCCTGATGTTCTGCTGCTGATTAGATGTGTGGTGTGAGTGTTTGAGTTATGAATTTCCTGATGTTTGTCTTGCTGATGATGTTGTGTCAGGTGACTATGGCTTGTGTGCTGCTGAGTTGAGATTTTGTGGGCTGCTGTGTGTTGCTTTTGCTGTCTATCTATTAGGTGAGCTTCTTTGTGTTTTTGCTGCTGCTGGTTTGATGGTTTCTTGTTCATATTTCTGCTCCAATATGACTGCGTGCTGGTATGGTTCCAGTGGTGTGTGATGACTGGGAAGTTTCATGATGATTGTTGTAAATGCAAGAGATTGAGTACTGAGAGTACTGATACCACACCTTGCATTTGCAGCAATAATCTGGACCTTATCTAGCCACCTGAACTGTTGAAAGTGCTGTTGAGTTCGAAGAGGGTATGTTGCTATTGGTGTTTGTGTGAATTTTGAATTTTTCTTGACTACTGCACTTGAGGGGTGAGAGTGAAGCTGCTAAGTTTCTTCTTTGAGCATCTGTGGTGATCTGGTTTAAGAGTGTCCTGTTTGAATTTGTTGGATTCCCCATTGAATTGAACTAATTGATTGTGCGCATTTGGGGTGTTTCATATTGCATCAGCAGTGTTGAGCTGTCTCCTGAAGTGAGTCGTGATGAACATGGGACCAAGCTGTTACAACCCATAATTGCGTATCTTAGATTGCACCGTAAGATAGTCTACATATAAGGGCCTAAGAACCGAAAAAGAGTTCAAAAAGTCAAGAAAAGAGCAAAAGGCTTCGCAAAGCTGGGTATGCTACCGCAAAACCCTCACGCGAGCCGCATTTTCTCACGCTGAAATCGCAGACCAAGGCAGATTTCTGGACGAAGATCAATGCCAGAAATACGGTCATAAATGCGGTCGCATTTCTAAAATGCGAACCGCATATCGTACCTAATGTATCGAACACTGAAACAGATTTCTGGGCAGAAATCTACGTTAAAAATGCAGTCTAATATGCGATCGCATTTCTACAATGCGGACCGCAAATCAGACCTCCTGTGCCTCAGAATGAGACATATTTCTGGGCGGAGATCCGCGTCCAGAATGCGAACCGCATGTTGGTTCTGCAACGTAAATGCGATCACAGAATGGTAGGCGACAGACACGTGCGTCACTTACTGGTCATATTAAAGGACAAGATTAAAAGTTCCCAAGGTCGGTAAGGAGGGGACTTATAAAGGATTATAACCCAGATATTTCACCCTTACTTCCAACCTTAAAAACCAAACGAGATTGAACCCCTGCAACCCCCTTCTCAAAAATCCCACACAAGCCCTAATCAATTCCCTCTCTTTCAAGTTCTAATTGGGGAAAGAAATCTAGAGATTGAATAACTAGGGAGAGGCCCAAACCGATTTCCTTTCTTTCAAGCCCTAATTGGGAGTAAAACCTAGAGGTTGAAGAACCAAGGAAGAGGGCAGAGTTATCCAAGATGCAAGGTAAGTTACTGCTCTCTTTCATACATTCTTTCTCCTGGGAATTCTTGATAATTCGTTCTATGCATGTAAGAACTTACGGGATGGTGATCGAGAGCCGTGGGTTAAAGTTAATTACTGGTAATGGACTGGGTTGTGGTTGTTTTAGGTTGCTGTTGGAGTGCATGTTTTACTACTACTTTTGTGGAGTTTTTTGGAGGAAGAAGGGTGTGGAGAAACACCATATAAATTTAAGATTGTGATTAATAATAACTATAACGCTTAGAGGATAATGATAAAATCATTTCTTTTATTGTAGACTAAGGAGTATGACAGTTGCATAGCTTGAAATTGATGCATAGTGTACAAGGTATGTGAGACCATCCCTTTCCTTCTCTTGCACAACTCTGATTATACGTAATGCAATGAACGAGCCCTCAAAGATACTCTACTCTTAGATGCTAAAAACGCTTATATTGTTTCCTCTCTTATGAGAGGATTGATGTACGTTGTTCCTTCGACCTTGCGTCATCTTTGAAAGGTTCAGAAAGTGTGATTCCTACGAGTCCATCATGCATTATCTATTTTACTCTACCGAGCCACGCTATAGTCGGCCGGGTATGGAACCTATTGTGTATCTATGCATATGTATATGTTTTACTCTATTTAGTCGCGCTATAGTCGACAGCTATTTTACTCTACCGAGCCGCGCCATAGTCCGCTGGGTACAGCTGCTATTGTGCAACCATTGATCAGTTGGGTATGATGATGAAGAGGCCCACGGAGGCGTATAATATGATGATGATGAGGCCCACAGAGGCGTATATATATATATACATATATATATATATATATATACATATATATATATATATATATATATATATATATATATATACATGATGATTTTACAAAGAATATAAGTATATGCATATGCACATTAGGCATTTCATGGCTAGTCGCCCTCAGAGGCACTCAGATGGTACAGGTTGTATGTTTCTTATCCCGGCGCATATTACTGTTCTTATATAATATTTTCCTGTCTTTGCATACTCAGTACTTTATCCATACTGACGTCCTTTTATCTATGGATGCTGCATGTCGTGCTGCAGGTCCGGACAGATACATAGACGAGGCTCCCCCACCACGGTAGGCTGCCCAGTTTAACGAATATTGGCGAGATCCATCCTTCGGACTTGATGAGGTCTTGGTATGCATTTTTTCATAGGCATTTTGGGTATGTCGGGCCCTATTCCAGCACATGTTGCATTACTTGTCGTCCTGTAGAGGCTCATTGATGAGGGGTTGACTTATGTATAGTGAGATTGCCTTGTCGGGAAATGTATTTTGTTGTATAGTTTTTGCATTGCAGCCTTGTTGGCCAAATTATATATGTATGTACATGTTATTGTCGGAAAGTTTAAGTTGATTATGATTATTGTTTGCTATTTACACTAGCCTCGTCGGTCCTTATGGACAATAAGAGAAGTTTTATGACAGGTACGTCGGCACTCGGCGAGTAGGGTCCGGGTGCCAGTCGCGGCCCTCCGGCTTGGGACGTGACAAACTTGGTATCAGAGCAGGTCTGTCCTAGGGATTGTCTATGAGCCGTGTCTAGTAGAATCTTGATTATGAATGTGTAGCGCGCCACATTTATAATCAGGAGGCTACCTGACATTTAGGGTTGTTACTTTCTTCCTAAATCTAGATCGTGCGTAGAGTTGAGCCGTAATTGTTCGTCCCTAACATTCCCCTTGTTTTCCTACAGTGATGCCTTCGACTAGGAAGCAAACAATAGTAGACGGCTTGGTACAGATGCGGGAGAGGGTACCAGTCAGGTTCCCCAAGCTAGAGAAGGCCAAAGTGAGCCTCAGAGCGAGATGCCGTCTCGGACCTCATCTACTCCGCCTTCCCCAGAGGACATTAGGAGCCACCCATCATCTCTAGTTCCTCTATTTAGTTCTACAGACCAGGACTTGCGGACTGCGGTACAGTTGTTGACTAGCTTGGTAGCTTCTCAGACTCAGAGGCAGAATACCAGTGCTGCTGATAGACCGGCTAGTTCCAGAGTTCTTGATTTTATTAATCTAGATCCTCCAGTGTTTATCGGGTCAGACCCCAAGGAGGACCCACAGACTTTTATTGATCAGATTCATCGCACACTGTGGGTTATGCATGCTAGTGATACGGAAGCAGTAGAGTTGGCTTTTTATCAGTTATAGGATTTAGCAGTTTTCTAGTATGATAGTTGGGAATGATCCAGGGGTCCGAATGCTTCCCCACTAGTGTGGAAGGAATTTTCTGAGGCGTTTCTTCGTCACTACCAGCCAGTTGAGGTACGACGAGCCAGAGCTGATAAATTCTTGAACCTTAGACAAGGTAACATGAGTGTGCGAGAGTACAGTATGCAGTTCGATTCTTTAGCAAGGTATGCTCCTCATATAGTGGCCGAAATGAGTGATAGGGTTCATTTGTTCTTGAACGAATTGGGACCACATTTGATAAATGAGTGCACGACAGCCTCCTTGATAGAGGGCATGGATATTTCCCGTATTCAGGCTTATGCCCAGACCCTAGAGGATTGTTAGCGCCAATAGAGGACAGATAGGGAGCAGGATAGGAGCCAGCATAAGAGGACAAGATTTGCAGGGTATTCTGGTGACGTCAGAAGTAGTGTCAGGCCCTAGTCTTCGAGGAGTTCGGCGCCACCTGCAGCTAGTGGCCCTCCACAATTTTAGAGACCTCGATATGATCGACTTACCTATTCGGGTCCAGGTCAGAGTTCGCGGGCATCAGGCTCGCAACATCACAGGGACACTAGTCAGATGAGGCCCCGAACACCACGTTGTGATCAGTGCGGCAAGGCTCATTTTGGACTATGTCGTCGAGGTTCCGATGTATGCTATTCTTGTGGATAGCCTGGCCATATAAGGCGGGATTGTCCTAATAGAGGAGGTGATGGAATGGTGCAGCCGACCGGATCTGCGTCTGGTTCTTCTTCATCAGTTCGACCTCCACGGGGTTTCCAGAAGTCGACAGGTCATATTAGAACTTCCTTTGGTATTGTGCTTGCTGTTTGTTTAACGTTAGGAGTTGCTTGATCTCTGCTTGCTTTGGTTAACAAAATCAGCTGCTTTTCGTTTTGAGGCTCTTCTTCAAAGGTCCCAACATTACCTTCTTCTTCACTTTGCATTCCTTCAGGTATTTCACCTTCTTCTGAGCCTTCCTCCTGTTGGTTTGCCCATAATTTGCTTGAGATTTGTTCCAACTGCCTTTCTGCTTCTGATTCTGCAGACTTCTTTTCAGCAGAATTTAGCTTATGTTATGCACTGCTATGATGCACAATTGTTGAGCTTTGTTGGTGTATGTTATTGGTGTTCTCTGCATTGTTGAAAATGTGTTGAGCACTGCTGCTGTGTATTTCTGTAGTGCAGTGTTGTTGTGTGTTGTTTGTATTAACTGCTTTGTTGTAGAAACTCCTCTGAATCCACTGTGAGGTGGATTTCTTTGTCCTTTATTTCATACTGCTTGTGCTTGCTGTTGCTTTATCTGTTGTTTCTTTCTCTGTTAAGCCTTCTTGAGTTGCCTCTTCCTGTTGGTTGTTGATTGCATTTGTTGTTTTTGCAGCACTTTTTGCTGAAGTTGTTGATGTATGAGTTGTTGTTGTTGTCAAGGCTGGTTGATTTTCTGTTTGTACAACTGCTCCTTCTGATATAATCAACTGATTGCTTTTGCTGCTGGTAGCCTCAGAGTTCAGTTTGCTGCCTGTTTCGGTGTTCAGTTGTGGGTTACTACTGGAGTGTTTGCTGAATGTTGTATTTTGTGTCTTTTCTGACTGTTTGCTGAGAGAGGTTGATGTCCTTGTAGCAGTCAATGCTGGAACTGCTGGTGATCGTTCTGTTATTGCTATCAAAGCTGATTGACTTCCTGTTTGAACATCTAATCCTTCTGGTAAAATCAGCTGGTTGGCATTACTGCTAGTAGCATCAAAGCTCAATTGATTGCTTAAATTGGGATTCATTGTTGAGTCTACTGGTGCTTGGTTTCCTGCTGCTATTAAGGCTGTGAGAGTTGCTGTTGGGGTGTCTGTTTCATTTTCCTTAGCCATATGATTGTCATCATTTTTGGTATTGTCGAAGTTGAGTGCATCAAACTTGTTTGCCACTTGAAGCTGTTGAGTGTCCTTAACAGCTGCTGTTTTTTGCTTCCCAAGTTTGGGATTTGCTTTTTTTGCATTCGATTGTCTTTGACCTCCTTCCATTGAGGGCCAGCATTGCCTATGACTTTGCCACTTGACAGTATCAGTAATAGTGTTGTTTGTTGTCTTTGCTGATTGTTTGTTTCTCCTGCTTTTCCTTATGCTTTCTTTTGCTCTGTAATCCTTTGTTGTTCTACCAGGGCTGTGCCCAGTATTTCCGGGTGTAGCTTCCAACATTCTATCATATCATGTCCTTATAGTTTGCATTCTTTACAGTATTTGGGGATATAGTTGTTACAACCCGTAACTGCGTACTTTAGATTACACCATAAGATAGTCTACATATAAGGGCCTAAGAACCGGAAAAAATAGTTCAAAAAGTCAAGAAAAGAGCAAAAGGCTTCGCAAAGCTGAGTATGCTACCGCAAAACCCACCTGCGAGCAGCACATCTAACACTGAAATCGCAGACCAAGACAGATTTCTGGACAAAGACCAGTGCCAGAAATGTGATCATAAGTGCGATCACATTTATGAAATGAGAACCGCATATTATGCCTATTGTGTCGCAAACTGAAACAGGTTTCCTCCCAGAAATCTATGTCAGGAATGCGGTCAGTATGCGATCGCATACTGAAAATGAGGATCGCAAATCAGACACTGTTCATCGCCAAATAAGATAGATGTCTGGGCTGAGTTTCACGTCTTTAATGTGAACCGCATGTTGATTCTGCGACGAGAATGCGATCGCAGACCTGTATGCCTCGGACACGTGCGTCACTCATTTACTGACCTATAAAAGGGGCTTAGACCAGCTAATTCACCATTTTTCTGAAACCGAAACCGAGTGGAACCCCCTGCGACCCTTCTCAAAGAATCCCACACTAGCCCCAGTCAATTTCCCTCTCATTCCAGTTCTAATTGGGGGAAAGAATCTAGAGATTGAAGAATTAGGGAAAAGCCCTAACTGATTTTCCTCTCTTTCAAGTTAGGGAAAAGCCCTAAGTGATTTTCCTCTCTTTCAAGCCCTAATTGAGAGTAAGACCTGGAGATTGAAGAACCAAGGAAGAGGGCTGGGTTATCCAACATGCAAGGTAAGTTACTACTATCTTTCATGCATTCCTTCTTCTGGGAATTCATGGTATTTCGTTTTACACATGTAAGAACCCACGGGATGGTGATCGGAAGCCATGGGTTCAAAGTTAATTGCTGATAATGGACTGGGTTATGATTGTTTTGGGTTGCTGTTGGGTTGCATGTCTTGCTACTATTGCTGTGGAGTTTTAGAGGGAGAAGGGTGTGGAGAATCACCATACAAATTTAGGGCTGTGGTTGATTGTAAATATAACGTTTAGAGGATAAAGAATCGTTCCTTTCATGGTAGACTAAGAAATCGTGACAGTGCATAGCTTGAAATTGGCGCAGAAAATACCAGGTAGGTACGACCATCCCTTTCTCTTTTGCACGACTCCGTTTATACATGATACCATGAACGAGCCCCCAAAGATACTCTACTATTAGAAGGTAGGAGTGCTTATATTGTTTCCCCTCTTATGGGAGGATTGATGTGCATTATTTCTTCGACCTTACGTCACCATGAAAATATGATTCATATGAGTTCACATGCATTATCTATTTTACTACACCGAGCCACGCAATAGTCGGCCGGGCAGGCACCTATTGTGCAAATATACGTTGTGCCTTACAAGTCGTGCTATAGTTGACAGCTATTTTACTACATCGAGCCGCGCTACAGTCGGTCGGGCAGGCCCCCATTGTGCAACCACTTATCAGTTGGGTATGATGATGATGAGGTCCACTGAGGCGTATGTATATGATGATGGTATGGCCCACAGAGGCGCATGTATATGATTATTTTTGAGGAAATATATATATATACATATATATATATATATGTATATGTATATATATATATGTATATGTATATATATATATGTATATGTATATGCACGTCAGGCATCTCATGGTTAGTCGCCCTTAGGGGCATTCAGATGGCACAGGTTGTATGTTTCTTATCCGGAGATATATTACTGTTCTTGTATTATGTTCCTGGCCTACATACTCAGTACATTATTCGTACTTACGTCCTTTTATTTGTGGACGCTGCAGACAGACAGACAGATAGACGAGGCTCCCCAACCACAGTAGGCTGCTCAGTCCAGCGGATATTGGCGAGATCCATCCTTCGGACTTGCCGCAGTCTTGGTATGCATTTTGTTATAGGCATTATGGGCATGTCGGGGCCCTGTTCCGACACAGGTTGCATCATGTATGTTCCAGTAGAGGCTAATAGACAAGGAGTGGTTTATGTATAGTTGGATTGCCTTGTCGGCAAATGTATTTTGTTGTATAGTTTTGCATCGCAGCCTTAAGGGCCATGTTATATATATGTATGTTCATGTTAATGTATGGTATTTCAGTTGATTATGAGCATGGTTTCTACTCATTCGGGCATCATAAGCCTATTAGACAATACGGGAAGTTAGAGCAAAGATATGTCGGCACTCGTCGAGCAGGGTCTTGGTGCCAGTCGCGGCCCTCCGGCTTGGGTCATGACAGATTTGGTATCAGAGCAGGTCGTGTCCTAGGGATTTTCTATGAGCCATGTCTAGTAGAGTGCTTATTATGGGTGTGTAGCGTGCCACATTTATAATCAGGAGGTTGTCTGACATTTAGGATTGTTACGTTCTTCCTAAATCTAGATCGTGCGTAGAGCTGAGTCGTAAGTGTTTGTCTCTTATATTTGCCTTGTTTTCCTATAGCGATGCCTTCGACTAGGAAGAAAACAAGTAGTAGACGGCTTGGTGCAGAAGCGGGAGAGGGTACCAGTCAGGTGCCCCAAGCTAGAGAAGGCTGAAGTGAGCCTCAGAGTGATAGACCGGTTAGTACGAGGGTTCGTGACTTTATTAATTTGGATCCTCCAGTTTTTACCGGGTCAGACCCTAATGAGGACCCACAGACTTATATTGATCAGACACATCGCACATTGCGGGTTATGCATGCTAGTGATACGGAGGCAGTAGAGTTGGCCTCTTATCGGCTACGGGACTTAGCAGCTCTATGGTATGACAGTTGGGAAAGATCCAGGGGTTCGAATGCTTCCCCACCTGTGTGGAAGGAATTTTTTTAAGGCGTTTCTTTGTCACTATTTACCAGTTAAGGTATGACGAGCCAGAGCTGACAAATTCCTGAACCTTAAAAAAGGTAACATGAGTGTGCGAGAGTACAGTATGCAGTTTGATTCATTGGCAATGTATGCTCCCCATATGGTAGCCGAGATGGGTGATAGGGTTCAACTGTACGTGAACGGATTGGGACCACATTTGATAAATGAGTGTACAACGGCCTCCTTGATAGACGGCATGGATATTTCTCGTATTCAGGCTTATGCCCAGACATTAGAGGATCGTAAGCGTCAGCAAAAAGTAGACAGGGAGCAGGATAGGGGCCAGCATAAGAAGACGAGATTTGCAGGGTATTCTCGTGACTTCAGAAGTAGTGTCAGGCCCCAGTTTTCAAGGAGTTCGGCACCACCTGTAGCTAGTGCTCCTCCACACTTTCAGAGACCTCCATATGATCGATGTACCTATTCAGGCCCAAGTCAGAGTTCACGGGCATCAGGCTCGCAACATCACAGGGATATCAGCCAGACGTGACCCCTAACACCACATTGTGATTAGTGCGGCAGGGCCCATTCTGGACTATGCCGCCGAGGTTCTGATGCATGTTATTCTTGCGGACAGCCTGGCCATATGATGCGGGATTGTCCTAGCAGAGAAGGTGGTGTTATGGCTCAGCCGACTGGATCTGTGTCTGGTTCTTCCTCATCAATTCGACCTCCAGCATGGGGTTTTCAGCAGCCAGTAGGTCGTGGTAGAGGTTGAGGTGCAGTGCCGAGTTCGCGTGGTAGCAGGTCGACAGGATGTTAAGTCATCTCCGGATGTTGTTACAGGTATATTATCAGTGCTTTCTTATGATGTATATGTGTTGATAGATCTCGGATCTACATTATCTTATGTTACACCTGATAGGGGAATCTGTGATTACTAGAAGGGTATACAGAGGTTGTACTGTGATGATTTGTAGTCGTCAACCCTTGGCAAATTTATTTGAATTAAAAATGGTTGATTTCAATGTAATAATGGGAATGGATTGGTTGGATTCATGTTATGCAAATGTTGACTGTCATACGAAGACGGTTAGATTTCAGTTTCCTGGTGAACCTTTCATTGAATGGAAGGGGAACATTGCTACGCGGAAAGGTAGATTAATTTCCTATCTTAAGGAAATAAAAATTATCTCAAAGGGTTGCATCTGTCATCTTGTTCGCGTTATGGATGCGGAGGTGAAACCACCTACTCTACAATCAATCCCCGTGGTCAGTGAATTTCCAGATGTTTTTCCAGATGAACTACCAGGTCTTCCTCCTGAAAGGGAGATTGAGTTTGGCATTGATGTGTTGCCCGATACTCACCAGATCTCTATACCTCCATACAAAATGGCCCCCGGTAGAATTGCGAGAGTTGAAGTTGCAGCTAAAGGACTTGCTAGATAAGGGCTTTATTAGGCCTAGCACTTCACCTTGGGGTGCGCCAGTCTTGTTTGTGCGAAAGAAATATGGGTCGTTGAGGATGTGTATTGATTATCGGCAGTTGAATAAGGTTACTATAAAGAATAATTATCCACTTCCAAGGATTGACGATATGTTTGACCAACTCTAGGGAGCCAAGTATTTTTCCAAGATTAACCGACGTTCATGATCTTATCAAGTGAGGGTCAAGGAGAAGGATATTCCAAAAACAGCCTTCCGGACAAGATATGGGCATTTTGAGTTCTTAGTAATGTCGTTCGGGCTAACAAAAGCCTCGGCAGCTTTTATGGATCTCATGAATACTGTATTTAGGCCCTATCTTGATGTGTTCATAGTTGTATTTGTTTACCCCTTAAACCGGATAACAATTGAATTTATTCGTAGTGCTAAGGATCCGTAAATTAATTTGATACTCAATAATAATATGGTAAAAGCAATTGAAATATGATAAGAAAGATAACAAAACCGTGTGCTGAGATGGACAATAAGAAAATGATAGAATCCTTGTATGAATAGTGAAAATGGTATCAAACAGCCAGAAAAATAATGGTTAAGTTTAGAGAATCTGATGGATACAATCGTTAACGAAAACTGCCTCTTATAGGCCAAAATAAGAGTTCTAAATGTGGTAAATAACTAATTACAAGATAAATCCCCCAATATACGGGATAGAATTTCCTTAAATCGTGGCACAACGACTATGATGGTTGAGATAATTACTCCTGGCAAAATATCCGGTGAGTGGCGAGATATGCGGTTCAAGGTTCGGTCCTTAAGCTCTTAGTATCCCTCGATTAGTTATACCGATCTGTCTTGTCCCGGCTGCCCCAACTGTCGTACCCGACCTCTTGATCTCGGACCGGAAAAGTTCGGCCGCATACTATCTCCATTCTGACTTCCCTAGGTTATATTCGACCCGCTTGCACTTGGATGTAACCGACCCGTTTCCATACAAATGTATCCGACCCAATACAGTATTCATTGATGATATTCTGGTGTATTCTCATTCAGAGGTAGAACATAGGGGCCACTTGCGGATTGTATTACAGACCCTTCGGGATCGCAAGTTATATGCGAAGCTCTCCAAGTGTGAATTCTGGCAGAACTCAGTAGCATTCCTAGGCCATGTGATATCTGACGAGGGTATTAGTGTCGACACTCAGAAGATTGATGCAGTGAAGAGTTGGCCAAGACCCACAACACCGTCAGAAGTCCGTAGCTTTCTAGGGCTAGCAGGATATTATAGGAGGTTTTGTAGAAGGGTTTTCCTCTATATCGGCACCATTGACTAAGTGGACACAGAAAGCTACCAAATTCCAATGGTCCGATGCTTGTGAACATAGCTTCCAGGAGCTAAAGTATCGGTTGATCTCCGCGCCAGTGCTTACTCTTCCAGAAGGGACAGAAGGGTATGTGCTCTATTGTGATGCTTCAGGTGTAGGTTTGGGATGCGTATTGATGCAACACGGGAAGGTGATTGCTTATGCCTCAATACAATTGAAGAAGCATGAAAAGAATTATCCAACCCATGATTTGGAATTGGCTGCAGTAATATATGTTTTAAAGATATGGCGGCACTACTTATACGACGTCCATGTTCACCTCTACACATATCACAAGAGTTTGAAGTACCTCTTCAGTCAGAAGGAGTTGAATTTGAGACAGCGACGTTGGCTTGAATTACTGAAAGACTACGATGTCGAGATATTATATCATCCCCGTAAAGCCAATGTGGTGGCAGACGCTCTCAGTCGTAAAGCAATGGGAAGTTTAGTACACATTGAAGCAGGTAAATGGGGTTTAACTAAAGAGCTTCATCAGCTAGCCAGTATGAGAATCAAATTAGTAGACTCTGAGGACGGAGGTGTTATTGTACATAATACATCAAAGCCATCTCTCGTAGCCGAGGTAAAAGCACGGCAATATGAAGATCCCACCTTGGTACGATTGAGAGAGGGCATTCAGCAGGGCAAAATTTCAGCGTTTGAGATCGTCGGAGGAGGAACATTGAGGGGCCAGGGCCGATTATGTGTACCTAATGTGGCTGGGTTGCGACAAAAGATTATGAGGAAAATTCGTCAATCCCGATATTCCATCCATCCCGGTTCGACAAAAATGTATCATGATGTCAAAGAGCAGTATTGGTGGGCTAGCACGAAGAAGTCTATTGCAGAATTAGGAGCCTAGTGTCCCAATTGTCAACAGGTAAAGATAGAACATCAGAAACCCGGTGGATTGCTCCAGAATATTGAAATTCCAACCTGGAAATTGGAGGTGATTAATATGCACTTCATTACTGGATTGCCTCACTCTTATCATAAGTTTGACTCCATTTGTGTGATAGTGGATCGGCTTACCAAATGTGCCCATTTTCTGCCTGTTAATGCAGCCTACACAGCTGAAGACTATGCAAAGCTGTATATCAAGGAGATTGTTAGACTTCATGGTGTGCCGGTGACTATTATATCAGACCGAGGAGCTCAATTCACAACTAACTTTTGAAGGTCTTTTCAGAAAGGGTTGGGCACACAAGTGAATCTCAGCACCGCTTTTCATCCGCAGATTGACGGACAAGCTGAACGTACGTATTCAGACACTGGAAGATATGCTACGAGCATGTGTTCTAGATTTTAAGGGAAATTGGGATGACTATCTTCCACTCATAGAATTTGCCTACAATAACATCTACCATTCCATTATTAAGATGGCCCCATGAGAGGCACTATATGGGAGGAGATGTAGACCACCAGTTGGATGGTTCGAAGTCAGTGAAATAGAGTTATATGGGCCAGATTTGATTCACCAAGCCATCAAGAAGGTGAAGGTGATACAGGAACGATTGAAGACGGCACAAAGTAGGCAAAACTTCTATTATGATGTCCGACGTCATGATTTGGAGTTTAAGGTTGGTGATTGGGTGTTCCTCAGAGTCTCACCAATGAAGGGTGTCATGCGTTTTGGTAAGAAAGTTAAGTTGAGTCCAAGGTATATCGGACCATATAAGATCCTTCGACGAATTGGACGTGTGGCTTATGAGTTAGAATTGCCATCCGAATTAGAATTTGTTCATCCGGTATTCCATGTATTGATGTTGCGGAAGTGCTTTGGGGACCCTTCTTGAGTCGTCCCTACCAAGGATATACAGATTACAGAGGATCTATCATATGAAGAGGTATCAGTGGCTATACTAGACCGACAAGTCCGCAAGCTAAGAACAAAGGATGTAGCTTCCGTTAAGGTATTGTGGAGGAACAAACATACGGAAGAAATGACATGGGAGGCAGAGGAAGAGATGAAGTCTAAATATCCGTACATGTTCCAGAATGGAGATAATGAGGGTGTCGAAGGAGTGCAAGACGCATCAGAAGAAGGAACGTCTCTAAGAGGTAAGCGATAAAATTGAGGATACTCTTTCTTAATGCAAAATGATAATATGCATGTAATGTACATATCCATAAGTCTGCATACTCTTGTAGGACTGTACGTCATGAAAAATCCCCGTAAACCTATACATTCGAGGAAGAATGTTCTTAAGGAGGGGGGGGGGAGAGTGTTACAACCCGTAACTGCGTACGTTAGATTACTCCATAAAATAGTCTACATATAAGGGCCTAAGAACCAGAAAAAAGAGTTCAAAAAGTCAAGAAAAGAGCAAAAGGCTTCGCAAAGCTGAGTATGCTACCGCAAAACCCACCTGCGAGCAGCACATCTAACACTGAAATCGCAAACCAAGACAGATTTCTTGACAAAGGCCAGTGCCAGAAATGCGAACCGCATATTATGGCTAATGTGTCGCAAACTAAAACTGATTTCTGGGCAGAAATCTATGTCAGGAATACAGTCAATATGCGATCGCATACTGAAAATTCTGATCGCAAATCAGACACTCTTCATCGCATAATGAGACAGATTTCTGGGCTGAGTTTCACGTATAGAATGCGTACCGCATGTTGATTCTGCAAAGAGAATGTGATCGCAGACCTGTAGGTGCCAGCCATGTGTGTCACTCATTTACTGATGTTACAACTCGTAAATTCATACATTAGATCTCGCCGTAAGATAGTTTACATATAAGAGCCTAAGAACCCGGAAAGTAGTTAAAAAAGTTAAAAAAAGAGCAAAAGGCTTCGGCAAGCTGGGAATGCAGTCTCAAAACCCACATGTGAGCCGCATTTCCAACACTGAAATCGCAGACCAAGTCAGATTTCTGGGCAGAAATCTGTGTCAGGAATGCGGTCAGTATGCGATCGCATACTGAGAATGCGGTCCACAAAAATGATATCCTTCATCGCATAATCAGACACGTGTATCACTTATTACTGACCTATCAAAGGGGCTTAGACAAGCTACTTCACCATTTTTCTGAATCCCAAACCAAGTAGAACCCCCTGCAACCCTTCCCAAAGAATCCTACACAAGCCCTAATCAATTTCCCTCTGTTTCAAATTCTATTTGGGGGAAAGAATCTAGAGATTGAAGAATTAGGGAAAAAGCCCTAACTGATTTTCCTCTCTTTCAAGCGCTAATTGAGAGTGAGACCTAGAAGTTGAAAAACCAAGGAAGAGGGCTGAGTTATCCCACATGCAAGGTAAGTTACTACTATCTTTCATGCATTCTTTCTCCTGGGAATTCATAGTATTTTGTTATGTGCATGTAAGAACTCATGGGATGGTGATTGGAAGCAATGAGTTCAAGTTAACTAGTGGTAATGGACTGGGTTGTGGTTGTTTTGGGTTGTTGTTGAGCTGCATGTCTTACTACTATTATTGTGGAGTTTAGAAGAAGAAGGGTGTGGGGAAACACCATGTAAATATAGGGCTGAGGTTGATTATAACTATAACTTTTAAAGGATAACGATAGAATCGTTTCTTACATTGTAGACTAAGGAACTTGTGATTGTGTGAAGCTTGAAATTGGTGCAGAGTATAAACCAGGTATGCAAGACCATCCCTTTCTTTCTTTTGCACGACTCCGTTTATACATGATACAATGAACGAGCCCCAAAAGATACTATACTCTTAGAAGGTAGGAGTGCTTATATTGTTTCCCTCTTATGGGAGGATTGATGTGTATTATTTCTTCGACTTTACGTCACCATGAAAGTATGATTCACATGAGTCCAGCATGCGTTATCTATTTTACTTTACCGCGCCGCGCTATAGTCGGCCGGGAAGGCACTTATTGTGCAACTATACATATGTATATGTTATACTCTACTTAGTCGCGCTATAGATGACAGCTATTTTACTTTACTGCACCGCGCTATAGTCGGCCGGGCAGGCACCTATTGTGCAACCACTGATCAGTTGGGTATGATGATGACGAGGCCCACAGAGGCGTATGTATAAGATGATGATGAGGCCCACAGAGACGTATATATGTATATGATGATCTTAAAAGGATATATATATATATATATATATATGCATATGCACGTCAGACATGACATGGTTAGTCACCCTCCGAGGCATTCAGATGGTACAGGTTGTATGTTTCTTATCCTGAATCATATTACTGTTCTTATGTTATGTTTCCTGCCATACATACTCAGTACTTTATCCGTACTGACGTTTTTTTTCTTGTGGACGCTGCATGTCGTGCGGTAGGTCCGGATAGACATATAGACGAAGCTCCCCCGCCACAGTAGGCTGCCCAGTCAGCGGATATTGGCGAGATCCATCCTTCGGACTTGCCGCAGTCTTGGTATGCATTTTGTTATAGGCATTATGGGCATGTCGGGGCCCTGTTCCGACATAGGTTGCATCATGTATGTTCCAGTAAAGGCTCATAGACAAGGAGTGGTTTATGTATTGTTGGATTGCCTTGTCGGCAAATGTATTTTGTTGTATAGCTTTTGCATTGCAGCCTTATTGGCCATGTTATGTATATCAGTATGTTCGTGTCATTGTATGGTACTTCAACTGATATGTATGAATATGTTGTTATCGAAAAATTTCAGTCGATTATGATTATTGTTACCATTCGTACTGGCATCATCGACCTCATAGATAACAAGAAAGTAAGATAACAGGTATGCCGGCACTCGGCAGGTAGGGTCCAGGTGCCCGTCACGGCCTTTCGGCATGGGTCGTGACAACTGACCTATAAAAGAGGCTTAGACCAGCTAATTCACCATTTTTCAAAAACGCAAACCGAGTAGAACCCCCTGCGACCCTTCTCAAAGAATCCCACACTAGCCCCAGTCAATTTCCCTCTCCTTCAAGTTCTAATTGGGGGAGAGAATCTAGAGATTGAAGAATTAGGGAAAAGCCCTAACTGATTTTCCTCTCTTTCAAGCCCTAATTGAGAGTAAGACCTAGAGATTGAAGAACCAAGGAAGAGGGCTGGGTTATCCAAAATGCAAGGTAAGTTACTACTATCTTTCATGCATTCCTTCTCATGGGAGTTCATGGTATTTCGTTTTACACATGTAAGAACCCACCGGATGGTGATCGGAAGCCGTGGGTTCAAAGTTAATTGTTGATAATTGGACTGAGTTGTGATTGTTTTGGGTTGCTGTTGGGTTGCATGTCTTGCTAATATTGCTGTGGAGTTTTAGAGGGAGAAGGGTATGGAGAAACACCATATAAATTTAGGGCTGTGGTTGATTGTAAATATAACATTTAGAGGATAACGTTAGATTCATTTCTTTCATTGTAGACTAAGGAATCGCGACAGTGCGTCGCTTGAAATTGGCGCAAAAAATACCAGGTATGTAAGACCATCCCTTTATTTCTTTTGCACGACTCCGATTATACATGATACAATGAACGAGCCCCCCAAGATACTCTACTCTTAGAAGGTAGGAGTGCTTATATTGTTTCCCCTCTTATGGAAGGATTGATGTGTATTATTTCTTCGACCTTACGTCACCATGAAAATATGATTCATATGAGTCCACATGCATTATCAATTTTACGACACCGAGCCGCGCTATAGTCGGCCGGGCAGGCACCTATTGTGCAACCACAGATCAGTTGGGTATGATGATGATGAGGACCACAGAGGCGTATGTATATGATGATGGTAAGGCCCACAGAGGCGTATGTATATGATGATTTTTGAAGAGATATATATATATATATGTATGTATGTATGTATATGCACATCAGGCATCTCATGGTTAGTCGCTCTCAGGGGCATTCAGATGGCACAGGTTGTATGTTTCTTATCCTGACAGATAGACGAGGCTCCCCCACCACAGTAGGCTGTTCAGTCCAGCGGATATTGGCAAGATCCATCCTCCGAACTTGCCGCAGTCTTGGTATGCATTTTGTTATAGGCATTATGGGCATGTCGGGGCCGTGTTCCGACATAGGTTGCATTATGTATGTTCCAGTA
Source organism: Nicotiana obtusifolia (assembly GCA_002018475.1). Classification (NCBI taxonomy): domain Eukaryota; kingdom Viridiplantae; phylum Streptophyta; class Magnoliopsida; order Solanales; family Solanaceae; genus Nicotiana; species Nicotiana obtusifolia. The sequence continues at coordinate 135,695 of MCJB01024272.1, forward strand.
GAGGCTCATAGACAAGGAGTGGTTTATGTATAGTTGGATTGCCTTGTCGGCAAATGTATTTTGTTGTATAGTTTTGCATCGCAGCCTTAAGGGCCATGTTATATATATGTATGTTCATGTTAATGTACGGTATTTCAGTTGATTATGATCGTGGTTTGCTACTCATTCGGGCATCATATGCCTATTAGACAATATGGGAAGTTAGAGGAAAGATATGCCGGCACTCGTCGAGTAGGGTCCGGGTGCCAGTCGCGGCCCTCCGGCTTGGGTCGTGAGATGAGCCATCTTAGAAAACCTATCAACAACCACATAAACGCTATCCTGACCAACCCTAGATCGCGGCGACCCCATCATAAAATCCATCGAAATATCTATCCGAGGACTAGTAAGAACGGGTAAGGGAGTATACAAACCATGATTATTAGACCTAGACTTAGCTCTTTTACACTCAAAACATGCTCCACATATTCTCTCAACATCTCGCCTCATCTTAGGCCAATGGAACTGTTCCCCTCATATAGCTAAAGTCTTGCCTACCCCAAAGTGTCCCATCAAGCCCCCACAATACGCCTCGCGCACCAACAACTCTCGCCACGAGGACTCGGGTATACAAACTCTCCCCTTCTTAAAAATGTACCCATCATGCCATTGATACTTCTCAACTCGCTGCCCGCTAGTTATGGCGTCACACACACTCTTAAGTTTAGGGTCATGCATATACATAGACTTAATACTCTCAAAACCCATCAACCTAGATGCTAACGTGATAGCCAAAGCAAACTTCCTAGATAGTGCGTCAGCTACTACATTCTCCTTTCCCGTCTTGTAATGAATCACGTAAGGGAAACTCTCAATGAACTCTACCCACTTGGCATGTTGTTTATTTATTTTCTCTTCACCCTTAAGATTTTTGAGGGACTCATGATCACTCCTAAGTACGAATTCCTAAGGCCATAGGTAATGTTGCCAATGAGCTAAAGCTCTCACGAGGGCATACAACTCTTTGCCGTACGTAGAGTAATTCAAGGCAGCCCCTTCAACTTCTCACTAAAATAGGAAATAGGCTTCCCATCTTGCATAAGAACACCTCCAATTCCCACCCCCGAGGCGTCACACTCAATTTCAAACGCCTTACTAAAATCAGGTAACTGTAACAACGGGGCAGAACTAAGCCTACGTTTCAACTCTTGGAAGGCACCCTCTTGCGGCTCCCCCCACACAAAAGGCGTTTCTTTCCTCACCAACTCCGTGAGTGGTGCTGCTATGGTGCTAAAGTCTTTAACAAAGCGCCTGTAGAAACTAGCTAGTCCATGGAAACTTCTAACATGTGAAACAGTAGTCGGAGTAGGCCAGTCTCTTATAGCTTCTACCTTAGATTCATCTACTTCAACACCCTTAACACATATAACAAATCCAAGAAATACAACTTTCTCTACAAACGGCACACTTCTTGTAATTAACATATAACTTTTCGGCTCTTAATACTTCAAATACTTGCCTTAAGTGATCAACATGGTCATCTAATCTTCTACTATAAATCAAGATATCATCAAAGTAGACAACCACAAACTTTTTAAGAAACGGTTTAAGCACATGATTCATTAACTGCATGAACGTACTAGGTGCGTTGGAGAGACCAAAAGGCATCACCAACCATTCATATAGACCAAACATGGTCTTGAATGCAGTTTTCCACTCATCACCAGATTTCATACGGATTTGGTGGTAACCGGACCTAAGATCAATCTTAGAAAACACACTTGAACCACATAAATCATCTAGCATGTCATCTAACCTTGGTATAGGATGACGATACTTTACGGTTATCTTGTTGACGGCTCGGCAATCAACACACATCCTCCAGGTGCCGTCTTTCTTTTGAACCAAGATCAGGGGTACGGCACACGGACTTAGACTCTCTCGAACTAGCCCCTTAGTCAATAGCTCATTCACTTGTCGTTGCAACTCCCTAGTATCCTGTGGATTGCCTCGATACGCGGGTTTATTCGGAATTTGTGACCCTAGAACAAAGTCAATTTGGTGTTCTATCCCCCTCGATGGAGGTAGTCCACTCAGCATCTCCTCGGGAAACATGTCCCTGTATTCCTGCAAAACATCACTAACAACACTAGGCAAGGGGTGAACGGTACTAGAAACTTCATCATTAGAGCTCAAGTAAACACCCTTGTGAATTAGGAAAATTAAGAGTTTAGAACTATCATTACCTCTCAAATACTCACCTGGTTGCATCATGGCACAAATATTACCTGACAGGTTCAATTTACTAGCATTGGTTGTGGCTTCGGATTTGGGCTCCATTGGAGCCTTAGCTGTAGTTGCCTCTTTCAGTTCCCGCATGTGTTTGTAATCATCACTAACTTGTTGCGGTGTTAAGGGTTTAAGTACATAATTCTTGTCCTCCAGCTTGACCGTATAAGTGTTGGCCCTTCCATCATGATCAACACATCTATCAAACTGCCAATGCCTGCCCAATAGTAAATGGCGTGCTGCATAGGCACTACATAACACAAGATTTCATCGTGATAAGATCCCACCTTGAACTTAATGAGTGCCTGCTTTACTACCTTTAATTCACCACATTCACTGAACCATTGCAATCTTTAAGGATGAGGATGTTTCCTCGTAGGTATACTAAGTTTAGTCACTAACGTGTGGCTTACTACATTAGTGCAACTTCTGAAATCAATTATCATTGAGCACACCTTTCCTTTCACCCTACATCTAGCATGAAACAAGTTCTCACGCTGCACATATCCTTCCTCCTGTACGCTCATAGTGCTCAAGTTCCTACATACCACTAAGAACATATTCACACCCTCTTCTTCTAACTCTTCCTCGCCGCACTCAACCAATTATGCCCCCTTATCTTCCTCAATCTCCTCTTCACTTTCTTCTTCACACACAGTACCATCATGTTCAGGTCTTAAGGTAGAACCATCACTAGTTCTTTCCCCGACATTCTTCCAAGTACTAGCAGTTCATTCAAGGTTCTCCACTCGGATACTAAGTGCCCTTACTTCAACCCATAGCTCGGCTAAAGTAATGTCGGTCAAAACCTTTTCTCCTTTCGTAGCCATGTACCTACAAATGAAAAAAGACTAGAGAAAGTGTTAAGGTTAGTCAAAAATTCTCTCTCTCACTTTTTTTTAATGACTCTCGGGTTCACTCAAATTCTCGGGTAGTATTTCACACTTGTCTTCAAATTGGCTTCCTCTAATTGACCAAGTTCCTTAGCGACCTTTCAAGTTCACAGGATCAATAGTCTTCCTCGGGGTGAGTGAAATTATGTGACTCGATAGGCGGACAACTTTTTATGTGAGCACAAGAAGCCAAGAATTATCTACGAAAGTGGAAATTCTGAGTTTTAGCATGAGGTCCTACAAGCTCAAACATTAGTAATTACTAAAGTAGGAAATTACCTAACAATTACTAATTAGAAGTAGTAAAATTAAGAAAGAATTTCGAAACTAGTGGAAGGACGAAGTTTTAGAAGCTTTCCTACTTTAGTTTGGAGGAGACCAATCCCCTCTCCCTAACCCTTTAGGAATTCAGCCTCCCATTCTCCTTTTCCAACCCAAATTCGCCCCCCTTCTCCTTGTCCAACTAGGTTTTTAACTTCTTGAAACTTCTCCTTTTTGGATTGGGAGTTGTTTCCTTCTTGGACTAGAATTAGGTTTTCCTATTCTCCTCCTTTCTCTCCCAATTTCGGCCCTCTCTCCTCCCTCTTTACACGTTTTCAAGACTTCCTTTTCAAGAACAACAAATTAAAATTCAAGAACTTCAAAAATTCAAGGCAATCTTGTTAAGAACGTTTGAGGATTCAAGAACCACTTTAAGAACAATGTAAAACTCTTCAAGAAATTCAATTTTAACTCCAAGAACTTCAAGATTTTCAAGATTCAGTCGTTCACCTTCAAGAATTTCAACTAGAGTTTCAACATCTAAAGATTATCGGTTTATAACGATCAAGAACTTTAAGAATTGGTTCAAAAACGTGTCTTTATAAATCAATGTTCAAGACTTCAATCCCTAGATGATTTAACAACTTCAACAACACAAATATTCGATTTTTCTTCTTTTTTTTTTGTTGTCACATTTTTTTTAATTATCAAAAATGAAATTAAAGAAAGAATAGGGAGTGAGAAGGTCTGGCGATGGAGAGAGAGAGAGAGAGAGAGACGAACGATACACTCGAAGCTTTTCATCGCCAACAATGGCGACGCCAGCCGGCGAAATACCGGCTGGCCGGCCACCTCCGAGCACCTCTCTAACCGCAGCCACTACTTTTCCCACACCCCAACCTCTAGATTACTCCCAAATCCTAAAGCCATCTCATGAACAATACAACATCGGTGAACCTTAACCAGAAAATCGAACCAATTCCTTTCAAGCGAGCAACCTTTATGCACGGACAACCATAGTCAAATACACAGAAGCAGAGGTGACTCGCATGAATATAATCGAGGGTTTACAATACACGGTCTTGGGTAAATTCTCATACGGTTGGCCAGATATTCAAGAACTGAGAAGAATCATCCCAATACAGTGCGGAATCAAAGGCGAGTGTAACATCGGCTTTTTCATAGAGAAACACGTACTTATCATATCATCAAAATCACCTCAAAGAGCACATACTATCATAAAGCCAAGGATGGGTACAAATATCAGATAAGACAGCTAATTTATGATGCAAAATTCAAGCTCGGCGAAGAAACATCAATGGCAATGGCGTGGATATCATTCCCACATTTGCTACCTACATACTATGTAAAGGAATGCCTTTTCTCCCTAGCTTGAACTATTGGTAAGCCACTCCATCTTGATTTAGCAACCATAAACAAGACGAAGCCTAGTTGTGCGAGAGTAAAGGTACTAGTTGATCTCTTAGCAGAATTGCCAAAAAAAGTTAGACTGGACATAGAAAATGAGGCAACAGGGGAAGTCAAAACGGAATGGGTTAAAATCCAATACGACTATTGTCACGACCCAAGCCGGAAGGCCGCGACTGGCACCCGAACCCTACTGGACGAGTGCCGGCATATCTTTCCTCTTACTTCCCGTATTGTCTAATAGGCATATGATGCCCGAATGAGTAGCAAACCATGATCATAATCAACTGAAATACCGTACATTAACATGAACATACATACATATAACATGGACCTTAAGGTTGCGATGCAAAACTATACAACAAAATACATTTGCCGACAAGGCAATCCAACTATACATAAACCACTCCTTGTCTATGAGCCTCTACTAGAACATACATGATGCAACCTGTGTCGAAACAGGGCCCCGACATGCCCATAATGCCTATAACAAAATACATACCAAGACTGCAGCAAGTCCGAAGGATGGATCTTGCCAATATCCGCTGGGCTTAGCAGCCTACTGTGCTAGGGTAGCCTCATCTATCTGTCTGTCTTGACCTGCAGCACGACATGCAGCGTCCACAAATAAAAGGACGTCAGTACGAATAATGTACTGAGTATGTAGGATAGGAACATAATACAAGAACAGTAATATGCATCGGGATAAGAAACATACAACCTATGCCATCTGAATGCCCCTGAGGGCGACTAACCATGAGATGCTTGATGTGCATATACATACACACACACACATACACACACACACACACACACACACATATATATATATATATATTTCTTCAAAAATCTTCATATACATACGCCTCTGTGGGCCTTACCATCATCATATACATACGCCTCTGTGGGCCTCAGCATCATCATACCCAACTGATCAGTGGTTGCACAATAGGTGCCTGCCCATCCAACTATAGCGCGACTCGGTGTAGTAAAATAGCTGCCGACTATAGCGCGACTAGTAAGGTAAAACATATATTTGCACAATAGGTGCTTGCCCGGCCGATTATAGCGCGGCTCGGTGTAGTAAAATAGATAATGCATGTGGACTCATATGAATCATATTTTCATGGTGACGTAAGGTCAAAGAAATAATACATATCAATCCTCCCATAAGAGGGGAAACAATATAAGCACTCCTACCTTCTTAGAGTAGAGTATCATTGGGGGTTCGTTCATTGTATCATGTATAAACGGAGTCGTGCAAAAGAAAGAAAGGGATGGTCTTACATACCTGGTATTTTCTACACCAATTTCAAGCTACGCACTGTCACAATTACTTAGTCTACAATGAAAGAAACGATTCTAACGTTATCCTCTAAACGTTATATTTACAATCAACAACCGCCCTAAATTTATATGGTGTTTCTCCACACCCTTCTCCCTCTAAAACTCCACAGCAATAGTAGAAAGACATGCAACCCAACAGCAACCAAAAACAATCACAACCCAGTCCAATTATCAGCTATTAACTTTGAACCCGTGGCTTCTGATCACCATCCGGTGGGTTGTTACATGTGTAAAACGAAATACAATGAATTCTTAGGAGAAGGAATGCATGAAAAATAGTAGTAACTTACCTTGCATGTTGGATAACCCAGCCCTCTTCCTTGGTTCTTCAATCTCTAGGTCTTACTTTCAATTAGGGCTTGAAAGAGAGGAAAATCAGTTAGGGCTTTTCCCTAATTCTTCAATCTCTAGATTCTTTCCCCCAATTAGAACTTGAAGGAGTGGGAAATTGACTGGGGCTAGTGTGGGATTCTGTCTCATTATGCGATGAAGAGTGTCTGATTTGCGATCCGCATTTTCAGTATGCTATCGCATACTGACCGCATTCCTGACATAGATTTCTGCCCCAAAAATCTATTTCAGTTTGCGACACATTAGGCATAATATGTGGTTCCCATTTCAAAAATGCGATTACACTTATGATCGCATTTTTGGCATTGGTCTTTGTCCAGAAATCTGTCTTGGTCTGCGATTTCAGTGTTAGATGTGCTGCTCGCAGGTGGGTTTTGCGGTATCATACTCAGCTTTGCGAAGCCTTTTGCTATTTTCTTGACTTTTTGAACTCTTTTTCCGGTTCTTAGGCCCTTATATGTAGACTATCTTATGGCGTAATCTAACGTACGCAGTTACAGGTTGCAACACTCTCCCCCCCTAAGAACATTCGTCCTCTAATGTATAGGGTTATGGGGATTTTTCATAACGTACGGTCCTACAAGAGTATGCAAACTTATGGATATGTACATTACCTGCATATTATCATTTTGCATTAAGAAAGAGTATCCTCAATTTTATCGCTTACCTCTTAGAGACGTTCCTTCTTCTAATGCGTCTTGCGTTCCTTCGGCACCCTCATTATCTCCATTCTCGAACAGGTATGGATATTTAGACTTCATCTCTTCCTCTGCCTCCCATGTCATTTCTTCCGTATGTTTGTTCCTCCACAATACCTTAACGGAAGCTACATCCTTTGTTCTTAGCTTGTGGACTTGTCGGTCTAGTATAGCCACTAGTACCTCTTCATATGATAGATCCTCTGTAATCTATATATCCTTGGTAGGGACGACTCGAGAAGGGTCCCCAATGCACTTCCTCAACATCGATACATGGAATACCGGATGAACAAATTCTAATTCGGATGGCAATTCTAACTCATAAGCCACACGTCCAATTCGTCGAAGGATCTTATACGGTCCGATATACCTTGGACTCAGCTTACCTTTCTTACCAAAAGACATGACACCCTTCATTGGTGAGACTCTCAGGAACACCCAATCACCAACCTTAAACTCCAAATCACGAAGTCGGACATCATAATTGGACTTTTTCCTGCTTTGTGCCGTCTTCAATCGTTCATGTATCACCTTCACCTTCTCGGTGGCTTGGTGAATCAAATCTGGCACATATAACTCTGTTTCACCGACTTCGAACCATCCAACTGGTGATCTACATCTCCTCCCACATAGTGCCTCATATGGGGCCATCTTAATACTGGAATGGTAGTTGTTATTGTAGGCAAATTCTATGAGGGGAAGATGGTCATCCCAATTTCCCTTAAAATCTTGAACACATGCTCGTAGCATATATTCCAATGTCCGAATAGTACGTTTCAGCTTGTCCGTCAATCTGCGGATGAAAAGCGGTGCTAAGATTCACCTGTGTGCCCAAACCTTTCTGAAAAAGACATCCAAAAGTTAGCTGTGAATTGACCTCCTCGTTCTGATATAATAGTCACCGGCACACCATGAAGTCTAACAATCTCCTTGATATACAACTTTGCATAGTCTTCAGTTGTGTAGGCTGCCTTAACTGGCAGAAAATGAACACATTTGGTAAGCCGATCCACTATCACCCAGATGGAGTCAAACTTATGATAAGAGCGAGGCAATCCAATAATGAGGTCCATATTAATCACCTCCCATTTCCAGGTTGGAATTTCTATATTTTAGAGCAATCCACCGGGTTTTTGATGTTCTATCTTTACCTGTTGACAATTGGGACACTAGGCTACAAATTCTGCAATAGACTTCTTCATGCTATCCCACCAATACTACTCTTTGACATCATGATACATCTTTGTCAAACCGGGATGGATGGAATATCGGGATTGATGAATTTCCCTCATAATCTTTTCTCGCAACCCTGCCACATTAGGTACACATAATCGGCCCTGGCACCTCAATGTTCCACCTCCTCCAATCTCAAAAGCTAAAATTTTGCCCTACTAAATGCCCTCTCTCAATCGTACCAAGGTGGGATCTTCATATTGCCGTGCTTTTACCTCGGCTAAGAGAGATGATTCTGATGTATTATGTACAATAACACCTCCATCCTCAGAGTCAAATAATTTGATTCTCATACTGGCTAGATGATGAAGCACTTTAGTTAAACCCCATTTACCTGCTTCAATGTGTACTAAACTTCCCATTGACTTACGACTGAGAGCGTCTACACAACATTGGCATTACCGGGATGATACAATATCTCGACATCATAGTCTTTCAATAATTCGAGCCAACGTCGCTGTCTCAAATTCAACTCCTTCTGACTGAAGAGGTACTACAAACTCTTGTGATCTGTGTAGATGTTAACATGGACGTCGTATAAGTAGTGCTGCCATATCTTCAAAGCATATATTATTGCAGCCAATTCCAAATCATGGGTTGGATAATTCTTTTCATGCTTCTTCAATTGTCTTGAGGCATAAGCAATCACCTTCCCGTGTTGCATGAATACGCATCCCAAACCTACACCTGAAGCATCACAATAGTGCACATACCCTTCTGTCCCTTCTGGAAGCTACGTTCACAAGCATCGGACCATTGGAATTTGGTAGCTTTTTGTGTCAACTTAGTCAATGGTACCGACATAGAGGAAAACCCTTCTACAAACCTCCTATAATATCCTGCTAGCCCTAGAAAGCTGCGGACTTCTGACGGTGTTGTGGGTCTTGGCCAACTCTTCACTGCAACGATCATTTGAGTGTCGACACTAATACCCTCTTCATATATCACATGGCCTAGGAATGCTACTGAGTTCAGCCAGAATTCACACTTGGAGGCTTCGCATATAACTTGCGATCCCGAAGGGTCTGTAATACAATCTGCAAGTGGCCCGTATGTTCTGCCTCTGAATGAGAATACACCAGAATATCATCAATGAATACAACTACGAACACATCAAGATAGGGCCTGAATACAGTTTTCATGAGATCCATAAAAGCTGTCGGGGCATTTGTTAGCCCGAACGACATTACTAAGAACTCAAAATGCCCATATCTTGTCTGGAAGGCTGTTTTTGGAATATCCTTCTCCTTGACCCTCACCCGATAATATCATGAACGTAGGTCAATCTTGGAAAATACTTGGCTCCCTGGAGTTGGTCAAACAGGTCGTCAATCCTTGGAAGTGGATATTTATTCTTTATAGTAACCTTATTCAACTACCGATAATCTATACACATCCTCAAGATCCGTCTTTCTTCCGCACAAACAAGACTGGCGCACCCCAAGGTGAATTGCTAGGCCTAATAAAGCCCTTATCCAACAAGTCCTTTAGTTGCAACTTCAACTCTTGCAATTCTGCTGGGGCCATTCTGTATGGAGGGATAGAGATCGGGTGAGTATCGGGCAACACATCAATGCCAAACTCAATCTCCCTTTCAGGAGGAAGACCTAGGAGTTCATCTGGAAGAACATCTGGAAATTCACTAACCACGGGGATTGATTGTAGAGTAGGTGGTTTCACCTCTGCATCAATAACGCGAACAAGATAATAGATGCAACCCTTTGAGATCATTTTCCTTGCCTTAAGATAGGAAATAAATCTACCTTTCGGCGTAGCAATGTTTCCCTTCCATTCAATGATAGGTTCACTAGGAAACTGAAATCTAACTTTCTTCTTATGACAGTCAACATTTGTATAACATGAAGCCAACCAATCCATTCCCATTATTACATCGAAATCAACCATTTTTAATTCAAATAAATCTGCCGAGGTTTGACGACTACAAATCGTCACATTACAAGCTCTGTATACCCTTCTAGTAATTGTAGATTCCCCTATCATAGTTGATGTCGCAAATGGTTTACTTATTAATTCAGGTTCGACGCCAAACTTATCAGCCAGGAGGGGTGTAACATATGATAATGTAGATCCGCGATCAATCAACGCATATACATCATAAGAAGCACTGATAATATACCTGTAACAACATCCGGAGATGACTCAAGATCCTGTCGACCTGCTAGAGCATATATTCGGTTCTGAATACCACTCGAACTCGGCACTGCACCTCCACCTCTACCACGACCTACTAGCTCCTGAAAACCCCGTGCTGGAGGTCGAATTGATGAGTAAGAACCAGACACAGATACAGTCGGCTGAGCGATAACACCCCCTCCTCTGGTAGGACAATCCCACATCATATGGCCAGGCTGTCCGCAAGAATAACATGCATTAGAACCCGCGAACTCTGGCCAGGGCCCGAATAGGTAAATCCATCATATCGAGGTCTCTGAAAATGTGGAGGAGCACTAGCTACAGGTGGTGCCGAACTCCTCAAAAACTAGGGCCTGACACTACTTCTGAATTCACCAGAATACCGTGCAAATCTCGTCCTCTTATGTTGGCCCCTATCCTGCTCCCTCTCTACTTTTTGCTGGCGCTTACTATCCTCTAATGTCTGGGCATAAGCCTGAATATGAGAAATATCCATGCCCTCTATCAAGGAGGCCATTGTACACTCATTTATCAAATGTGATCCCAATCCGTTCACGAACAAATGAACCCTATCACCCATCTCGGCCACCATATGGGGAGCATACCTTGCCAAAGAATCAAACTGCATACTGTACTCTCGCACACTCATGTTACCTTGTTTAAGGTTCAGGAATTTGTCAGCTCTGGCTCGTCGTACCTCAACTGGTAAATAGTGACAAAGAAACGCCTCAGAAAATTCCTTCCAGACAGGTGGGGAAGCATTCGAATCCCTCGATCTTTCCCAACTGTCATACCAGAGAGCTGCTAAGTCCCGTAACCGATAATAGGCCAACTCTACTACCCCCGTATCACTAGCATGCATAACCCGCAGTGTGCGATTTGTTTGATCAATAAAAGTCTGCGGGTCCTCCTTGGGGTCTGACCCGGTAAACACTGGAGGATCCCAATTAATAAAGTCACTTTGGCCTTCTCTGGCTTGGGGGACCTGACTGTTACCCTCTCTCGTATTTGTACCAAGACGTCTACTAGTTGTTTACTTCCTAGTCGAAGAGATTGTTGTAGGAAAACAAGGCGAATGTTAGGGACGAACACTTACGACTCAACTTATGCACGATCTAGATTTAGGAAGAAGGTAACAATCCTAAATGCCAGGCAGCCTCCTGATTAAAAATGTGGTGCGCTACACACCCATAATCAGGACTCTACTAGACACGGCTCATAGAAAATCCCTAGGACACGACCTGCTCTGATACCAAATATGTCACAACCCAAGCCGGAGGGCCTCGATTGGCACCCGAACCCTACTCGATGAGTGCCAGCATATCTTTCCTCTAACTTCCCATATTGTCTAATAGGCTTATGATGCCCGAATGAGTAGCAAACCATGATCATAATCAACTGAAATACCATACATTAACATTAACATACATATATATAACATGGCCCTTAAGGTTGCGATGCAAAACTATACAACAAAATACATTTGCCGACAAGGCAATCCAACTATACATAAACCACTCCTTGTCTATGAGCCTCTACTGGAACATACATGATGCAACCTGTGTCGGAACAGGGCCACGACATCCCATAATGCCTATAACAAAATACATACCAAACCTGCGGCAAGTCCGAAGGATGGATCTTGCCAATATCCGCTGGACTTAGCAGCCTACTGTGGTGGGGAGCCTCGTCTATCTGTCCGTCTGGACCTGCAGCACGACATGCAGCTCCACAAATAAAAGGACGTCAGTACGAATAATGTACTGAGTATGTAGAACAGGAACATACAACCTGTGCCATCTGAATGCTCATATACAAACGCCTCTGTGGGCCTTACTATCATCATATACGTACGCCTCTATGGGCCTCATCATCATCATACCCCACTGATCAGTGGTTGCACAAAAGGTCCCTGCCCGGCCGACTATAGCGCGGCTCGGTGTAGTAAAATAGCCGTCAACAATAGCGCGACTAGTAAGGTAAAACATATATTTGCACAATAGGTGCCTGCCCGGCCGACTATAGCATGGCTCGGTGTAGTAAAATAGATAATTCATGTGGAATCATATGAATCATATTTTCATGTTGACGTAAGGTCGAAGAAATAATACATATCAATCCTCCCATAAGAGGGAAAACAATATAAGCACTCCTACCTTGTAAGAGTAGAGTATCTTTCGGGGCTCGTTCATTGTATCATGTATAAACGAAGTCGTGCAAAAGAAAGAAAGGGATGGTCTTACATACCTTTTTTTTTGCGCCAATTTCAGGCTACGCACTGTCATGATTCCTTAGTCTACAATGAAAGAAATGATTCTAATGTTATCCTCCAAATGTTATATTCCACAACCCTAAATTTATATGGTGTTTCTCCACACCCTTCTCCCTCTAAAACTCCACAACAATAGTAGCAAGACATGCAACCCAACAGCAACCCAAAACAATCACAACCCAGTCCATTATCAGCAATTAACTTTGAACCCATGGCTTCCGATCATCATCCCATGGGTTCTTACATGTGTAAAACGAAATACCATGAATTCCCATGAGATGGAATGCATGAAAGATAGTAGTAACTTACCTTGCATGTTGGATAACCCAGCCCTCTTCCTTGGTTCTTCAATCTCTAGGTCTTACTCTCAATTAGGGCTTGAAAGAGAGGAAAATCAGTTAGGGCTTTTCCCTAATTCTTCAATCTCTAGATTCTTTCCCCTAGTTAGAACTTGAAGGAGAGGGAAATTGACTGGGGCTAGTGTGGGATTCTTTGAGAAGGGTCGCAGGGGGTTCCACTCAGTTTGGGTTTCAGAAAAATGGTGAATTAGCTGGTCTAAGCCCCTTTTATAGGTCAGTAAATGATTGACACACATGTCTGACGCCTACAGGTCTGCGATCGCATTCTCGTCGCAGAATCAACATGCAGTTTGCATTCTGGACGCGAAACTCAACCCAGAAATCTGTCTCATTATGCGACGAACAGTGTCTGATTTGCGATCCGCATTTTCAGTATGCAATCGCATACTGACCGCATTCCTGACATAGATTTCTGCCCAGAAATCTGTTTCAGTTTGTGACACAATAGGCATAGTATGCGGTTCGCATTTCAAAAATGCGGTCGCATTTATGGCACTAGTCTTTGTCCAGAAATCTATCTTGGTCTGCAATTTCAGTGTTATATTTGCTGCTCGCAGGTGGTTTTGCGGTACCATACTCTGCTTTGCAAAGCCTTTTGCTCTTTTCTTGACTTTTTGAACTCTTTTTTCCGGTTCTTAGGCCCTTATATGTAGACTATCTTATGGCGTAATCTAACGTACACACTTACGGGTTGTAACAACTTATTTCATTCCTTGTAAAAAATGTGATGATGCACAACATGTTGCTTCTTTGTTTATTGCTAATGTACTAAAGTTGCATGGTGTGCCTCAAACTATTGTTAGTGATAGGGATGCTAAGTTTTTTAGTCACTTTTGGAAGTGTTTGTGGGGTGCTCTCGGAACCATATTGTTGATTTCTGCATCACATCATCCACATACTGACGGTCAAACTGAGGTTGTTAATCGCACCTTGGGAGCTCTTCTTCGAGCTTTGACCAAAGGGAATTCCGGCACTTGGGCTGACCGCTTACCTATTATGGAGTTTGCATATAATAGAACTGTTCATCGCATGAGTAGCATTACATTTGAATGTGTTTATGGTTTTAATCCTTTGATACCACTTGATCTTGTTCCTTTGCCGAGAGATGCAGTTATTAGCGTTGATGGAGAAAACCGGGCAACTGTGTTGCTCGAATTGCATGCTAAGGTGAGGAAAACTTTGGAGGATGCTTATGAAAAGATAGCGGTCAAGAAGAATAAAGGAAGGAAAAACCTGGACTTAAAGAAAGGAGACTGGGTTTGGGTGCACTTCTGAAAGGAAAGATTTCCGAAACATAGGAAAGCGAAGTTGGCTCCGTGGGGAGATGGACCTTTTCAAGTGTTGCAGAAGATCAATAATAATGCATATGTCATAGATCTGCCTGATGATTATGCTGTTTCTAAGACATTCAATGTTACTGACTTGACTCCTTGTGTTGCTTTGACAGATGAAGAGGGTTCGATTTTGAAGGCGAAATCTTCCCAAGAAGGGGAGGATGATGCAGGTCAACCTGATCATGACACGTTTAAGCCTTCAAGACCATTCACCCTCTTGTAGCTCCCCCCCCCCCCCC